>CM053606.1:117485218-117514123 GCA_028646535.1 Procyon lotor
GATCGCACGCTCGCTCGCCCGCCCGCCCGCCGCTCCGCGCCGCGCTCCTCCTCGCCTCCGCCCGCGACTCCCGCGAAGTCCCCTCCCCCGGAGGCGTCGGGCGCGGCGGCGCCGCCCGCCCTCGGCGGGGAGCGCCTTCCCGGGGCGTCACCCAACCACCTGACCCGGCCGACCTGTGCGCTCGGCCACGTCGGCGCGGCGGGCGGTGCCGGGCTGGCGGGGCCGCGCGGGCCGCTCGCTCCGGGAGGAACTCGGCGGGCGGGAGGGCCGAGCGGGGTGGCGCGGAGGTGGGAGCAAGCGCGGACGCGGCGTGCAGACCGCTCGCCGGCCGCCCGGCGTCGGCGTCCCACCCTCAAGTTATTTATAATATCAAAAGTTTCCTCCGAGGCCGTGGAGGTGCCCTTTCTCTGCCTCCGCGAGCCCCTGCTCTTGTGTACTTACTGAGTAGAAAACACCGGAAGGTTACTTAGCAATGTCAATGGCTCTTTTCTCCCTTAGCGTCTTCGTGGCCTTCTGCCAAAACGTCCTCGAGTATCCTCGATAACTAGCAAAACAAGGAAAGAGGGGAAAATTACAAAGAACCTCTCTTTTCACAGACTGCGGGCTTTTCGGTGACAAATTAGGAATGTGTTTTGAGGCTTCATAGTCGCTGATCGACAGACAGTTCATAGATCCAGCAATAATACTTTTCATCGTTATCATCCACGCTCTATTTTCAAAGTGGTTTTTGCATTTACTCGTTTTCCATGACGCCACTTTGAACGTGTATTTCCCAGGTGGTACGTCAATTTCCTAAGCCATCTAGGTCTGCGAGTGAGGCAACCTTCCATTTGTGTTATGTCCCTTCATCTCTCGGCATAGTATGGTACTCCACACGCATTAGGCTTTTATTAATATGCATTAAAATTATCCGAAGCGATATACCTGATGTTACCTGAAGCGACTCCTCGTTTCTTCCATGCCACTGCACTGTAAGTGAAAGGTAGCTCCTTGCTGCCTGCATCTTCAGCTCCTCCGTGAAGCTTATTCTGTGGACCCCAACCAGAGGAGACCTCTCTCTCCTCTTTGATTTCTCCCACTGCCCACGGCCTTCTCTCTGGGGGCACTCACCTGGCATTCATCTCTCCATCCGCCTGCTACAGCTTTACGTGTTTCACAGCCCTACTAAGTTAGGACCTAGTAGCTTATAAGCTAGAGGGGGTCGAGGATCATTCTGGTCATCTTTTCATCCCTTTGATTATACCACGCATTGAAGAAACATTTTAAGTATAGCTTTCAGGTTTCAATTTAAAACAAGGTATGCTGGAACTACTAACGATCTAGTGTTTGTAACAAAGAGATACAATGATAGGCTTCTTTAAAAATGATTTTTAAAATGTAACTGTAAGGTACATTTTGGCATTGGCAGAAAATTCTATAATGTAAAGAATTTTTGACGAGCTGCTGATTAGATCTGTTGTACAGAGATGAAAATCTGGAGAGATAATCTCTCAGTGTATGGACTAACTTGTGGATATATAAATAGCACCCAATATTGTGTTGGTTGAAAATAGTATTTATTCTATTTGTATCTAGTTTGCTAGATAACTTTAATTGTATGTTGAAAGAAAAAAATGCCTTGGTTTTTGTTTTGTTGTTTTGTTTTGTTTTGTTTTGTTTTGGAAGAACTTATATGCTTGTTCACATCTGTGGCAGAGATGGCTAACAGTCTACCCAATATCCAGTGTTCCCATTTTCCTTCCTAAAAGAACCCAAATCCTGTTTGGGATAGCAGTGTGTCCCGCTGAAACACCCTCTGGTCACTTCAGGCTCCCTTGCAGCCGGGCTTGGCTCTCCGACACGTTAGTGACCAATGAGATATGAGCCACGTTCACTAGCTGGAACCTTCAAGAAATCATTTTAAATGAAGACAGACTAGTCTTCTTTTGCTCTTCACCCTCCCCCTTCCTGCCTAGCAGGGCAGCAGCCATCTTGCAAGCATGCGGAAGAACACCACAAGCAAGGATAGCAGAGAAGAAAGGCAGAAAGAACCTCGCTCTTCAGTGGCATTGTGGAGCTGCTTCTTACCGGAGTTAAATAAATGCCTGACTTTTTTAAGCCATTATAGTTGGTTTACTGTTACGTGGAGCCAAAAGCAATCCTAACTGATGCAACGTGCCATTTAAAAATCCCTGTCTGGCCTATATCAACATAGGTGGGTTCTTGCACTCCTGAGCCTTAGGCAAATATTAACTTAATTTTCTCTACGAGGTTAAATAAGCAGTGTTCATACCATAAACAACCCGGGACATGATATTTCCACATAAGCCTGCTTTTCTCTTGTGTCTTCCTCTACTTAATTTTTTTCCCCCGCTAGCAAACAGAATCTGCACTTACAACTCACACTGTGTTACATCTGATATAAACAGAGCTTAGGTTTTAGCACTCTGAGGAATCTCTGGAGAATAACTAGCACTTAAACAGAGCACCTGGGTGCATTTAGCTGGATCATCCCTTAAAAGGCTCACTCAATACAGGGGAGAGGAGAGACACTAGATTTACTTTGTAGTGGTGGTGTTGATGGTAACGTGGAATTTTTTTTACTTTTTTTTTTTCCAAATACCCATCCTTTGGTGAAATGTATGCAAGGAAACTCCCCCAAAAGCAGATTAATTGAAGCAAATGAGAATATTGGAAAGGCCAGAAATAGAAGTTCTACGTTATAAATGGAAACTTCTACTCTCTGTCCTCATTGTACGCTTTCCCTATCAGCTAGCCAGCAGAAAGCATACCAAATGTATGTGTGCTCAGATGCTCTTTGCAGGCCCACTCCACATTTGTGGGACCTGAAGCAAGGGTACAAATGGAGGGCCCTGGCTTTCTCCTTGGGCTCTGTCTTTTCACTGAGGGTTCTGTCCTATATTCATGTGGGCCTGGCATGCTTCTCTTAGCCACATATCTCTTCTTTATGCACCCTTTTCCCATCACCCACCCCATGGTCATATTTCTGGACTGGGGTTGCTCTCAAAAGGACTCTCTTGGGGAAAAGGCCAAAGGCCCTGAAAACATAGGTTTAGGTGGGAGATTTTGGAGCTTCGGGTACACAATGCATGGTCTATAAACCGGGTGCAGGAATGGATGGGTGTGTCCACTTGGCGCCAAAGACTCCTCACCCTGAGTTGAAGCACTGATGGGCAGTCTCTAAAGCCTGGCGCCCCAGTAAGGGAGTCCCCGGTAGTGTGGATCTAGGGTTGCCAGGTAAGCGATGGGACACCCAAGTTCAATGTGAATGTCAGGGGCGCCTGGGTGGCTCAGTGGGTTAAAGTCTCTGCCTTTGGCTCAGGTCATGATCTCAGGGTCCTGGGATTGAGCCCCACATCGGGCTCTCTGCTTAGCGGGGAGCCTGCTTCCCCCTCTCTCTCTGCCTGCCTCTCTGCCTACTTGTGATCTCTCTCTCTGTCAAATAAATAAATAAAAAATCTTTTTAAAAAATGTGAATTTCAGATTAACAACAAAAAATTTTTAGTATAAGTGTATCCTCTAAAATACTTGAAACATGCTTATACTAAAAGAAATTATTCATTATTTATCCGAAGTTCTTCATGGGGCCTGCTTTATTTGCCAACTCTCCCAATCCAAAGTGTTCCTAAGAGCAATTCTGGCTCCCTGATTAGTCAAATAACTGAAGACATATGGCCCCACAACTCTGAAAAAGTGATCCTATTCCAGCAGAAAGACAGACTCTTAATGCTTGCACCGTGCAAGTAAACTAGATACATGTACTGGTGGAGGGTTTGGAAGCCCAAGAAATCAAAAACAAGTTTTGGAGAAATGTTGATTTAATGTCTGATAATTAATACTTAATTGCTTACAGAAATATCGTGACCATCTTGTATTCTCAGCCACATAAAAACTGACTGTATAAAATAAACATCTTTTAAAATGTGTAAAAATGGGTATTGGCAGGAAAGAGCACTTTGTACTAATGGAAGGTAGACATGTAAATCCCTGAATGTGAACAGAAAGTGATCTCACTTTATTGATTTGGGCTATGTTAAGAAAAGCCATAGACCACTTAATCTTCCTTTTTTTTTTTAAGCCGTTTTGAATTCTGTATGTTTATCAAATTACATCATGGGAGCTGGGTGGGGCGGGAAGCCCAGGGGGAGCCACAGGCCTTTTTGCCCTGGACTCTCCAACATTAGTGTTCTCAAATATTTTCATCTATCCTTTGGCATAAACAGCATCAATTATATCTAGATTCAATAACGAAGTGACTAACATTTGTACATTTTTCAACTGCCGTCTGACCCAGAGACTCACAGTCCATTTCATCCCTGCAAGGATGGTCAGTTTTCCAGAACACCAGTGCCCCTTTTCTAGAAATGGTGTAGGCTAGAATGGCAAGTGCCCAAGGTCAGGGCTGAGGATCCAAAGTCTGTGTCACTGTCACCAAAAATACAACTCTGCGAGGGCAGATAAGACTCAGAACACCTAAGTAGATTTAGCTGAACTCTCACTTGAAAGTAGTCACCATTGCCATCACCATTCTGGGCTTCTCAGGCTCACTAGTCACACCTCTAAAAATAGGAGGCACGCATTGGGAGAAAGACAGCGCATTGCACACATTCGTTCACGTTAAAATTTTATTTTATTGAGATATAATTCACCTACCATAAAGTTTGCCCTTTTACAGTACATAATTCAGTGGTCTGAATAAACATTCATTCATTCTTACTTCCTCCACATGCTACTAAAATTACAATAAAGGGATAAGTCCACAAGGACAAAGAGGATTCGAGAGGCTACATCATGATAATGAATCTTGCAGATCTGAGAAAGCTGGTTGCTAAGCTAGCAGTGGGGAAAGCTAAGAAGAACCTAATTCTACTACAGAACTTGCCAAAACCTCAGTGCTTGGCACCAGATATCTGTGGACACAGAAAGTGAGTTTCAAACTGGGAAGATTGAGTGAAAGTCTACCTAAAAAGGAATTAGGTTGGGGCCCCTGGGTGGCTCCAGTTCAGGTCATGATCCCAGGGTCCTGGGATCGAGCCCCAGGTCAGGTTCCCTGCTCAGTGAGGAGCCTGTTTCTCCCTCTCCCCTCCTACTCGCGCTCTCTCTAGCCATCTCTCTCAAGTAAATAAATAAAATCCTGCCCTTTTCTTCCCCAGCTGCTTGAAGCTCAGCCACCATCATGAATGACACAGTAACTATTTGGACCAAAAAGTTCATGACCAACCAACTACTTCAGTGGAAACAGATGGTCATTGATGTCCTTCACCCTGGGAAGCAACAGTACCCAAGACAAAATCTCAGCAAAAACTAGCCAAAATGTACAAGGCCATGCCAGATGTCATATTCGTATTTGGATTCAGAGTCCATTTCGATGGTGGCAAGACAACTGGCTTTGGCATGATTTAGGATTCCTTGGATTATGCAAAGAAAAATGAACCCAAACGTAGACTCACAAGACACAGCCTGTATGAGAAGAAAAAGATGTCAGGAAAACAGTGAAAGGAATGCAAGGAAGGAATGAAGAAAGTCAGGGGGACTGCAAAAGCCAATGTTGGCGCTGGCAAAAAGTGAACTAAGATTGGACAACAGAAGGAGTGGCTTTATCTGTGGTACTTGGGCAACTTTTTCATGAAAGGATTCATAAACTAAGAATGATAAATAAATAAGAAAATAAATAAAATCCTTTTAAAAAAGAACAAAGAGTTCTTGGAAATTGAATATATTATAGTGGATATTGAAACTCCTGTGCTAGGCAGAAAAAGGGGGTCTCAAAGATGTCTACAAGCTAAACCTAAACAAAAGCTAGGGATTAAAGTTAGGGACTTGGAGATGGAGAAATTATCCTGGATTATTGGGGGGGCAATCTAGTTCCATGAGCCCCTAAAAGCTGGGAACTTTTCCGGCAGGAGATGGAGAGATGCCATGACAGGAGAGGCAGGAGAGACTAGAAGTATGGGAAAGACCCCATTCACTGTTGCTGGCTTTGACGATGAAAGAAAGGGGCTATGAACCAGCAAATGGAGGTAGCATCTAGAAGCTAGAAAAGTCCTTAATTGACAGGCATCCAGAAAATGCAGTCCTCAGTTCTACGATCCCATGAACTGGGTTCTGCCAACAACCTGAATAAGCAAAGAAAGATTCTTCCCAAGAGCCTTCAGGAATGAACGTAGCCCTCTGGATATCTTGACTTTTGCTCAGTAGGACTCAGGTTAGACCTCTGATCCTCATCAATGTAAGATGATAGATTTGTGTTAAGTCACTCCATGGAATATAAAGTCAAGTGAATTTCCTAGAAAGTAGAGCAAAAAACAAACAGCTGGAAAATAGAGGAGAAAATATAAGAAAATTAAAAATCGGATCCCAGCAATCCGGAAGAAGAAGGAGAAGGAGAAGGAGAAGAAGGAGAAGAAGAAGTAGTTGTTCAAGAGAGAGGTGGAGGAAATAGAAGGAAATCGCCAGGAAAATGGGAATTTCTCTAAGTGGAAGGACATGATTTTCCAATTTGAAGGGCTCACTGAGGGCCGAGGACGTGGCTTGTATTTATGAAACACAGAACACTGAAGACAAAGATTATACAATTCCAGAGATGAAAAAAAAAAAAAATTGGTTGTTGTTAAAGTAAAAGGAAGAAGGACGATTTTTTACTTCCAAACAAGAAGAGAGGACAACGAAGCCTTAGCCATCATTTACTGAAGACTCATTGCTTCTGTGTACAATCCATGCCATGTTTCCAATGGTGGGAATTGTACAAATCAAAAAGACTGTAAGATGCATATCACCAACTCTGGCAAAAGTTATTAATAATACCACCTCTGCCCTTGATGCAATACACATCAGTCACAGCTCTTCGGCACAAGTGGAAAGAGACAATAGCACAACTAGATTCCCTGTTGCGTAGGCATGGGGCCATTTGTATTATCATTAACACTTCTTGCTGCACTTGGGTCACTACGCGTCCTGTGAAGGAATAGAGCTACTTGGCTTTCTAAGATTGATCCTCAAGGCCTATGGGATTTGTTCTCTTGTCCTGGTTTGGGCAACTGGGGTGCTGGTCTTGTTTTCGTCAGAGGGGTCATTATATTAATCCACCATATTTTCTCATGTTTTAAAGGCATCTTCTCACTCTCTTGTCAGATGATCTCTCAATATACTTGGCTATGGACACGACTGGACAACTCTTTCCTGGAGATGGGGTAGAGATCTGGATCTCAAGCATTCCCTGATTTGTTTAACTTCTCAAAAGTGAGAGAATGACCAAAAGAGGGGCCTGAGAGCCTGAGTACAGAAATGGATAATGGTCAGATCACATATGACAACAGAGCTCTGAACCACAACCAGTTCAGGAAGTCAAATCACAACCTCTACAGCAAACAATATGAGAACAGTCAGGATTTGGTCAATGACTGCCAGCTTCCTTTTTTTTTTTTTTTTTTTTTTTGGTCCCTGTTTCCAATGCAGTACCAATCAGAGAAAGCCAAATAGACTGACCATATCAATTGTGGGATGAGAATCTTTCACTTGTGTGACTGCACATGGCTTTCAATGTTTAAACCATACTTCTTAGCATTCCTTATAGGTTTCTATTGCATTCATCACTTCTCTTCTAATTGCAAGTGATAGAAACCCAACTCCTGGGGTGCTTGGGTGACTCAGTCGGTTGGGCTTCCAGCTCTTGATTTGGGCTCAGGTTGTGATCTCAGGGTTGTGAGATGGAGCCCTGTGTCAGGCTCTCCGCTCAGACGGGGCTCTGCTTGGGTTTCTTTCCCTCTTCCTCTCCCCCTTCTTGCTCTCTCTTTCTCTCTAGAGTAAATAAATACATCTTTTAAAAAAAAAAAAAGAAAGAAAGAAACCCAACTCGAGGTAGTTTAAGTAAAAAAGATAATTACCGGTTCACATAACTGACAATAATAGGAATGGAGTAGCATTTGGGCATAATTGAGTCCTGATTAAGCTAATGAGCTTTGGGCATGGTTCAAGGTAGGGAGAAGAAGCTAATGGGTTCTTCTGGCTAGGACCCTTTGGGCTATTCAATATATTCTCATGTTTTCCAGTGACACTGTGTAATCTGTATGGATATTTCACATGCTTATACTGCGAATGATCATAAAGTTCAGAGGGGATTATCTTGGTAGAGAAAAGCTAGATACACTAATTCCCTTGCAACCCCACAACCCTAGTAACAACCTTCTGTGGTACGTCTCTTTAAGGATTTCAGCAATGGCAGCCTTTGACAAAGGGAGGCAACCTCTTTGTAAATATACCCCTTTGGTCTTGGAATTGTTGCTCCTCTGACTAGAAGCAATTATTTGACTCCTATAGAAACTGAATGCCTTACCTATCAAGGCTTTGGGACTCTTCCCCTGATATCTCTCATTTTGAGGAGGGTCAACATGGACTCAATGACTAACAATGTAGGAAGGACCCAACAAACTTAATGGGTGAAATGCAAATGGTGTATTCAGAGTGCAGCCAGCCTGGCCTTAGTAGTATCTTGACTTCACACACACAAAAAAGTGGTAGCTATCTGTTTGGATTGACATGACTTAGATCATAAGGCTAATGACCATGTGTTTGAGTCCACTGCTCACCACGTCCCCCTACATTAGACATGTGGCCCAGAGTAGGGACACAATGGATCTCTCTATGTTTTAAAAAATGTACTTGTAATGAGGAAGGCTATGCGTATGTGGGGTAAGATATCTACGGGAAATCTCTGTACCTTCTTCTCAATTTTGCTATGAACCTAAAACAAATACTCTTGTCCTTCTTGCATCTGCCCCTTCTGGATGAGAGGTCTAAATACAAGGAGAGGATGATTGAATACAGACAAATTTGTAGCTACTAGAATGAAGCACATTGCTTTTTCTTTTTTTTTTTTTTTTGGCAGTAGAGGGAACATCTTAAGATCCAAGGAGCATAGGAGAGGAAGGACATTAAGGATCTTAATGTTTTAGAACTGCACCTGGAGGGGCGCCTGGGTGGCTCAGTGGGTTAAAGCCTCTGCCTTCGGCTCAGGTCATGATCTCAGGGTCCTGGGATCGAGCCACCTCTCCCCTCCCCCCCACCTGCCTCTCTGCCTACTTGTGATCTCTCTCTCTGTGTCAAATAAATAAATAAAATATTGAGAAAAAAAAAAAAGAACTGCACCTGGAGCCTTCCCCACCAACCTGCTCCCAAACTTCTGCAGGTGTCTTAGATTTAACTGTTGAGTCTAACACCCTTCCCCAGGCAGCTCTAACCACTGTTCGGGTGCCGTTCCCTTCAATCCTGTCAAGAAGTCTGTTGGAAATGGCAGAGGATGGCTTCAGTTGCTATACCTCCCAGGCAAGAAAGCCCTGTCAATACGTCTGTTTGTCTTCTTCACTCCCACTTCTATAGTCATCGCTCTGTCATCAGTGGGGCAGAAGGATGCCACTCGATGGGTTGGGTGAACAAACTGCACAGGCTGGACTGACTGTTCTTGGGCATCCCCCCCAAAATAATGCCCAGACTGAACTGAACTGGGAACCCTGAACCCATCGGTCAGCTGGGAGGCCACACTGGCTGGCTTGTCAACCTCTGTTCCTGACGGGTGTTGGTCCCACTTAGGGGTCTCAACAATTATACGCAACACTTTCAGGACGCCTGGGTGGCTCAGTCGGTTAAGCGTCTGCATTCGGCTCAGGTCATGATCTCAGGGTCCTAGGATCAAGTCCTGGTTGGGGCTCCCCGCTCAGCAGGGAGTCTGCTTCTCTTTCTCCCTCTGTCCTTCCTCACCTCATGCTCTCCTCATGCATGCATATGCTCTCTCTCTCTCAAATGAATGAATAAAATCTTTTTAAAAAATTAGAGTAGAAAAAAATTATAAACACTTTCTTTCCAGGAGCACCCTGTGTACCCCTGGGACTGTAATTTCTATATGGAAACTAGGGGTTAACTTGCCTCTCTCCAAAACCTTGTTGACTTGCCCATTGACCATAAGAGACCTTTAAGTATTTAAGGAAACACCATAAGTAGATCATGTAGCCCTTAGACAACAGCAGAGATCTCTCCAAAATGAGGCTTTGTAACTTCAGGAAAATGTCCAGAGGGTTAACTGACTTAGTACTGATATGGTCCCTGTGATGCAAGTCATCCAATTAGAAAAAGTGATTCCAAGTTTGTCCTTGGCTCTAGCTGAAGTGATCATTGACACCACTTGACTCCAGAGAGCGATCAGGTTATCTTCAGTTCCTTGGCAGGGGTTGTCACGGATGGCTTGCCCTAGATGTCTCCTTTGCAGATCGAGGCACAGTCTGCGTGATGTCTAATACGGCACTTGTATTAATACCTCAGGCCAAGTAGAAAAATCAGTACAGGAACTAAAGAAAAAAGCTATAAAGCTATGTAACATACACCCTGATGGCTCTTGGAATTTGTTCAGCTAACTGTATCCGGGATCCTAGGGGTATGATTGAGGTCGATACTACAGATTGGCCCCAGTCTGCTGCAGCTGGAATGCTGTGGCTCGTAGCCTTAATTAAATGCTGTGTGAGACAGATTAAATGGATTCAGGGGGCGCCTGGCTCGCTCAGTCAGTAGAACATGCGACTCTTGATCTTGGGGTTATAAGTTCAAGCCCCATGATGGGCGTGGAGATTACTTAAAAATAAAATCTTCATTCCAGTGCCTGGGTGGCTCAGTCGGTTAGGCATCCGACTTTTGATTTTGGCTCAGGCTACGATCTCTGGGTTGTGAGACTGAGCCCCAAGTCAGGCTCTGTGTCAGGCTCCACGCTTAGCAGGGAATCTGCTTCTTCCTTCTCCCTCTCCTTCTGCCCCTCCCCCTGCTTGTGCTTGCCCTCTAAAATAAGTAAGTAAATAAATAAATAAATATCTTTAAAAAATTAAAAACGGATGGCTTCAGCCCTCACCTCTGTAAGTGACATTAGTTAGAGTGGCCGACCGAGTAGCATACTCATCGGAAACTTCTCCGTGAGTCTCTCACGTTTCTGCACATCTCGTTCTCCACCATCCTGTCAGAGAGGATTGTATAGTGAGCACTCTTGGAAGACAGAGAGTTTTTCCTCTGAAGCAAAGGACAGGTTGGCTTACAGCTTCGTAAGATAGTGTTTTCTTGAAGGCAAGGTTACTGCCTGTATAAGGTTTGGGTGCCCTGAACTCAGGTTTCTTCTCCTGCAGTGCTACCCACTGTTCATGCGGGACTCTAGGTCACCCGGTGGGAGTCAGGACTCAGGCTGCTGCCGCTCCTGAAAAGTAAACGTCCGTGCGGCGGCTACTGTTTCCCTATGAACAATAAAACCCTGGGGCTCTGACCCAGGAATATTGTAACAACATTGACAAACTGTGGCGGGCTAATTTGCTAGCTTGTAAGCAGGACAAAGTCTCAAGCCCTTCAGAGTTCTGAATTCAGATTATCAGAATTCTAGGTTTCCTTCTCCTGCATTCAATAATGATTCTCAAGAAGATTGTCAGTAGTAAGAAAGGTACAATTTATCTACTGGACTAGATGAGCCAGTAGGGCATGGAAGTGGAGATGACCAGTGAAAAGTTGGCTATGGTGGTATTTGGTGTATAAGTGATCTTCGAGACAATAGAGCTGGTAAATTTCATCCATATCTTCCTAATTCTATGTTCAGGGACTCCATCTTGGTAGCCTGAAGTTGGCCATATTAATGCCTTGGAAACTAGTAAATGCTACAAATCAAAGCTTTCCCTCCAACTCTTGTCAGTGCTCGTTGTTATCAGCACACCACAGACTATGGTATAGCTCATAAACAATGGGGGGAGGGAAGCTTCCTTAATCTATTTTCTTCTTCTGTGAAATGTGGAGAATAATTTGCCTACGTCGTGTGATTGCTTAGGAGGATTGAATGAGAGAATCTGTAAAGCATGTAGAATAGCGTTGGCATATATTGCATTTAATCAAATCTAAGATGCTACCAAATTAAAGAGGCCGCCTTAATTACGTCATTCAGCTAAGATAGGAAAAACACTGCTAATTACACTATGCTTTCTTACCACGTGATTGTAAGACATGTCTCAATTTCAGTAACAGTAAATGTGAAAGAAGGTCTGTCTCAGAATGAACGAAATGCATTAGCTTGTTTATAAAATGCTTTGCTAATAATATATTATGACTGCGACTAGCTAACATGTAGGGGCATCTGGGTGGCCCAGTTGGTTGAGCCTCCAACTCTTAGTTTTAGCTCAGGTCGTGATCTCAGGGTCATGGGACCCATCCCTGCATCGGGCTCTGTGCTCAGAGTGGAGTCTGCTTGGGATTCTCTTTCTCCCTCTTCTTCTGCCCCCCATCTCAAATAAATAAATAATAAATAAATAAGTCTTTAATATAATAAATAAATAAAATATGTGTATAGGTAGTAAAAAGCCATCTGTCTTATTCTACCATTTTAATCATTAATTTATTCAAAACTTCTAAAACTAAAATTGCTGAGAAATCAGATAGTTTGTAGTAATGAATAAACAACATATAAGTAGGAGGGAAGGAGGAGAATGGAAATAGGTCTATTTTTCCAGATAAAACCAAACACAGCATTTAACGAATTTTGAATTTCAAAACAGTTTTTCTTTAAGATTTTATTTATTTTAGAGAGAGAGAAAGTGCAAGGGGGGTGGGGCAGAGAGGAACCCAAGCCTACTCCATGCTGAGCACAGACCCTGATGCAGAGCTCGATCTCACGACCCTGAGATCATGACCCGAGCCAAAATCAGGAGTTGGAGGCTTAATCGACTGAGCCCACAGGTGCCCCTCAAAATATTTTTTTAAAGGTTTATATTTATTTATTTGACAGAGATCACAAGTAGGAAGAGAGGCAACCAGAGAGAGAGGAGGAAGCAGGCTCTCCTCTCTGCTAAGCAGAGAGCCGGATGTGGGGCTCGATCCCAGGACCCTGAGATCATGACCTGAGCTGAAGGCAGAGGCTTTAACCCACTGAGCCACCCAGGTGCCCCTCAAAATATTTTTTAATGAAGATTTAAACATACAAGGAACACCAATGGGACCACCATACAATTATACTTCCAATCATAAATAAGTGAACTCAAAATTAGGAGTCCTCTGAACATTTTTTCTGCATTTTAGAACAGCAGGTAAACTTACATGAAGATGAGGGGAGTAGAAAAGTATTTACTTGACTAATTATGTACATCCTGAGAAAAGGATAGAGAACTGGTTAATAATTACAAAGGAAGGGAATTGTCTAGAGTGTAATTATCCCAAGGCTGTGGGAATGAATTTATATTGTACAAAAAAAAGTTCCTGGAAACAAATGAATCAGGCTACCCATCTTGGAGAGAGAAGAGAGACTACTGTGTTTGCACAGGGGAACTTCAAAGAGAAATATTGGTTATTTTCGTTTTATACCATTGCAACTAAAAATAAACTTTAAGAGCCTACCATAATTATGTGAAGAATTTACAGCTTATTACACAGAATACAGAGTTTCCAGCAGGCTATAAAAGTACTATGACCTGGGCGCCTGGGTGGCTCAGTCGTTAAGCGTCTGCCTTCAACCCAGGTCGGATCCCAGGGGCTTGGGATCAAGCCTCGCATCGGGCTCTCTGCTCAGCAGGAAGCCTGCTTCTCCCGCTACCATTCCCTCTGCTTGTGTTCCCTCTCTCGATATGTTTCTCTCTGTCAAATAAATAAAATCTTTAAAAAAAAAAAAGTACAATGACCTTTAGCAAAACTTTATTCCAAACTCCATAGTTTAACGGATTTCCAAGTAATTTCCAATTCCCTCTGTGGAAGCTTAATATGCCGCATAAGAAGATCTGGGTTTTGACCTCAAAATAACTCCAGAGCTCAGCACACTGCTTCCGGACTCATTGCCTAAATGCATGCTTGCCAGCTGACCACAGCCAAGGCAGGCTGCCGGAAGTAGCCTGCAAATCACATTTCAGATGGTGATGGGAAGGACACCCCCAAAGACCAGTGTAATGGACGTGGCATGAAATTCTCAATCAGGAGACATAGTTCCGGGATGTCATTTAGACATGTGCCTTGGGCAAAGCAGCCTGTCACCCTCGAGTTCTTATCAAAAGAAAATAGTGAAACTTGCCTTTTGGGAATCAAGAGACTCCTGAAAGAATCCACATGTATTTTTTATTTGCAAATATAATAAATGGATTGTTATTACTAGGACCACTACTACACTTGTTTGCCTTGCAGAGATGGGAAAGGGGCAATCACCGTATCACTGCATTATGAACTTGGGACAAGATTCCACACAATGAGTAGTAAATAATTATTTGATAACGGAGGCATATTAAGATGTCTTCTTAGCCTAAGCAAGTACTTCAAGATAGAAATATCACTTTTTCTTTTTTTTTTTTTAATAGAGTTTAAAAGAATGCTAAAAAATTCAGGGGCTTTTAATTCAGACAGACCGGGACTTGAATCTGGATTTAACATCGTACTAGCTGTGTGACATCGGGCAGTTTACTTAACCTCTCTGAGTTTAGGGAGCCCCACCTCCCAGCCTTGTGGGCATTTCTTTGTGTAAAGAGCCCACCTAGCTCAATAAATTCTAGCTTCCTCTCTCTGCTCTTACATACTCTTTTTTCCCTTACACTTTGCAGGGAGCTCTGGAAGAACTCAATGGGGTTAGAGGTGAGGCTTTATGGACTAGTAACAGCGGTTATGCCATTGTTTTTATATACCAGACACTGTGTTGAGCCTTCACATAGCTGTTTTCATTTAATCCTTACACAACCCCGTCAGGAAGGTATTAATGTACTATTAGTTTACTGTCATTGTAACAAGTAACTAGAATTTCAGTGGCTTAAAGCAACAGAACTTTATTCTCTCACCGTTCTGAAGATCAGACGTCTAAATCAGGTCTGCAGGGGCTGTGTTCCTTCTCCAGACTCTAGAGGAGAATCCACGTGCTTGCCTTGCCCAGCCTCTAGAAAATACTCACTTTCCTTGGCTCAAGGCCCCTGTCTCCATCTGCTGTCAATTCACTCCCTTTCCTGCGTGAGGACCCTAGTGATTACATTGCACCCACCTGGGTAATCTCGCCCTCTCAAGATGCTTAGTCACCACTGCCAAGTCCTCTTGGCCGTGGAAGGTCCCGTCCTCGCAGGTTGTCGGGGGTTAGGGAGCGGATCTCCTGGAGGAATCATCGCTCTGTCTACCACACATGCCTGTTGAACAGATGAGGGGATGGAGGCTCCTCAGCTCGTGCACTTCATAACCAGACCCAGGTTCGGAATCTTGACAGCAATCTCCACCTTGACTGTATACCCAAAGCAATGCGGCCCTTGGGTAAGAGCGGGTGCGTTTTATTGGGGGCATGGTTACATTGCTTGTGGCGGCATTTGATAAACAGGGATCAGTCGTGGAGTTTATTTTGTGCCTTCTCTTGAGTTTATTTTGTGCCTTCTCTTGAGCCCAGAAGCCATATTTATTATCTACCCCCTCACTGATCACCTTCAAGAAAAATTTAGTGCAGGACGCCTGGGTGGTTCAGTCCGTTAAGTTTCTGCCTTGGGCTCAGGTCATGATCATAGGGTCCCGGGATGGAGCCCTGAATCCGGTTCCCTGCTCAGCGGGGATTCTGCTTCTCCCTTTCCCTCTGTGCATGCTCTCTCGCTGTCTCTCATATAAATAAATAAAATCTTAAAAAAAAGAAAAAGAAAAATTTAGTACCTAGCTGGCATCGTAGCAGACATTACAGAGAATCAAACAAAGACCCAATGCATTTTGTCCCTGAGGGGATTTCCAAGACCAACCCTATAAAAGCACAAAAGTACATGTATCCAACTGAAGCCCAGTGGGGAATGCTGTACCCACTGGGAACGATAATTGGCATATTCAGTAAATATGGAATTCTTTTATGAGCCTTTTATAATGGAGTTTTTTACTTACTCCAGTTATTGTATCTTATTTCCTATTAGTTCATGAAAATAGTGATTGAAGTTGAAACTTTGTTTGAAATTTTTGAAGTTTGGAGGATCAGCCTACTTAAAGGAATTCAAACAATAATGACTGCTGTGGCTATGAGTTCTGCTCAAACAAATCATCCAGGTTCTCCTCATGAAAAATTGATGAAAACATTTCCCTAAGGTCAGAATTTAGGGGGAGATATAAGTAAGTCCTCCAACAATGAGTATGCAAAGTCCTTTATTTTTTTTAAAGATTTTATTTATTTATCCAACAGAGAAAGAGAAAGAGATCACAAGCAGGCGGGGGGGGGGGGCCGGGGGGAAGCAGGTTCCCCACTGAGCAGAGAGCCAGGTGTGGGGCTCGATCCTAGAACCCTGGGATCATGAAATGAGCCAAAAGAAGCTTTAACCCACTGAGCCACCCAGGCACCCCTGTGAAGTCCTTTAAACATTACCTCCTTTCATTGCTTGCTTTTCTGCAGGATTTTAAAGCAGCTTTCTTTCTGGTAAAATTGCTGATGCTATTTATATGTTGTGTGGAGGAAACCTGGAGAGGAAAGGAAGTAACACAGGGATTTGAGGTTCCAGCGACTGCTGGACCTCAGGAAAAGGAAAGAAGCTGAGAAAGGGAAAGGACAGAGAAAAGGAAGAAGGATATCGGGAGAAGGGGCCTAGGGGTGGAAAGGAGCAGAAGGAAGTCCCACAGAACAGCAGTCACTGCCAGTTTCCGTGGGTGTGAATGAAGGAATCATAATTTCAATCCTCTGTTGAACACTTTTGATTTTTTTTTCTTTTAATTTAGAAGGCGTGAACATGAGACATTTGTAGGTGATCAGGTCCTAGGGCTGTTTGTCACTGCTCACACGAGTGACATGTGACACAAGAGGTCACACAACTGACCTCTCAGGCTGCTCCCTGCAACTAAAGTTAGGCTGAAGAAATTCTTGGCGGGAGAGGCAGAAGAGAAGATGCGGGGAAGTGAGAGAAGGAGAGGAAGAAGTTAGAAGGACTTCCAGGGGAAGGGAGGGAAGAAGGGACTTTGCCTTGCTGGGGCTGCCGGTCAGGTGCTGAGCTGGCTGAGGGGCCCCCAACCTTTGAGAACAACTCCAGTCACGGCTCCCAGGCAGCTTCAGGAATGCACAGATTGCACACGCGTATTCGAAAGGGCACAAAGTGCACGGACGTGTGGATGAAAATGTGTCTCTTTGACCTGGGGCTCCGAAACCATGTGTCACCCGGGGAATCAGGAAACTGAACCGTAGGCCAGGGAGATGGACTGACTCCCCAGAAGCACCAGGAGTTTCTCTCGATGTCAGTGGTTGGCAGCACCACCTGGGGCGGGGATTTGGAAAAAGACCACATCTCATGACCGATGGGGGTCAGGGAAAGCCATGTGTGAGAAGGAGAAAGTACTCGATCCTGCGCCGTACATGTAATGGGGCCCTTATTTGCTTATCCTGTTGAATGTGGAGCTTCTCTCTCTCTCTCTCTCTCTGCTGCTTCTCTCCTCCAGTTTGTCCATGTTTACGCCTTTGAAAATCATTAGTGCCCCGACTCCAATGCCAACAGGAAGCTTCTGTCTATATACATCCCGCACTGAAATTCTCTATTCATAATTCTGTTAAGGTATTTGTATCTGGTAAAATGTTTGCTTCGCTCTTCATATAATTCAATGGTAATATATTATCTACTGAAAAACAGGAGAGCGGCGTAAAAAACAGCCTTCCTTGGGGTGATTACTTCTTGGATGTTGCCAGATCTTAAGCGTCCATCTTTCAGTCCTTTTTCTCTTGGACCACAATCAAGTGTTCCAGAAGGATTCGCTAATGGCCCGCTGGCTTCACGTAATTTCCTTTGAGAAGATTTATCTTTATTTGTATATGTACCGGTGACTGGATGGCAGCACTTACGGATTTGTGAAGCACTCTTCTCTTATGTACCATTAACACAATGAGTAAAGAACAGTATGGTATCATTTTTCTCATGTGTCACTGCCAGAAATGAAACATTTGTGAGGTATTTCATGAAAAGAGTTTTTTTACTGATGAAAATCATTAAACTATGGAAATTTAATAACCAACACACACCTTGTAAAAGAGATTTTCTTTAAAACATTTTTGCTATTCTGTTGACATGTGGTCAAGAATGGATCTGTTGGGGCGCCTGGGTGCTCAGTGGGTTGGAGCCGCTGCCTTCGGCTCAGGTCATGATCCCAGGGTCCTGGGATCCAGCCCCACATCAGGCTCCTTGCTCAGCAAGAAGTCTGTTTCTCCCTCTCCCACTCCCCCTGCTTGTGCTCCCTCTCTCGCTGTGTGTATGTCTCTCTCTCTTTGTCAAATAAATAAATAAAATCTTAAAAAGAAAAAAGAATGGATGTGTTATTTATTTCTAAGTAATCTCTACACCCAATATGGGGCTTGAACTCATAACCTCAAGACCAAGAGTCATGCTCTCTATCAACTGAGCCAGCCAGGCACCCAAGGAATTTTAAATTTAAATTTAAATTTAATTTAATTTTAAATTTAAGTATTACTTAGTCCTCTGAGCTAATTAAAGAATGTGTTGGCCAGGAAGAATCCTCCACAGGCTGATGTGGGGAGTTGAAGATTTGCCTCCTCTGTGACAGAGAAAGAACCTTTGGTGTTAATCTTCTCCATTCATTGTGCCCTCTCAGAAGGCTTCCCAGGAGACATGAATTTGTAAGGTACCCACCATTTCCAGGTCTGCGGTGAGCCAGACGCAACTGCAATACAACCTGTACATAAGTTACTTGACTCCTCAGAGCAATTCTCTGAGGTGAATAATACCCCTATTTTACTTTTATTTTTACTTATTTTTTTGAAGATTTTATTTATTTATTTGAGAGACAGAGCAGGAGAGAGAGCAACCCTCCCC
The DNA here is from genome assembly GCA_028646535.1 of Procyon lotor. Lineage (NCBI taxonomy): Eukaryota > Metazoa > Chordata > Mammalia > Carnivora > Procyonidae > Procyon > Procyon lotor. The sequence goes on from CM053606.1 coordinate 117,504,001, forward strand.
AGGGGGAGGGGCAGAGGGAGAGGGAGAAGCAGATTCCATGCCCAGCAGGGAGCCCAACCTGGGGCTCCATCCCAGGACCCTGGGATCCCGACCCCAGCGGAAGGCAGATGCCCAACCCACTGAGCCACCCCGGTGTCCCACCCCTATTTTACTTTTAATTGATACATTCAGAACCCAACAGTCTTCGACTGAAAATACGGTTGTAATTTTAAATGCTCATGTTATGACACTCTGAACTCCCTCTGACTAGGGACAAGAAATGACCTGCCATCGCACTGCCCCTGGTATGTGGCAAGGATCTGGTGCACGTCTTGGGCCCGGAGCCTCCCCAGCTCTTGTGCTCTGGCTTCTGGGTAAAGTCCCCAACCCAGGCATGTGCTGTGCCCTCCCTGCGCGGGGGAGCAGCCCAAACGGCGGAGAGAGAGGAAGAGGAACGAAGAGAGAGAAGGTCCCCTTCACTGAGTGTTCACACGGGTCAGGGCACAGACTGTGTGTTTCACCCACATGACCCACTTGTCCTCATGAACGTCCTGTGAAATAAGTCCTGTTATAAGAAAAGGTCCTCAGAGAAGAGGAGGAAGAAAAGGAGGAAGAAAAGGTCCTCGGAGAGGCCGAGGACCGAGTTCAGTGAGCACTGGGCCAGCATCAGCCACACATTTAGGTGTGTCTGTCCCATGCACTTCAACTGCTGCGTGGGAGTTCGCATTACTACGTTGCTGCTAGATTATAGTCATCGATCTATTGCCAAATGTGTGCTCTTAAAACACAACTGTTTTATTTACCTCTGCCTCCCAGTAGTCAAAGCCCATGCAAACTCTATTCAGCATGATCGTCTTGGTCTGCTCAGATCGCCCTAACAAAACATCGCAGACTAAGCGGCTTCAACAACAGACATTCCTTTCTCACGTTTCCGGAAGCTGGCAACTCTAAGCCGAAGGTGCCAGCCCGTTCAGTTCCTTGTTGAGGACCTACTTCCTGGTTCATAAAAGGCCATCTTCCCACTGATCCTCATAAGGCATGGAGAGAGAGAAAGAGCAAGCAAGAGGGATCGAGAGAGATCTGTATCTCTTCTTACAAGACACAAATCCCACTGTGAGGTTTCACCTGCATGACCTTTTTAGCTCCCAAAGGCCCTACTTCTAAATATCATCACATTGGGACTTGGGGCTTCAACATATGAATTTTGAGGTGGTGCATTCAGTCCAGAACAAGGATGAGCAAAGAAAACTAACAAGAGATGTGTGTGTTCCTTCATGTCAGGACTAGACTGTCTCTTATATTCTTACATCTGGGTATATTTTTAAATACTTTCAATATTACAAAAGTGAATTTGTTCTAGAGCTGATTACATGCCCTGGTTTCCCCAGTGCAGGTTTGGTTCATGCCTATGGTCCTGGTGGAATTATTAATAATACCCCTTCTCACTCTCTCAAAAGTGCCCTAGTTTGAATAAGAAAGCATATGGACACCCTTTTTATTACTAATATTTCAAAATATTTGCAGATTGGAAAGTTTTGATAATTTTTGAAGCCAGGTGATAGGTGTATGGGGATTTCTTTAATTTCCATACTAAAAAATCTTAAATATATATATTTATAGTTAAATTTTTATAATGATAGTTTAAACAAATATGGAATATTCATTTATTTTTAAGTTCAAATAACTACATCTCTCTTTCAAATATAAAAATATCATTAATGGAGCAGTAACTAATAGTTCTTTTCTGATATACAGAAAATTGTATTCCTGAAAAGTTATAGCTGAAAAGCAAGCAAATGGAACTGGTATTATGGTATTATAATCGAAATGTTTTGGAATGAATTAGAAGTATTTGTTATATTAAAAGATTAGAGGGAGTATGCGCTATGGTAAGTGCTGTGAAATGTGTAAGCCTGGTGATTCACAGACATGTACCCCTGGGGCAAATAATACATTCTATGTTAATAAAGAAAAAAAAAAGATTAGAGGGAATATTATCACTTGAAAAGAATCTCTTTGTAGGGACACCTGGGTGGCTCAGTTGGTTAAGGTTAAGCGTCTGTCTTTGGCTCAGGTCATGATCCGAGGGTTCTGGGATGGAGCTCCGCATCAGGCTCCCTGCTCAGCAGAGAATCTGCTTCTATCTCTCCCTCTGCTTCTCCCCCCACCCCCCGCCCCGTGCTTGTGTTCTCTTCTGCTGGATCTCTCTCTAGCAAGTAAATGAATGAAATCTTAAAAAAAAAAAAAACAAAAACTCTTTGTAAAAGGATTATTTTTAAGAGGGTAGGGGGACGATAACACACAAAAATTTCCTGAAGGAGATGACACTTGAACCAAAGATTATAGGATGAATAAGAAATGGTGATGTGTAGGGAAATAGCAGCAGACCAAGTGCATTAGAGGCTTCTAGTAATTTAATGACGAAAAAATGGACATTGAAAGATTGTTCAGTTTAGGAAGAGCTGACCCTTGAGCATGAAGGTGAAATAGAAATATGACTGTGAGAATTGAAAGTGAGTTAAGAGACAGGGGAAATTATCTAAAAGCCAGATCTTTTTTCTTTTTCTTTTATTTTTTATTTCTATTTTTAAGATGACTTGCAGAGTCCCAATATGGTCTCTGTTTTCTTTCTTTCTTTTTTTAATTCCAGTATAGTTAACGCACTGTGTTATATTAGTTTCAGGTGTGCAATACAGTGATTCAACAATTCTACACATTGCTCAGTGCTCATCATGATAAGTGTCCTCTTAATCCCCTTCACCTATTTCATCCCCCCCCCCCCTCTGGTAACCATCTGTTTGTTCTCTACAGTTAAGAGTCTGTTTTTGGTTTGTCTCTTTTTTTCTTTGTTCATTTGTTTTGTTTCTTCAATTCCACATATGAGTGAGATCATATGGTATTTGTCTTTCTCTGACTGATTTATTTTAAGTGGCAAGTGTCGCAAATGGCAAGATCTCTTCTGTTTTTATGGCTGAGTAATATTGCATGGTATATCTATTTTCCACATCTTCTTTATCCATTCATCTGTCGATGGACACCTGGGCTGCTTCCATAATCTGGCCATTGTAAGTAATGCTGCAATAAACATAGGGGTGCACGTATCTTTTCAAATTAGTGCTTTCATATTCTTTGAGTGAATACCCACTGTAAAAGGATTGTTAATGTCTTCATTTTTATTCTGTGCAAGCATGTATAATTTATACAACTCAAGAGGCAACATAGTTTACAGTTTCCCCATCTGTAAAATAAGAAAAACAATACTGCCTACTTAGAAGATTGTTGTGGGGCTCCTCAGTGGCCGAGTTGGTTAAGCATCTGCCTTTGACTCAGGTCATGATCCAAGGGTCTTGGGATGGAGCCCTCGTATTGTGCTCCCTGCTCAGGGAGAGGGTCTCCTTCTCCCTCTGCCCCTGCCCCATCCCCCTGCTCATGCTCTCAATCTCTCATTCTCGCGCTCTCTCTCTCCTGCAAAAAGAAACAAATAAAATATTTTTTAAAAAGGAAGTTGTGCAGATGAATTTTTAAATTTCATGTAAAGAATAACACTCATTGCCAGACATACCATAAGAACTCAATAAATGTTAAAATTTTTCTGGGTGGGAAGGTGATGTATTATTTCAAGTAAGTGCTAAATGACAGTAGCAACAAGCATTCTTGCAACGTAGTACTTTTTATTACATTACTTCTTTTTTGTAACTGAAGACATAGAATCAAAATATTCAATATGTCTAACTGGGCACCATGGAAGTAAAAATTATATCAAAAAGATACTTATATTAGTTTTGCACTCATCAATTCAGCCAGCCAGTCGGTCATGAACTATTTACTGAATGCCCAGCCTGTGCAAGGTGGGACCTACGTAATTAGAGCAGACAAGGTGTACAATCTGAACGCAGAACAAAGTGAAAATCCGATAGGGTCACAGTATTACAGTCAAGGTTTGCCTGGTGGAATTAAGAAATCCTGGTTAGGGTCTCCTGGCTGGCTGAGAGCATGCAACTCTTGATCTCAGTGTTGGGAGTTCGAGCCCTACATTGGGTGTAGGGATTACTTTAAAAATAAAATCTTAAAAAAATAAATAAATAAATAAATCCTGGTTAAATTATGAATCTCATCGTTAATCAGTAGTATACCCTTCCACCCTGGTCATAGAGTTATTTTCCACATGTTTTAACGAGGAACAAAGATGTCTCTGATGTGCTTTTCACTTGTACATTTTCTCTGCCTGGAGGCTTAATACAGTCTATGAAAAATCTTTCTTTCGTTCTTTTCACTGTCCCTCAAAGCCTCAAGCCTTAGGGCCTTTGAAATAAATCAATACTGAATTCATTGACTTAGGCATTCCAAAAGAACAAAGAGAACTTCAGAGACGAGACAAAGTATGAAAAACATTTGGAATGTTTTCTTCCCGGAGTGCCCACTTTTTTCTCATTGGAAAGCAACAGTTAACAATATTCCTGCAGCAGAAATTGTCATTGCTTTGCTCCCAAACAAGCTAAAAAAACTTGTCATTCGTCCCCTTCCCAAATTAATTTTTTTTTTCCAAATTAATTTTGTAAATAACAAAGTTAGCATTTCACCGTTGAAACAACTAGCCACTAGCTAAAAAAAAAATTTAAATATTTAACAAGTTTTCCTGAATATGTAAAAACACTTTGGCCTTTTCCTGAACCGCTTACAACATTTCAGAAAGCAAAATCAGGAGAAAATAAAGGTACACCTGTGGTGCGATGCACTCAATAGCTTTGGGGTTGCTAAACATTCTCTTTTGGCTTCTCAATCAATAGCAGCAGGATGCACTGGCTGTCTATTAGCACATTTTCAGCTGCAAGACAGAAAGCCCAACTCAAGCTGGTTAACAAGAACTAGAGCTGGTTAACAATAACTAGCTTAAAGGTGAGACAGCTTTCAAAATGGATTGATCTAGCAGCTCTGTGATATCAGAAGAACCCTGCTAGGGAAAAACTCAAATGTCCCATTTTTTTCTTTTTCTTTTTCTTTTCATTTTTTCCTAGAGTCTTGCCTTCATAATAGGTGCAATCCCATAGTGATACAGCCCGTCTAGAATCAAGCCTATGGATAGATATGATTTCCAGTAAGTCTCCAAATCCTGTTAGCCTCAAAAATCTCCCTCATTGGGGCGCCTGGGTGGCTCAGTCGTTAAGCGTCTGCCTTCGGCCCAGGTCATATCCCGGGGTCTTGGGATCGAGCCCCGCATCGGGCTCCCTGCTCCGCGGGGGGCCTGCTTCTCCCGCTACCATTCCCTCTGCTTGTATCCCCTCTCTCACTGTGTTTCTCGCTGTCAAATAAATAATAAAAAATCTTTAAAAAAAAAAAAAAAATCTCCCTCATTAACCCATATTCATCTAAAAGAATATTGCCTTAACAATACCTTGCTCAAAGAAACTTTGCATGATAAAGGGAGCAAACAATGGGGTACCAGAGGATTACTTCTACTACCCCACCGCATAAGTACGGGATTTATGGCAAGCTATTAACCTCAATGCTTTTTAGTTTCCTACTCTGTAAAATGGAGCTTACATATAGTGCATTCCTAGATTTTATGAAGAATATCTGGCAAAAATCCTACAGCAACTACGTTACTGAATGATAATACAGTAGGAGCATTATTTGAATGTCTGGAGTCGAATGCCAAGTTCTTTGTTTATCTGTTGCCGTGGCTGCTTTTGTGATATTAAGGCAGAGTGGAGAGGCTGTCTGCGAAACTCGATGCTTACAGTATTTACCATCTGGCCCCACGGGAGAAGTCTGCCACCCCCTCCCTGGAGAAGGAAGGCCTTATTACCAGAGTTGCACCTTGACAGAGTCTTGTCTTTCTGAATCACTGGCAAAGCGGGAGAGCAGTTTAGGAACATCCATATTCTTACCCAAGATGTATGAGTCAGAGGCCCAAGGAGAAACAGATGGCCATTTGAACGCAGGTACTTTGAAGAGGGTTTATTTTAAAAGGTATGAATTTAGGAGTTGGGGTTCACCACCTGAAGGGTGAGGGAGCAGTTGCCAGGAACATGGAGAGGATGACTGTGCGGAGTTAGTGACCCTGAGAAAAATAAGGACTTCTAGTCGAGGGACACAGCCAAGTCCAGGAGACCTCACAGGGAGGGAGGCAAGGGAACAAATACCCTGACTTTGCTTTCCCCCTCTCTTTTCCTCCTGGGACTCGTCACTGGTGAAACCCAGAGAGAGCGACAGAGGACCCGAGAACACATCCCCGAAGTCCACACCATTCAGCCTCCTGGGCGGAGGGCAGGGCGGAGAAGGCTGTAAACTGGCTTCAATGGGACAAATGGAAAATATCTGGCACGGAGAGCTCTCTTGGGAGTGTCCCTGAGCAAAATGAAGAAATCTAGCAGTAACCCAGATCGCTGAGCAGGCTTCTCCTAGGGGGTCTCTGGGTAGAATGCCATCCAGGTAATGAACATACTTAGTGTCCAGATCTTGGCTTCTAAAGATCCTCCTCCAATAAAAGGAACTAGTGCTCCTTGGAGAAATGCCTTGCTGGGACATGTAAATTTGGGACAAGGTAAATACCAGATGAGCGTGGAGTATCCTGCTTTGCTGGAGTGAAAAAGGGCTAACACAGGAGACAGGAGTCAGCTGAAAGGGGCTTCCACTGGCAAACTCTGAATTTGAACATCCAAAAATAATAGTTCTGATTGAATTTCAGACTAAACTATGAATACACGAACACATCATGATATAATTAACTGGTGAGAAAGGGAAGTTCTACCTTATAGTAAAAGTCCTAAAATATATCCCTACAAAGTGCCTATTAATTACTTATTAATCAGAGAGCACAAAGTACTCACTAGTTAACTTTATAGTGAGGAAACGTGGCAAACATCGAGTGACAAATGTCACCATCAATAATGAGACAGATCGGGGTGCCTGGGTGGCTCAGTCTGCTGAGCGGCCAGCTTTTGATCTCAAGGTCATGAGTTCAAGCCCCATGTTGGGCTCCACATTGGGTGTGGAGCTTAACTTAAAAATAAATAAACAAAAAGGGTGCCTGGGTGGCTCATTCGGTTGAGCATCTGATTCTTGGTTTTGGCTCGGGTCATGACCTTAGAGTCGTGGAATGGAGCCCCACATCCAGCTCTGAGATTCTCTCTCTCCCGGTCCCTCCCCTGCTGGGACGAATCATGTGCACATCATATGATGCAGTGAGGAAAACACAGCGTCACTTCCAGGATATTCTTACAAATGTGTGTAAACCGTGAAGAAATATCCGACTAGCCCAACCCAATGGATAATTAAGTGATTACTAGCCTGTACTGTTTACAAAATGATGGGGCTTGGATTTATTTATTTGTAAGTAAGCTCTACATTCAGCAAAGGGCTCGAACTCACAACCCTGAGATTAAGAGTCACATGCTTTACCAACGGAGCCAGCCAGGCTTCCCCCAAAAAGGACAGGTTAATTGAAGGTAGGTCTGCAAAAACAGTTACTCATTGAAGGAAGCTGAAGAGGTGTCATAACTAAACCCAACAACCGCCCCGGGGCTGGATCTTGGACCTATAATGAAAATTATGGGGACAATATTCAGAATTTGAATGCAGGTCTGAGGATTAGGAAATACTTTTCAAGCGTTATCAATTTTCTCGTTTGATGGTGGTGCTACGGCTATACTCTTCACTGTCTTAAGAAAGAAGTAGTAAGGGGTAGTGAGACATTGTGCCTAAAACGTAATTAAGGGCGGTAAAGGAATACGTGTGCGTTGGGGGGTGGGGGGCGGACGGTGTAGAGGAGAACCCGGATGGCGTGTGTGGTAAAATGCTAACGATAGGCAAATCTGGGAGAAGGATATCTAGCTCATTTCATATGATTTTGCTGACTTTTCTGTACATTTAAAATGATGTCAAAGTAAAGAACTAAAACCTACTTGAAAATGCTGATGCCTAGACACCACCCGAGATGTGCTTAGCCAGAATTTCTGGGGGCGGGGCCTCCGGGGCTCCCCGGGGGAGTTGCACAGCCTGCCCGGGTTGAGCTCTGCGTGGCTGGTGTATCTTCTCCCTCAGCAGCTGTCCCACTCCACAGCTTACGGCAGCAGCAGCAGGCACTTGCCCCAGGCTTATCACGGGCCAGGCCCTGGGTTAGGGACCTTGGACGCGTAAAGGAAGGGGACCACATGGTTCTTGGCATAGGGCAGTAGCAAAAGTGCACTGGATACAGGCTCCGGCTGGCGCCTCTGCCTGCCCAGATATGTACGAGGTTGGGGGTGTGGAACCACGAGCCATGAATGAGCCTTTTTCTCACGCTCAGAGTCAAGAGGGGCACCTGCCTTCTGACGCAGGTTATATTAGAGAGGCACTGGGCTCTGCGCCTTGCCCCTTCTTCTGCACAGGGCTTGGGCAAGCCTAGGTTCTCAGAGGCTCCCCTTCTGACCCCAGGAGAGCCATTACCTGGCCTATTCCTCCTTTTCTTTGTTCTTTCGTCTCCACCCGTGAGTCTGCCATTTTACCCATGCATTTTAATTTCATCATAACTTTATATCACTTAACGTCTGTTTTACCTTTTTACCTAATTGATTGTCAACATCTTTATTGTTCTAAATATTTCTACTTTATATGACTTCATTTTTAATATATCTTTTTTTCAGGTTCAAGTTCACGATTAGTGTAAAAATTAAAACTGTCCTGAGATATATAATGCAGAAAGCAAATTTCCGCAAATCCCATCTGTGGGGATAATCATCGTTAATAATTGATGTATATTTCTCTAGGTCTGGGTATCTTTACATATATATGTAAAGTTGTTTTATTGACATTAATAGTAAGAGAAATAGTACTTCATTTTACAAATGATTTAAACACTTTCCTTTTTTCATTTAAGAATATATCATGGGAAACGAAAACAGAATATTGAAAGATGTCTTCACTCCTGTGTTTTTTGCAGCATTATGCATGACAGCTAAGATATGAAAACAACTTAAATGTCTGTCATATATATATATACATCATGCTGTATTTTATGTATATATATGACATACCAGATTTTATATATATAGTATATATATTATGTGTGTGTGTGTATACTTATATACATCAAATTATGCAGCCATAAGAAACAAGGAAATCCTGCCATTTGTGACAATCTGACCTTGAGGGCATTATGTTAAGCGAGATAATTCAACCAGAGAAAAGCAACTATTCTATGATATCACTTATATGTGGAATCTAAAAAAACTGAACTTGTAGAAATAGAGAATAGAATGGTTGTTCTCAAGTGCATGGCGGGTGGGTAGATGATTTAGGGAGATGTTGGTCGAAGGGTACAAACTTGCAATTAGAAGATGAGTAAGTTTTCCAGAACGTAATGCACAGCATAGTGATTATAATCAATAATACTGTGTTATATACTTCCAAGTTGCTAAGAAACTAGACCTTAAATGTTTTTTTCACAAACACATGCACACACAAATGATAATTACGTGATATGTTAGAGGTGTTAGCTAACACTGCAGTGTTATATTGCAAAATATAAATGGATCAAACCCACAGATGATATACCTTAAACTTATACAATGTTATATGCCAATCATATCTCAAAAAAATACACATCTTATTTTTAAGATCTTATTTTTTAAATCATCTCTAAACCCAACATGGGGCTCAAACTTAAAACCCTGAGATCAAGAATCTAAGACATCTAAGACATGCTCTACTGACTAAGCCAGCTAGGCACCCTAATAAAGGTTTACATCTTGAAAATTTTCCCATGAATTCATTCAAATCCTATGTATCATACAAATATAAACATATACTAAGATATTATTAGTATTAATATTACTGGAACTTTGTACATATCATTTTAAAGCTTGTTTTTTTTTTTTCCTTCACTCAGTTAAATATAAAATGTGAAAATTCTTCCAGCATTCATTCAAAAAATACTAACATCTACTATGTAGCAGGCTTTGTTCTACATGCTAGAGAGGTCACAATGAAAAAAAATTATGTTCCAATCTTCTTTTTTAAGATTTTATTTATTTGACAGAGAGAGAGAGATCACAAGTAGGCAGAGAGGCAGGCAGAGAGCGGGGGGGGGGGGGGGGGGGGGGGGGGGGGGGGGGGGGGGGGGGGGGGGGGGGGGGGGGGGGGGGGGGGGGGGGGGGGGGGGGGG
>CM053606.1:117514623-117538121 GCA_028646535.1 Procyon lotor
GTGACCAGATAGGAATCTATTCCTGACAGAAGCTCTAACTCACTGAGGTTCTGGGAATATAGTGAGGAAGGAAGGGTCAGATTCAGATTTTATAGAGAATGTTGAACTCATGGGATCTACTGATGGATTGAATGGGAGGAAGGGGACAGTAAAGGAGAAAGAAATCAAGAACGACTCTAGGCTTTTGGCAGGTGTCATCTTTACCGTTTGGATGACTGGGGGTGATGCTGGCTGAGGTGGTGAATTTTGAGGGAGACAAGGGGGAAAAATGAAGAACGCTGATTTGGATGCATTGAGACAGAAATGTGACCTATTAGACATCCAAGCAGAGATGTTGAGTAGGAGCTTGTATTCTCCCACGGGAGATGATGGCTCAATCAGTAGAATGTGCAACTTGACCTGGGGGTTGTAAGTTCGAGCCCCATGTTGGTTGTGGAGATTACTTAAAAATAAAATCTTCTTAAAAATATAATAATTTGGATATCCTTGTACATTTACCTTTATACACTTATATTACTTACTGAAGGATAAATTATGATAAGTATATTTCTTGGTCAAAAGACATGAATAGCTTAGATTTAGAAGATATTGGAAAAAATTTCCTTCCAAAATATTTCATTTTTAATTCTTAAAACTGAATTTGGAAATATTAGCTCTAACCCTCTGATTTACTTTCTTTTTAGTCTCTTATGGGTCCAATTTTAGATATTATTGGTTTTATCTACTTAATTTCTGTCCTCTTCTTTATATTGCTTCATTTCCTCTTTTGTTTTTCCTATATTCCTTTTTGATGATTCATCTTTATACTATTCGGCCGGAACCCGGGCCTGGAGGATTGTGAACCATGGAAGGTTCACACTGTAAACAAGAAATCTTCTCCCAGCTGCTCAGCCACCTGCTCCCTTGGCCTCCCATGAAAACAAGTCCCCTGGTGTAATTTTCTAAGATTCTCTCAAAAGAATTTCCTCCGAAGAGATGATCAACTCAAGGGTTAAGTCTCTCCAGAACCATAAATTCCACTGTGAAGACGACATATTTGATATCCTTAAAAAGTGTTATTGACGTGTTATGCTATATGGTATTTATATTGAAAAAACTGTTTGCCATAAAACCCATGGACTCCAGTTGGATTTTAGGCAAATTGTCAATGCTAAGCCACAAGACAGAAAGTGGTGATGGCATGCAGGAGGGACTGTTCAGCTCAGGACCGGGATTTTGACTCTGCTCAGGAAGCACTTGCACAGGAAGCACTTGCTCAGAAAGCAAATGGTGGTGAACCTTCTTGGAGACTCTGAAATGAGCTGGCACAGGGGAAGGAAGTAGAGAATTATGCAACCAAATTATTGGCACCTCTTCTGAACCAACTGCCTTTACCCTTTCATTACCGCAATGACTTCTCTCCCTTGCCTGCAAAATCACAGGAGGATTCTCTTAAATGATAGGTGTTTCCAGCTCTCTTTTCTAATCTTAGGGACCAAGGAGAAGCTGGTTGAAGTGAAGGTTTATCACTCAAAGATATTTAATGGGCTCATTGTTCTTCTGGTGGATGGTTCTTTTCATCTGACAGTGTCTGTATCTGGCTATTTAGAATGGTCTAGAGAGCAAGCTTTGAGGAGGAGAGACTCCCTCTCACTTTCTAATCATTAGCCATGGTTCCATTCTAGAAAGTTCTTGAGATATGGGGACATGGCTGATGATGCACTGTTAAAATTCTTTGCCCATTATTTAAGAAAATATGATGATCTCCAGGGTAAGCAGAGTTTCTGAAGACAGGTTTAAACAAAGTTTAGGATCTAGGCTGTACTGAATGTCCTTGATGTTTTATAGCTGTCTTCCCACAGATAATTTACTGGGTGCATTAAGCAAGAATTTTCTAACTAGTGTACCCCAAATGGGTTAACCTCAATATTGAATTCCTGCCCTTGTGGTAATTGAGCAGATTACTGAACTCCCAAGATGGCCGCCCCTGGCATTGAGTGGCATCTTTGGTTTATCTAAATGTGCTATTTAATGAGTGCCAAGATGTGAAAAAATATAGAAAATATGTGAAGATGTGAAAAAATTAGAGTTGGTATAGCTGCCCCCTCAGGGATGTGGCTCAGACTCTTGTCTAGCTCTGGTCGATGCTGATGCTATTTCTGCTAATTCTTCTGCACGCCACAGTCCCTCCTTTCTATCGCAATCTCTGTTAAGGATTCTCCACCCTGGGGCACCTGGGTGACGCCAGTCGACTAAGCATCTGACTCTTTCTGCTCAGGTCACGATCTCAGGGTTGTGAAATGGAGCCCTGCATCGGGGTCTATGCTCAGCACAGAGTCTGGTTGGGTTTCTCTCTCCCTCTTCCTCTGTGTCCCCTGCTCTCTCCCTCTCTCTCAAACAGATAAATAAACCTTTTAAAAAACAAAAAAGATTCACCACACTGAAATCAGCTCTCAGATGCACTTGAATAATTTTTTCCCTTAGGCTCAAGCTTGCCTCCAGTTTATTCCAAACCCAGAGCAATAACAGTCCGTTTCCCCCTCCAGACCACAGTACAGAAGCCAAACCACTAGTCCTTTTTCCTCCTCTCCTAATGGTGAATTATCACTTGAGAATCTACTGATCCTTTCCAGTTCTCTGCCTAGCCCAGTCCAGACTTTGACCCTTAAAGACGTGTGTGTGTGTGTGTATATGTGTTTACAAGGAAGCAATGAGATCTTCTTGAATATGGATGTTCTATCATGAATATTGGTATACTATTTGCCATCACCTGGAAAACAAGTATCATTGGATTATTTGAGCTTTGAATCCCTTTGGCCTCTGCTCTTGACTTTGGGTTTGGGAATCTGGTTTAGGCAAAATAACATGTGCTCCAGTGAGACTACCATCAGTTGATGATTATATGATGATTATATGATGATATGGAATTGCACAAATACTATGAGTTTTGAGATCAAAGAGGTCCTCCTTCTTGAGGAGGTCCTCTGATTTTCCAATGAGTTCTATGTTTCCTCCCTCCTTCCCTTTCTCCTGCTTCCTTATTTTTTGAGCCCATTGAGTATTGACTGGTCACGAGTTTTGGAGAAGCTGGATGCTTATCTGTCTTCTAAAGAAACCAGAAAGACAGGTGTTCCCTCATTACAAATACTATCTTGAAGTACAAGTAACCCCAAAAGATAACTGGCCTACTGGGTAATTATTACCAGACAGGAACATTAGAACTCAGTTGTTCTTGCTTTTGGCTTTCTCAACTTTTATTGCTTGCCATAAATGGTTGTTTCACCTTTAACTGGTTTATAAGTAACAATTTCATGTTGTAGGTCTCCTCATTTATCTACCTTGGAGTTCATTTTTCAGGGAGTTTATGGTGAAAGGAATGCCGGGAAGCAGCAGTACTCAGTGGAGGGTATTGTATGAATGGTTTACTGAAAACAATTCCATGTTGTTGACAAGGAGGTTTGGATACAGCTGCTTGCAAAAGTGCTCAGGTTATAAATATGAAGTCAAGCTTTGGGGATTGGCTGCCCATTCTTCTGTCCAGTGGATCTGGGTTGGCATTCTGGTAAGACCTGACACCCTTTTTATCTCCTCAATCTTCACAAAACGCTATCTTCAGGCTCATTGTCTCTTGGCAAAATCAAGTCACTGTAGAGTAGATGATGGCTAGTAGCTAACTATACAGTGGGTACCCGCTCATTATCATTCAACACTTGAGAAAATCAATATTCTTGTAGAGCTACTTGAAGAAAACATGGTCCATCCACTCTTTCTGAAAGTCTACAATTTACCCATGGACCAAGCCAGATCAGAAGAGAGCTGGGTCCCATCAGGCCGATTAACACAAGGCACAGAAGGCCTCTACACAAGGGAAGATCTCCAAACCAGATTTGAAATGGCGCAGAAGGGAGGTTTTCCTGAGGAAGTGATGTCTAGAGCAAGATCTGAAGGATAAGTAGGCATAGTAGCAAGGTAAAGAAAGAAGATGTAAAAGAGAGCCAAGAGGCAGGAAAGAGAAAGAAAGAGAGAGAGAGAATGCTCACAGAACGTTGAAGGAACCAAGGACAATTCAGTGTGGCTAGAGCATAGAGTGTGAGAGAGGACGTGGCAAGAGGGACCAACTGGGCAGGCAGGAGCCAGACTGTGCAGACACATGACACCAAGTCAAAGGTCTGAACTTTGTCCTAACAGCAATGAGATGCCACGGAAAACTTTTATGAAACCGAGGTGACAAGATGAGGCGTGCCTGTTTGAAAAATCATTCAGGTTGCACCACAGTGATAGAAGGGACCATTGGGAAAGACAAGGCTGGAAGCTGGAAGACCACTTGGGGAACTGTCCTGGCAGGGACAAGGCGAGAGTACTTGGAGAGAAGTCGTTCCGTCTATTTTGGGGCACACTGTCTGGGGGCCCGGGAGCTCTCCTTGGCTGCACCTGCTTTTTTAAAAAATAAAGATCACTTGGGGGGCACCCGGGTGGCTCAGTGGGTTAAAGCCTCTGCCTTTGGCTCAGGTCATGATCCCAGGGTCCTGGGATCGAGCCCCGCATCGGGCTCTCTGCTCAGCCGGAAGCCTGCTTCCCCCTCTCTCTGCCTGCTTCTCTGCCTACTTGTGATCTCTCTCCTCTGTCAAATAAATAAATCTTAAAAATAAAATAAAATAAAGATCACTCAAAACTTTTTGGGGGGCTTAAGATTTATTGATTTATTCATTTGAGAGAGAGAGAGCTCACATGACAGTGGGCATGTACACACAGGAGCAGGGGGAGAGGTTGAGGGGGAGGGAGAAAGAGAATCTCAAGCAGACTCACGAGCCATGAGATCGTGACCTGAGCTGAAACCAATGAAACCAAGAGTAGGACGCACAACTGACTGAGCCACCCAGGCGCCCTCCAGGGTGATTTTTGTTAAAAAAACAAAACCCCAATACTTAGACACCACACAAATTACAGGCAACTTAATTTTGTTAGGGATTTTTGACAAAAGGAAACATTCCAGTTTCCCATTTTTATTTTTTTTAATTGGGGTTCACCTTTATTCAATATCTACACGATACATGAGGTATACACAAGTTCCAAAATTTGACAACTTAGGAGCCACTTCTGATTCCTGTCTCTCTGTTATCCCTTTTCCCGTCACATCTGAGGGATCACTGAGTCGTGCAGAGTCTGTGTCACACTTTCTGCTCTTTTCCACCGCCCAAACTCCCACTCCCTCACCTCCCACCACTGTAGTCTGGATCACATCATCATTCACTTAAAGCCCTCTGACTAGTTTTCCTTTCTTTGTGTTGTTGCTCCCTTCTCTCCACTTGCCTCCATACAGCCAGTGGTCCTTTCACACGTAAACTAGTTGTGCCCCAACGCCTCCCATCATCCTTTCAAAGCCCATAATGGCTCCTCATCGTCCTTGAGATAAAAGTAGGCCTTACCTCACATCCTTCTCTAGACTTAACTTTTGCCAATCTACTCTTGTGCTTTCTACTAAAGATTTTCTGAACTTGGTCTCTTCTTACGGCTGTACCCCAGCCCAGGATTCCCAAAAGCTATTCCTTGAAATAGCTTGGCATGTGGCATATTATCTCTTTTTCTGGTCATCTCCTCTTCCTGCCCAGCTCTCAGTCTGAACCTCATCTCTTCAGTCCATTTTTCAAATTCTCAGATTTGGCTAAGTCTTCCTGTTATGTTTTTATAAGTATCTTTAAATGTCCTATCACAATCTCCTTCACATTGTTAATTCTTCTCCAAGTGTATCTTTCTCCTGGCTCGCCAATCCTGTCTTGTTCCCCTCATATATTTCCTGGTATATAGGACAGAAAAGCATGTTTCAAATTTAAAAATGAATTATAAAACAATGCTGAAAAAAGAGAACAAAGTTTGAGGACCCACACATCCCAATTTCAAAACCTAACAAAGTAATGCAAATGTATTAAGACAGTGTGATACTAGCATAGGGATAGATACATAGTTCAAAGAAATACAATTGAGAGTTTAGAAATAAACCCGTGTATCTATGGTTAACTGATTTTTTGACAAGTGTGCTAAGACTATTCAATGGACAAAAGACAGTCTTTTCAACAAGTGAGTTTAAGACAAGAAGATATCCACATGAAAAGAATGAAGTTAAATATCTATCTCATTCCAGACACAAAATGTAACTAAGAATGGATCAAAGATCTAAATACAGGAGCTGAAACTATAACATTTTTAGAAGAAAAGCTAAGAGTAAATCTCCATGACCTTGGATTGGCAATGGTTTCTTAGATATGACACAAAAGCATAAGCAAAAAAAAAGAAAAATTAAAAACATTCGTGCTTCAAGGGACAAATGAAGAAAGTAAAAAGACAATGCACAAAATGGGAGAAGATTTTTGCAAATTATATATCAGCTAAGAAACTTGTATCTAGTACATATATATATTTTAAAACTCCTTATAACTCAATGATAAAAAAACAAACAAACCCAAGGGTGCCTAGGTCGCTCAGTGGGTTAACGTCTCTGCCTTTGACTCAGGTCACAATCAGGATCCTGGGATCGAGCCCCACATCAGGCTCTCTGCTGAGCAGAGAGCCTGCTTCCTCCTCTCTCTCTGCCTGCCTCTCTGCCTGCTTGTGATCTCTCTCTCTCTCTGTCAATAAATAAATAAAATCTTTAAAAAAAAAAAAAACCCCGATTTTAAAAGTGGGCAAAATATCTGAATAAACATTTCTCCAAAGATGATATGAAGATGACCAATAAGGACATGAAAAAGTGCTTGATGTCATTAGTCATCAGGAAAACACAAATCAAAACCACAACGAATTACCATTTAATACCCACTAGGATGTCCATAAGGAAAAAGACAGATAGGGGCATCTGGCTGGCTCAGTTGGTTGAGTGTCCAACTCTTGGCTTGGCTCAGGTCAAGATCTTGGGGTCATGAGACTGAGCCCCACGTTGGACTCTGCACTCAGTACAGAGTGGGCTTGGGAAGCTCTCTCTCTCTCTCCCTCTGTCTCTGCCCCTCCCCCTGCTTGCATGCATGTGTCCCACCTTGCTCTCCCTCAAATAAATAAATAAATACATAAATAAACATATAAATAAATAAAACTTAAAAAAAAAAAGACAGGGGGTGCTTGGGTGGCTCTGTAGATTAGGTGTCTGCCTTTGGCTCCGGTCGTGATCGTAAAGTCCCAAGATCCACCCCACATCGGGCTCCCCGCTCGGTGGAGAGTCTGCTTCTCCCTCTGCCCATCACCCCACTCGTGCTTTCTCTCTCTCTCGCTCTCTCTCTCAAATATATGAATAAAATCTTTTAAAAATAAATAAACGAATGAATAAAAGACAGACAATAACAAGTGTGGGTAAGGATATGGAGAAATCAAACTCCTCATATGTGGCTGGTAGGACTGTACAGTGGCAAAGACGCTTTGGAAAACAGTCTGGTGTTTCCTGAAGAAGTTTAACATAGAGTTATCATATGATCCAGCAATTCCACTCCTAGAGAAATGAAGATATATATCCACACAAAAACTGGTACGCAAATATCCATAGCAGCGTTATTTGTAATAGCAAAACGGTGAAACAATCTACATATCCATTAGATGATAAATGGATACACAAAATGTGGTACATCTGTATAATGGAGTATCATTTGGCCATAAAAAGAAACGAAGCTCTGACACATGCTACAATTTGAATGAACCCTGGGAGCATTATGCTAAGTGCTAAGTAAAAGAAGCCAGTCACAAAGACCACATATAAGATTCCATTTCTCTGAAATGTCTGTAATAAGCCAATGTGTAGAAACAAGAAGTAGATTAGTATCTGCCTAGGGCTGGGAGAAATGGGACATTGGCTCCCATTAGTGATAGAGCTAAAGAGAGAAGGGTTTCTTTTGGGGACAGTGGAAATAAAATAAAATTGACTGCAGCATTAGTTGTAAACCTTATGAATATAGTAAAAACCATTGAATTGTTTGTGTTAAAGGGGCAAATTATATGGTGTGTGAATTATAGCTCAATGAAGCTGGTACAAAAAAATGAATTATAGGGTGCCCGGTGGCTCAGTTGGGTAAGTTTTAGCCTTTGGTTCAGGTTTTGTTAGCCTTTGGTTCAGGTCATGATCCCAGGGTCCTGGGATTGAGCCCTGCATTGGGCTCCCTGCTCAGTAGGGTGTCTGCTTCTCCCTCTCCCTCTGCTGCCCCCCACCGTGTGTGCTCCCCCCTCCCTGTCTCTCTGTGTCAAATAAATAAATAAAATCTTTAAAAAATGAATTATAAGTGGAGAAATGAAAATAATATATAGAAAGGAGTGGAAAGGGGCCGGAGGTCAAAGGAAAAAGGGGGGGAAATGAGGAAGAGAGAAAAAACGAAACAAAACACAAGAAATGAAAAGTCAGAGAGGAAAAGAAGAAAACACCAAGAGGCACAGCTGGAAAAAAAAGAACAGGAACGTAGTTGCAAGAAAATATTTGATGAGAGGGAGAGAAATTAATCCAGCCTCTAATGGCCCTTATGGAGGGGCGCCTGGGTGGTTCAGTTGGTTAGGTGTCTGTCTGCCTTTGGCGTAGGTCATGATCCCAGGATCCTGGGATCGAGCCCCACATCAGGCTCCTTGCTCAGCAGGAGGCCTGCTTCTTCCTCTCCCACTTCCCCTGCTTGTGTTCCCTCTCTAGGCTGTCTTTCTCTCTGTCAAATAAATAAATGAAATCTTTTTAAAAATATAAAAAAAAAATAAAAGCTCGTATGGAAGTAAACTGACCTTTCCCCACTCTGCTATTCAAGGGACCACTGATTGCCGCTGTCCTTGTAAACTTATTACCTGTTAATAGCCACCCGTCTCTGGTTGGTTGCTTTACTCAAAATGAGTATAGTCCACAGCACCCCACAGTGAGACATTTTTTCCTGGGCTTCAGCTCCTATGGCCAGAGCATTATCTCTACATAAGGTATTTGCACAGGGCTGGTTAGGCTTTCCCTGGCTGGGTCCAGACACCCCCTCCAAGATTTGCTTACTTAAGAAACACTTATTTAGTTGGCAACACTTCAGCTAGACTCTTGGCCCCTTCTCCCCCTACTCAAGACATCACCAATAACAGATTTTTCCTCCAAGCCAAAAAGATTTAAGAGAAGAGAGCTCTGCCCTGACAAGACCTTTTGGGGGAACCATTCTCCTCCCCCACCCCAATGCACATACTAGTTCTAACTCAGCCCGTGTAATGGATGCTGTGATATACATAGGGATGTCCCTTCCAGATTGAAGGACATACTTCTCTATCGTCGGGAATTGTATTGACTGATAGCTTTCAGCGGTCAACTCTGTCTAGGAATTGTCCTTGATAAAGAGCACCTCCCATGGGTACACCCCTCTCCAGTGGCAGTCGTCAACCAATGACTGGTCAACACAGGTATACAGTGGCCTGACCCCTCCACCCAACTCCAGATATTTTAAAAAGCTGCCCCAGCTTCCGAGCTCCTTGTGTTGTTGACTGAGTCCTCTGGGGTGACTGCATCCCGGCCCAACTCCCCCTTGACCCAGGTCTGCTTCCTTCACTGCCCTCCCAGGTCCACTCTAATCAACATCTACATGCTGATCTCCATCTCAGTGTCTGCTTCTCTGTCATCTCTGGGTATCTTTCCATTGATTTATCTGCTGGTCATGTATCGTATTTCCTCCTTCTTTACACGCCTGATAATTTTTGATTGGCTCCTGGTTGTTCTGAATTTGTGTTGTTGGTATGATGGATTTTGTTATAGTCCCACAATGAGTTTTGAACTTTATCGTGCAGTTAAGTTGCTTGTGGAGCAGTTGGCATAGGAAGAACTTCTGGAATAATGGATACTGTTCTTCTCTTTTTAAATTCTGGGTGCTGGTTACATGGGTGTGTTTATTTTGTAAAACTTATTGAACTCGTGATTTGTACATTTTTTCTGCATATATGGTACATTAATATATATTCCACTTTAATGAGTTCACTTAAAAAAATGTAATGGGGGGGCGCCTGGGTGGCTCAGTGGGTTAAGCCTCTGCCTTCAGCTCAGGTCGTGATCTCAGGGTCCTGGGATCGAGCCCCGCATCGGGCTCTCTGCTCGGCAGGAAGCCTTCTTCCCCCCACTCTCTCTACCTGCCTCTCTGCCTGCTTGTGATCTCTCTCTGTGTGTCAAATAAATAAATAAAATCTTAAAAAAAAAAAAAGTAATGGGAAGAGAGCGTCTGCATGTCTCTTTGTCTTCTACTTGATCCTCCCCAGATGATGATGAGGGGCTTCTTTGTTTGTGAATGTGAAGACCTGACTTAGCATGGCTCCATTTTTAATTCTTCCTGGTGACTGTGGTCCATTTTTCCACTTCCATCTTATAGCAAATACGGTGATTTCAGGTGTAGTTTGCCTTCTAAGAGGCCCACTCCTCTCCCCTCACTACTGGAGTTCAAGGCACATGCACTCAAAAGAGTGATTCTGAGCGAGTTTTCAGAATCTCTCCCAGGTTAAGTCATCCCATGATCCAAGCTTGGAACAGACTGGATTGTGACCAAAGCCCAAGCTAGTCTCCTTGATTCAGTTTTACTAATCACAGGGTGGATAATTTTATCTCTCTCTGCCAAACTTTGATGTCTCTTTATTGGTTTGAAACTCATAAGGTAAAGAGAAGAGTGTTTTACAGAGCACTTAGCAAATCCTAATAAAACCTAAAATGCAAATCAGACATTGTATTAAGAAATGAGATTTGACCTCTCCATATGACTAAAATTTAAATTTTATTTAAGACATGAAAATAATGATGTGTCTTTTCTGAACCACTGGAGATGAAATTTTACACATGGATAAGTTCCACTGATTTCACATGATTAATTGCTTATTAAGAGGTTACCTTAGCAACTACTACATCAAATACTAATTTTTACAACTTTGACACTTAAAGTAACTCAATAGCATTAAGTAAAAAATGATACCTTGGGGCGCCTTGGGACACTCAGTTGCTTGAGTGTCCAACTCTTGGTTTTAGCTCAGGTCATGATCTCAGGGTCATGGGATCAGGCCCCACGTGGGGCTCTGTGCTCAGCGTGGAGTCTGCTTGAGATTCTCTCCCTCTGCCTCTCCCCCACTCATGCTCTCACACTCTCTCTCTCAAATAAATAAAATCAATCTCTTTAATAAAATCAATCTCCAAAAAATAAAAAGTGATGTCTTCACAAGCTACTAAAATTTTTTATGTATCAAATAAAATTGCCTATCGAGTACGAAATTCTTAAAGCTAAAGATTTGACAAAAACATTATGTAATTATCCTCTACTATAGCTAAGTGGGCTGCTCTTGTGACTTGTGGTATAATATCCAGATTTTTTCATTCGATCTTTTCTGAACAATTGAAAAAAGGATGCTGTTGACATAAACATGCAATTTAAACTTCTATAAGTATGCCAATATAACTCCATTTCGATAAACATGTATTTTGTCAATCACGCTGCTAGAATTTTGAGATATAAAACTGTAAAGTAAAACACGGCCCAACATCTTAAGAAATTTGCAGTCAGGTTGGAACCATTCACTTATTCATTCATTCAACAAATATAAAACACTTACATTGTGCCAGGTATTTTCCTAAAAGAGGGGGTAGGGAGGGGTGCACAGTGAACAAAATGAGCAAAATTCCCTGGTCTTATGAGAATTTATATTCCAATGGAAAAGAGAAATAAGAAGCAAATTAAAAAAATAACATTTATCAAGCTACTGAGAAGAACAGAGCAGAGAAGAGGAATGAGGTGTATGTTGGGGTGGGGACAGAGTTGTAATTTTTTCTTGGGTCACAGAAAACCATCGTATATTTAAAACCAGCGAGTCGGACTCCAAATGATTTCTGTTTCCGCGGCAGCACTGACGGCATCATTGTAGGTCTAGGCCAAGGTGTGCCTTCTTCCTTGGTCGGGGTGTCGACCTTGGCCACAGCAGCACAGGAAAGCTTGCTGGATGTGCCCTTGACAACCTCTGTGAGCGCTGTGTGTTGTCGCTCTCCGTTTCTTCACGACCCCTCAGAAATGAAGGGCAGCCTGAGGGTGGTGTGGTGGTTGGGCTTCTTTTTCCTGGAGCACTCTTCCAGAAGTCCACAGCCCGCCTGCAGAGCTGCAGTGTTCTGGACCATTAGAAGGTGGACGAGGTGTAGATCTTTCTTTTCTTTTAGCTGTTGACTTCTTTCTGCATGGCTTTTTGGCTTGAAAACCTTCTCTTTTGTGTCAGTTTTAGGAAAGCTTCTTTGTTCCTTTCTGAATCATTTTTTAGAAGGGACAGCTGTAATTTCAAGTAGGGCGGTCAAGGAAAGCTTCTAGAGAATGTAGCATTTAAGCCAAGATTTGAGAGACGTGAGAGAGGTAGGCATGCAGATATATGGAGCAAGCGCAAAGGCCCTGGGGTAGAGGTGTGCGTGGTGTGTTGCAGATATGTGAGGCAGACATAAACACAGACTTAGGATAAAAAGTACTTGCGGTAAAAAAACAAAAAACAAACAAAAAAACCACTCCCAAGAAAAGAATGCTTAGACTTTACTTTGCATAGCTAACCCACAAAAAGTACTTTTACCATAAAGGTCTCAACTACATTTATAGTGACTACTTAACCAATATAATAAGGTAGACATGTTGAGGCACCTGGGTAGCTCAGTCAGTTAAACGTCTGCTTTCGGCTCCGGTCATAATCCCAGAGTCCTAGGATGGAGTCCCCCATCGGGCGCTCTGCTCAGCAGGGAGCCTGCTTCTCCCTCGGCCTTCATCTCCCCCTGCTTGTGTTCCCTCTGTCTGTCAAATGAGTAAAACAAACAAACAAAACAAAAACAAAACTTAAGAAAAATAAGGTAGACATGTTCATTATGCCTATTTTATGCATTTGAGGGAAGAAGATAAAGAAGGAAAAAGTTAAGCAATATGAATAAGAGCAGGAGACTGAGTTAAAAATCCCAACTTTGCATTGGGCAAGTCACTCCTCTTTGACTCAGTTTCCCTCTTTAAAATGGACATAATAGTAGTACCTCTGTCGTAGGATGATTATGGATACGGAGTAAGACAATACATGGTGGAGGAGTGCGTCTGAAACTTTAAGGTGCACACAGGTCTCTTTCAAATGCAGGCTCTGGGGTGCCCCCTGAGATTCTGCGTGTCTAACAATCTCTCAGTGACGCTGGAAATGCTGACCCACAGACCACACCTTCACTTGGAGGTTGTAAAGCATTTCGAACAATGCCTGGCACACAGTAGGCACTAAATACATTTGGCTGTGATGCTTTCACGCCATTTAGCTGGCAGGGAAAGGAGAATGAAAAGTCAGCAATTTTCCCTTCTTTCGTACCAGATGTTTCCTGACAATACCACGTCCTTGAATAGACTTCTACTGGATTCTGAGTTCAAGTGATGAATGTGGATGTGGATAATATGGTTTTCATTTTTCAAATCTGTCAAGAACAGCACTCGAGTCTCTCTTTGGATTTATAGTTGTAAGCTGTATCAAAGTACTCTACATAGTAAGCATTCAATAAATACTTACGGGATGAAAGAAATGTCCAGACTGTCTAAATAAATCATCCCTCTAGGAATTAACAGTGCTCCTGGAGTTTGGTTTTATTTTAAGACAGTGGCACGTGTGCCAAATCATTATTTCAAGAATGTGGCAACTGTGTTCTGAAATCCAAAGTATGTGGTTCTAGTCTTAGAGCATCAGATTCTAAGGCTCTGCAAACTCCACGACTTCTGTCTTCCTGTGCCCTGCAGCCTGGACTGTACGTGCTAGCAGCGCCCTCTACTGCTCAGGAGCAAATCTGTGCTCCCCAATCCAACCCGCAGATCTCAAATCCCAATTCAGAAAACCAGATGCACAGGAAGTAGTCGGTACCTGGCTTTAAAGCAGAGAGGGTGGCAGTCTAGCAGCTGTCCACGCCAGGAGAGCTGGTCTCGAGGTCGGCTGCTAGGCAGCCCACCCAGACCCACGGAGGGGAGAGAAGAGCTGGTTGCATTTTGTTGCCAGATCCCGTTCCTTCTCTAGAGAGCAATAATTTACTCTACTCACCTCCCTTTTCCCCACACTGGCCTGATGTTCACACTCGTCCTCCTCCTCCTTAAAGTTAGTTGCACTGTCCGCCCTTTCCACCCATCCCTTCTGTCATCTGCCAAACCATGATTCTCCTTTGGGGAAACAAGCCCATCCTCGGGTGAAAGCCCCCTGCTTGCTGAGAGGGAGGAGCTCTTTCTTCAGGGTGATCGGATCCTTTCATTTGCAACAGCAGCTTAACGTGTTTTCCATGACTTTGAGTATATTCACAGAGCTGTGTAACCTTCACCATAATCTGATTTTAGAATATTTCATCATCTCCGAAGGAAATTCCTCACCCATTACCATTCGCTCCCCATTTCCCCCACGCCCCTCAGCCCTAGGCAACCATTAGTCTGCTTGCTGTCCAGAAATCTGACTGTTCTACACATTTCATAGAAATGGAGTCATACGATATGTGGTCTTTTACCAAGACTTGGCTTATTAACACGGTTCGTGCTTTGAAGCTGTACCTTGTTTCCACTTTGGGGCTATTAAACACAAGGCTGCTATGAATATTCATATATTTTTGTGTGGATGTTTCAATATTGCTTGGGTAAATACCTAGCAATGGAATTACTGGGTCGTATGTTATCTCTGTTTAACATTTTGAAGGACCACAGAGTGGTCATATTCCTTCACCTTTAAGTGGAACTTAAAATAATCCACCCCATCTAAGAATTAAGAACTATTAATAATGGGGAAGTTTTTGTTGCCCTGACAGAATGTACCAGAATTATGATTGGGAGGTTTCTAACATACAAATTAGTCACTCTTGATGCTTGAAGAGCAAAAGCCCAAGTCTTAACCCAGAGACTTGTTCTTCTATATTATTCACCTCTTGAGATTGTCTGATCTTTTCCTTCTTGACAGTTCTGAACATGACCACCAGCATAAATGTTTTCACATTCCTTTGAAGCATTTTTTTCTGACCCACCATGTGGAGTTACTCCCACTTGGAATTGTATGATTTCTTCTTCTTCTTTTTTCTTTTAACATTTTATTTATTTATTTGTCAGAGAGATAGAATACATGAGCACAAGCAGGGGAGCGGCAGGCAGAGAGAGAAGCAGGCTCCCCACTGGCCAGGGAGCCCAATGCGGGGCTTGATCCCATGACCTTGGGATCATGACCTGAGCCAAAGGCAGACACTTAACCAACTGAGCCACCCAGGCATCTTGGGATTGAATGATTTCTAGATCTTTCTGGAAGCAAGCAGAGCAGTCATTCCTAGTAGGCGATTTGTGATATTTGGTTATTTTTTATTTTTTTTCAACACGGGGTTTGAACTCACAACTCTGAGACCAAGACCTCAGCTGGGATCAAGAGTTAGACACTTAACTGACTGAGCCACCCATGGCCCTCGATGTTTAGTTTTTCAAAGCCATAATATTCATTTAATTAAATTATCAAGAATTTCTTGAGCATTTGCTCCTCATACCGCAAAGTGGGGAAAACAGAAGAAAGATGACAGAGTTCCTGTTTTGGAGAAGTCTACAGTCTGGCTGGGGCAGAAAATAAAATTATAACTCAACATATCACACAAGTGCCCAAATATCCTCAGTGATACATTGTCTATGGGGCAGCGACAGCCAAATGTTTCCAAGTCATGGTAAACATAGACTATGCTATTTGCATGGAAATAGGGATAAACGTGTTTGGACACTGGGATGTCCAGGCACCCCCAATTTCCCTGAAGTGGGTCACTATCTCCACTCACGTATAACCCACTGTGGGGCACACCAGTGATATAGCACACTTCGGGGAAATTTTGGCCCTTAGGATAAATTCCAAACTTTTCTGCTCGGCATTCAAGGCCCTCAGCAAACTGGCCTCAATCTACCTTTGTAACCACTTCATATCTAATAACCTGCTGAGTTTGCCACCTTTAGCACACCCCACGCACTCCCTAGAATGTGTACCTTCTCCAAAATGAGGCCACAGTTGGTATTTCTTGATGGCGTGTTTGATCCTCACCCCACATCTTCTCTCATGTGATTTAGGCCCACCACTCAGACCTTCCCTATCCCATCAAGTCCCCACTAATTTCCCTGTCCTTGGAGACATTCCCTGACCCCTCCAGCTCACGGGTTTGCTTCCTTCTCTGCGGGCCCAGGTCTTTCCATATTTAACTCACATGTTTGACTCGTGACAGTACATGGCCTCCTAGTTATTAAACTATGTCAGGTGCCTGATTGTGGTCTGTGCAGTTGGGGCCTCCACCAGCTCCTTCGGGGCAGATAAGGTGCTCCCTTTGGGGGTGTGTAGCCCCCTCAGTAATGCTGCAGAAAACACTGGATGAAGGGAAGCCTGCCCGGGCTGCTTCTGGCAATGGTAGCACATTGTTAGGTGATCTCCTTTCTACCTTATGCCTATTACTTCAGGGCTTAGATATTTCCGTGCTTTCTCAGAATCTTGAAGCCAAAACAAAAACGTGATCTTGAAGGAGTAGTAGAAATTGACACTAACTCTCAACTGCACGAGGATACAAGGCAACGATAGGAAGCCACGGAAGGCCTAGGACAGAGTACAGGGGAACAGGCTCCCTGGCCTGCTCTGCAGTAGCCGGGACCCAGAGAGGGAGAGGAGGAGGGTGGGAGGAGGGAGAGCAGCAGGAGGACTCCGACGACGTTAAAGGGGATCGTCGAGCAACCAAAACAGGTGCTCTCCCTGTATTCTGTGATACTGTTACAAATCACACCTCTCTGTTCCTGGCAGATTAATATCCTCCTACGTTTCCGCTTTTTAATATCATTTGAGGCCATTTCAGGAACATATCCTATCCCATTTAATTTCAGCTTTCCTGCGGCTGAATCTTTAAACAGCAAGTTGCTTCCCATTATTCGTTAGACAGCTGGCCCAGAGGGCCCTGGAGACCCAAGGACCACAGGCTGCCCCCCTCGGCCCTTGCGTCTTCACTGACCTCAAGTCGTGGACAATAGTTTCTCATCTTTATCCCCACGTGGCTCGAAGATGTCGGCTTGAAAAGGAAATTGTAGACTTCAAATAGGAGGCTAAAGAAATGTAAAGAAACCAGAAGGGAAATGATGCTGATTGAGTAAATGCTGTAGAATTTACTCTGGGCCATCCGGGCACTTGGCAGGGCCTGGGAGACAAGTGTGAAGAGGGGCCTCGATGAGCTCACGGAGGAGTCGGTGGGGAGACGACATTTTAGCTGGGGAAGAATGGGATCCAAAGCTTGACCCCTTTCCTTCTTATTTCAAATGCCTTAAACTTTGTTTGATGGGGGAAATGGGCTTGGCAGGAAGCCCCTGAAGGGGGGGCGGGGGGGAAGGGGGGCAGTGGGAGGGGTAATTGTGGGGGGCTCTGACTCTGACAGTGGGAGGGGTAGTTGTGGGGGCGGGAGTGGTATGGTGACCTCTGCACCCAAACGTTGGGATCAGAAGAGGGATGGGGGCTTTGGGTCTGCAGCCGTCGGTCTGCGGAAACTAGGTGTCGCTCCCCCATGTGCCCCCGGAGAGCCGCACTGAAAGCACTATAATGCCACGACCCCTAGCCAGTGTGGCTGAGTGAGACACAGCCACAAGAAGCATCCCATCTACCGTGTCCAGGAAACCCTGCCTTGCTCTGCCCGGGTGGTGGTTACCGCCGATGGGCGGGAAGCCCACTCCATCCTCCCCTCTACACTCGTCAGACCTCCGGCTTCAGGGGTGACGGTGGCGGCGGCAGCCACATGGAGGCACCCTCTGGAGCCCTCAGCCTCAGGGTAAGGGGTCTTCCAGCCTCGGTTCCAGCATCAGTGGCAAGGCTCCGGCATCAGTGGCACAGTGAGTGTAACAAGAGCTCCTGTGTGTCCGTGGCACTCAGGTTCACAGCAGGGGAAGGGGCCTCTGGCAAGGTCGAGGAAGCCTAGAGCTCCTAGTCATCAGGGATGATGGGACATCGTGTGGAATGACATCTGCCCCAAGCAGGGGAAGCAGGACATAACAATGACATAGATAGATGATAGATAGACAGATAGACATATATATATCGAACACAATACTTTACACTCATTAATATCCTACAGCATCATGTAATCCGTGCCCTGACAACTACGTACAGGACACTACAGCTGCTCAAAGGAGGTGGACCCTATCCAGGCCACTGTGCGTGACCAAGTAAGTTGACAGTGCACAACCTGGGCAGCGGAGACATTCAGAAAAACTATGGCGCGACTGGAGCCCCCAAGCTGTGCAGTGTACAACCTGTGACTGCACCTAACCAGGTAATTGTACCCGAAGAGGTAAAGCAGGTAAAGTAGCCCCATATTGAGAGGTGGTAGCTTATTATGGCAGATATTATGCATATTCTGAAATTTAAAAAAAATAAAGAAGCACCAAGTTTTGGGATTGAATTCTGACTCTGACATGTATGAACTGTGTGATCCTGGGGAGATTGTAATTTACGTTCTGTAAAATGGGTGGGTGGGGAGGGAATAAAGTAAAACTCTAGAGAAGAGAGAAAGAACCAACCTGACATTAAAAATCAACGTTACATAGCATCTCATCACAGGATTATAGGATTCCTTGCAAGGATCATGCCCATTATAAGTAGGAGTAAAAGACGTGGGAGTCAGACGAAGGGAATGAAAGAGGGAGACTGTACGTCGATTAAACACCAATTCTTTGTATATAAGATTGTTTTTTATATGTACATCCTGACCAATAAGCCCTAAAACACTTGACTGGGCTGAGATTTGATTTCTTAAATGTGTACTTTATTATTGTTGTTGTTGTTGTTGTTATTTTCTAGAGAGGGAGGGGCAGAGGGCAAGGGAGAGAGAATCATAAGCAGGCTTCACACCCAGCATGGAGCCCCACACAGGACTCCATCTCACAACCCTGGGATCACGACCTGAGCTGAAGTCAAGAGTTGGTGCTTAATGAACTGAGTCACACAGGCACCCCTAAAAAATGTACTACTAAGTTTAAATATGGGTATTTACAAATTTCTACTCTTACTTCTATGATTATCTTTTCCCCCAACCTTCTTTCCTTTTTCAATTACAGAGTTTTTAATTTTCAGTGTTCCTATACCTGCCATAATTTTCTATTTCCTTGTTAAAAAGTACTCCTTTCTCTTGGAACCCAGGAGTCTTCAGATTATATTTTGATTCCTTTTACCTCCTCCTTGCTTAGTTATGCTATAGGCATTTGGATTTGGTACCTTACTTCTTGTCTTTATTTGCAAATCAGTAACCCAAACTCTGTTGGCTTTGCTCATCTCTGAATTTTCACCAAAATGTTGGTCATTATGAAATACTCTCACTGATGAAAAAGTAATGTGTGTGATCTATATCATTTTCACCAAGTTTCTTTTTGTGGATTCCTTACTCTTACAGCCTGGAAATCAAGATAACAGGCTTACCCTTTATTCCATTAAAAAAAACCATTGGATTCCCTCCCTAGCTTTCTTGGTCATACTGACCTCACTTTACCTGGTCCATATCACCTCATAATTTATGATAATCAGAAAAAGACCTGCAGAAACGTTCCCCACCCCCACCCCCCCCTTAACATTCCTAACAGGCTAGGGAGAACAGTTTGCCTGGACTGAAATTAACATCACTTCAGTAGAATCACAGTGAAATGCAAAAGGGAAGAAAGGATTTTTAAAAATATGCCTTCCCTATAGAAATTCAGACAGTAAGTATCGACAGATGGAGAGCCACGGGCATCAGTTAGAGGGAAATTACTCAGAACCACTGCTGTGCAAAGGATTGGCACAGACACGGCAGTTTTGCACACTGGGGATTTGAACAGTGAACAATTGTTAGAGGCTATCGTACGGTGGTTTCTCTAATTAACAGCTAATGAAATGTCTATTTTATTGTGCGAGTTTTTCAAATTTCTCGGAATTTCCCCAAACCCATATAGCTACTTATACAGAATAATCTAAGTGTCAACTCAGATGTATATGTATATATTTTTATGCTTTCTATATTCCACTATTTAGAATGGAAAGATAATTTTGTAAAAAAAATAAGCCTATATGCCAAAGTGGAGAACCGAAAATGTACATAGTTTATGAATATATGAATACATCTAGAGGTTCCAAGTATAATATCAATCTTCCCATGTGCCATAATCACATTCCTAGTGATGAGAAGGCCTGTTATTTTTTAATCAAAAACAGGGAGTTTAAAATAAAACTCATAATAATAAATAAGAGGGCAGAAGGAAATTTCCGGACATGATAGCAAGGTTAATGGCATAGCTTGCGGTGGTGGCTTCACAGAATCAGACTTGTCTCCAAGCTCATCGGGTTGTATACATCCATTCCATACACTTTTCTGTGTGTCAAAAAATTGAAATAAGAGGGGTGCCTGAGTGGCTCAGTGGGTTAAAGCCTCTGCCTTCGGCTCAGGTCATGATCTCAGGGTCCTGGGATCGAGCCCCACATCGGGCTCTCTGCTCAGCAGGGAGCCTGCTTCCCCCTCTCTCTCTGCCTTTCTCTCTGCCTACTTGTGATCTCTATCCCTCTGTCAAATAAATAAATAATAAAATCTTAAAAAAAAAAAAAAATTTAAATAAGAGGCACCTGGGCGGCTCAGTCAGTTAAGGGTCTGCCTTTGGCTCAGGTCATGATCCCAGGTCCTGGGATCGAGCCCCACATCAGGCTTCCTGCTCAGTGGGGAGCCTGCTTCTCTCTCTCACTCTCCCTCTGTGCATGCCCCCCATCAAATAAATAAAAATCTTTAAAAAAATTAAAATAAAAGTAAAATTTTTTAAAATTACAATTTTAAACCCCCGCCCCCCAAATGTAAGGAGATGTAGGGGGGGGTGTTTAAACTCTAAGGTGAATGAAGCAATCTGATAGGACTTCTGATTAGCAATCAAAGGGACGGAGCCTTTCTTCGTCCCTTTCCCTTTAGGAAAGAAACTAACCTATGACCCACTCGCCTCATCTCACTTCTTACCATTCCTCAGGTAGACCGTCCATGAGTGCCTCATTGAATTACAGTGCTTATGTTTCTCCAACTTGACATGCCTCCAAGACCTTCCTTAAGTTGCTCCCTCTGTTCAAATGCAAAAGAGTGCTTGCATTGCTCCAAATCTGGCAGGCCTTCAAGACTTCCTCGAACTGTTCTTTTCCCAGTCTTGATCACCTGGCCTATTTAGCATGGATTTTTTGAACCACTCCTGGCTTAGTGCTGCCAGTTCTCCACAAAACGCTGGCTGAATAAATGAAATGTCTCACGGGAAACATACTGTCATTGTTGTAATCAATACATTTCTTTCTTTCTTGTTTTTTTTTTTTTTTTAAGATTTTATTTATTTGACAGAGAGAAACACAGTGAGAGAGGGAACACAAGCAGAGGGAATGGTAGCGGGAGAAGCAGGCTTCTTGCCGAGCAGAGAGCCCGATTCGGGGCTCGATCCCAGGACCCTGGGATCATGACCTGAGCCGAAGGTGGACACTTAACCAACTGAACCACCTAGGGGTCCCGAAAGTGCCCTTTCTTAAGGGTTATGCTTATGAGCATTCTAGACTGCTTCCTGCATCCAAAGCCAAATCCAGTGATAAAACGATAATTTAAAAACAGGAAGGCACTCTCAGTCCTGGGGTTGAGGATTCCGAGGGCCAGAGAGGGGAAACTGTGCAAAAGCACAATGCACCAAGCGTTGCACAGGGAAGACCTCACCAAGCGAGCCCCGTGTTCCGTCAGGCTTTAACTCGGTTTTGCCTTAGTAACGTTTTATGGATCTATTTCCTCCAGGATATCAGCAGGACACAAACAGATGACCCCGAACGATCTAGGGAAGGCTAACAGTGAAGTGTTGGCATTATCAGCCCATGTCATAATTTTTAAAAAGCCCTTTAGAAGCCTGCTCTGGTCATTTTTTATTTTCCAATCAGTTGGTTCTACGAAATGCCCGGAGCCATTTTCAGATTCAATACAAAGCACATTAAATCGTGTCTTGCTTTCCAGGAGGAGAGCAGCCCGCAGGGTAACACACGGGGAGGCTGGGCGGGCAGAGGCGGTTGTCGGGGTCAGGTCCACGCGGGTCATGCTGCCGTCTGCAGCTGGGGCCTGTGGGTTAAGCCTGCATTTCCTACTTGTTCTTTGGGAGCTTGTCAGGCAGCTTTTTAAGTCAGCTGGCGGCTGGGCCTGTCCAACTGAGCAGTTCCCTCCTGCTTCAGCTCCAAGGTAGGATGCGGAGTCATCGCGCGGGTGGCTGGAAACCACATATTCCAGAACTGAAGTGGCTTCAGGCACTCTGCTGGCTTGGGGGGGGTGGGGGGGAGGAAACACATGGCCCTTCCGGCTTCCGAAGGGAGTGAGGAAGCAACGGGCTGTCTGACAGGGGCGCTGACAATGTGAAGACCCTGCCTTGGCCCAGTCGGAGGAGGTGGCAACATCCTCCCGACCTCAAACACAAAGGGCAGCCTCTTCCTCTGGGGAGGTAATCCCGCGCTCCCACAGACCCCTGGGCAGCAGCCACACACGGAACCTTCTCCAGGGCGCCTCTTCCCAGCCCTTTGGAAATGACAGCTCACCGTGAAAGCGCAAGGAAGCTCACAAACCCTCTAACACGATGAGATCTGTGTCATTAAAAAGTTATACAGGGGCACCTGGGTAGCTCAGATGGTTAAGCGTCTGCCTTCAGCTCAGGTCATGATCTCCAGGTCCTGGGATCGAGCCCCATGTCCGGCCCCCGGCTCAGCGGGGAGCCCGCTTCTCCCTCTCCCTCTGCCTCTCCCCCTGCTTGTGCCCTCTCTGTCTCTGGGTCTCTGTCAAATGAATAAATTAAAAAAAAAAAAATTATACAAACTTCTTGGATGAGCGCGATGGGTACAGGCCTCACGGGTTCACCGCCTGCCGCGGGGGCGTCAAGAGCTGAAGGGTCTTTGATGGGCTTTCCCCTCTTAAGGGCACCCCCGCCTGAGCGAGGCCCGTCAGTCTGAGAAGCCGTGGAAATACCCACGTGGCGTTTTTGACCTGTGTGCCCTGCTAGGGACGCTGCGGTATTGCTAACAATGTGTAGGACAAAAGAGTGACAATTGACAGAACGTGCCAACGAGGACGTGCTATACTGATGGTCCATCCCGACGCGGCCGGCACAGCCTTAAGTACCGGGGAGAGACACTTTCAGATTCAGAGAGGCAGAGAATTAAATTCTCCATAGCCCCATGGCTCATGCGCAGGCTCGCAATTGACTTCAGCTGAACTTGAACTGCATCCCTCAGAGCCTGTGGGAGAGGCAAGATCGTCGTCGGGTAGCTGTAAATGATGGGACCGCTCGCACCCCGTCTTCTGGTTTTCCTCTTCTTTTTTTTTTTTTTTTTTTTAAAGATTTTATTTATTTGACAGAGAGAAACACAGCGAGAGAGGGAACACAAGCAGAGGGAATGGTCGCGGGAGAAGCAGGCTTCCCGCAGAGCAGAGAGCCCGATGCGGGGCTCGATCCCAGGTCCCTGGGATCTGACCTGGGCCGAAGGCAGACGCTTAACGACTGAGCCACCCAGGC
>CM053606.1:117538621-117567369 GCA_028646535.1 Procyon lotor
CAGGAAAGTTACCGGATAAATCCATTAGTGGCCTCTGGGTGTACTCAAGTGGGCATTGACTGAGCCCGACTACGGAAAGCATTGTATGCAGCTCTATGAGAATAGAAGACATAACTGCATGCCCTCCAAAGGCTTATAAATACTACCAACAAATCATATTAAGTGTCTAAAATATTTCTTTACAGAGCAAATTTTATACACGTAACTGACCAATGCCTCCTTTGCCCCATCCTCCTACTAACTTTCGTTGTTTCCTCATATAGATAATAAATGCGTTGGTGGTTTCTTGGTCCAACATTATTATATTATGGTGTAGAGAAATGAACATTTATTTGGAGGGAGTGATTTTGGTTTCTAGGGTCCTCTCTGTCACTTATTAGCTGGGTGACCTTCAGCAAATTACTGAACTTCTTTGCGCCTCTTTCCTCATCTGTAAAGGGGACGATAATAGTACCCACTTTCACTGGCTTGTTGTGGCAGTCGAATGAGAGAACAAAACACTCTGAAAATACTCATCTTTTTGAGAGCTACCGAAAAAAGAACTTGGACTTCAGAGTCAGAAGAGGTAGATTCTGAGCTTTACTGAACAAACACAGCGCAGAATCTGTGATAACAAAGCCATGTTGCAGAGGTGGGGGTTGGGCTGGCTAACCCAGAGGTGAGGGCCTGACCCCGGCCTGGCCCTGTACCTCATTTTCATTCTTTCCTCAGCAAATCACAAGTTATTACAAGTCAAGGCCCTCCTTGAACAATCAAACCCAAACTGTCCATGATCAGATTTCAAAGATTTAAATAGAAGGAGGCCTTGATTGACAGGAAGAGAGCATTCTTAAAGACTGATACAATAATTGGGTTCTCTTTCATTCATTCCTCAACCAACTTTCACTGTCTACACTGTCAACTGCTAGGCATTCTTTCAGATGCTGGAAAGATAAAAACCAAGAGGGTTAATGGTGCTCCTAAAACTTCTTGAGAGGGAGAGGTGTAGGTGTGGGAAGGGTTCAAGAGAGGTAATCTGGTGGGCAAAGTCTGAGTGAAGGAGCAGAGGAAACTTGTCTTGGGAAGGGCTGTGGAGATGGGGAGCAGGGCTAAAGTGCCCCCCAAACCTCCTCATCATTAAAGAGTTTACTATCTAGTGGGGAAATAGAAATAGAAACCAAGAATAACAATGCAATGTGATGTTGTGTGAAGGAAATATGAATATAGTGATGTAAAATCTCTCTCTCACACACACATACTACACACCCAACACACCCAACACACACACACACACACACACACACAGCATCAATTCAAACTGAGAGGGATACCAAGCAGGGAAGAGCTTTGTAGCTTCGAGAAGACACAGATTTATGCTTTGTGAGCCCATCCCTCTACGCACTGAGTGCTCCGCTGCTTGCTTTCAACACCACCTTACTCTGTCTGGCACTTTATGTTGAAAAATACTTTCATGTTCTGAGTTTCATTTGCTTTTATAGAAAATAGGAATGGAAAACGGGATACTTCCCATTTTACAGATGAGGAAATAGGCACGGAGAGGTTACCAAAGTCACAAGTCTTGTCACTAGTAGGGTGGGAATCACAATGTAGTTTTCTGTCTCTTGGTTGAAAGTACTTTTCTAGTTTGAAGAAACGACTTCATTATCAGTCTGATAAGAGCATTATCTCACTGTTACAAACTTTCACTGATCGAAGTTCCTCCTTTCTTAGCCCGTGTATTTTTTATTGTTATTCTAGAACATAGTAAGTGTCTGTGGAGTCCTGTGCCGCTGTGATTTGAACAAGCAAAAACATGAATTATATTCTGGGACCCAAAGGCCTCATATTTTCAAAGCTGCTATAATTATAGTCCAGCCATGTTCAACCCTCAGGATAGAATCTTGCCGTTTCTGCAACTGTCAAATGAAGGGCTTAGGCTGTAGTTGCTCACTGCTAACATTCTATGATTCGTTTTTACAACCATCAATGTAATTTTAAAGTATTCATTATGAGAAAACACACACATACAGATTATTTAAAAGTATAGGTAATTACAAAACCAAATATTAATAATCCCTATCTTTGGGCAATTGAATCTTATTTGATTTTTTTTCTTCTTTTTGAATAAGTGTACACCTTTTTTTTTTTTCTATAGGAAGTATGGGTAGCTTATGTAATTTAGGTAATAAATATGTAATACCACTAAGAACTGAAACTATGCCAAAAATGTTATCAGCACTTGGCAAAATCTAGCGTACTTACAGCACGATGGAGTCTTTACAACAAGTCCGTGTTTGAAATTTCAAATTCATTGATGAGACTAAGTGGTACCAATTTTTGATGAATATACGTTAATTCAGTAAGTTTTGATATATAGCCAAAGAGCATTCCCTAAAAGAGAGTGTTGGCTGATTATCACCAGAAGATACACTGATTTCTAAATTGTTCCATCTTTATGATTTATGGCTACACCAAGATGTAAAAGACCCTGATTTTGTCTCCAAGTGCTTATAATTTAGTGGAGTTTAATTTTATGGGGGTGGTAGTGGTTAGGTTTTGAAGGTAGAAATTAAGCCAAGTCACAATAACCCCCGAGAATACTTAAATCAGCTGCCAAAAATAGTGTGTGGTTGCATTTATGACAGAGTAAGAGTCTACTAACTCTTATAGAAACTCGGTATTGGTTTTCGGGGGAGCCCCGTTAATTCTGTAATTTAAAATTAAATAGGATTGTTTTTAATAATAATCCCCCCCCACACACACACACACAGTATTGGTTTTCGGGAGGCCCCCGTTAATTCTGTAATTTCTTGGAGACACAAGCACTCCCGATTTTCCTGGCTCTGGGATCCTTAAAGTCACTCATTATCACTCTGAACATCACTGTTCATTATCTTGTTATTTTCCTCTCATTCTTCCTCTCCTTCTTTGGTCCTTATAAGCTACAGAGGTTCGCACTGAAAATACGTGCCATCATAAGAGAGCAATATTTATTCATAAGTAACCACTGAGTGAGCTCCGGTGAGTTGTGTGAAAACAGACCAGCAGCTGAGGTAGGTTGGGAAAAATGGAAAACATCAGGAAGTAGTGATAGTCGAACTCGGCTAGTAGCCTCCAAAATGTACTTTCCAAATGACCTCCTGTGTGTGAGTCAGGCCCTGCTCGGGACCCCAGGGACCGCTGTGCCCACTGCCCCGACAGCATTCTCAGTTTAACGGGGGAGCCGAGGATCACGAGACAATCCCACGAAGAAAGGTAAAAAACAGCAACAAAGACAGGCAGTGAGGACGGTGCTGGGATGACCAAGGGCTGAGAACGGGCGCGGACCTCGGCAAGTGGGCAGTCAGGAAAGTGCTCGGTTAATTTAAGAGTCAGTGCCTGGGTGGCTCAGTGGGTTAAAGCCTCTGCCTTTGGCTCAGGTCATGATCTCAGGGTCCTGGGATCGAGCCCCACATGGGGCTCTCTGCTCAGCGGGGAGCCTGCTGCCCCCTCTCTCTGCCTGCCTCTCTGCCTACTTGTGATCTCTCTCCCTCTGTCAAATAAATAAATAAAATCTAAAAAAAAAAAAAAAGAGTCAGTAATGTAATCTAGAGGGCAATGTGTGTTCGAGAGGTAGAAAGAGAAATCGCACTTTCTGAGATCTTGCCAAGAACCTGGCTGCCTGCAAGGAGGTCTTTCCTGAAGCCACATGTGGACAGGTTGGTATTAAGGGCCACGGTTTTTAAATGAATAATGCAGGCTCAGAGAGGTTCAGGAACCTAAAGGAGTAGAAAAGGCCAGGAAAGAGACCCTTGGTGGCAGGCTAGAGATTGTTGTGAGGGGAGCCTCCAGGGAGGCTTTCTAGATACCTCTGTCCATAACAACCTACTGGGTGTGTGTGTGTGTGTGGGGGATTATTATTAAAAACAATCCTATTTAATTTTTAAAAACTCCCAATGCCCAGTATAAGGTAACAAAGGAACGTGCGTCTACCGTGAGGCATAACGTATGCTGCTAAATTCTATAGCTTATAAAATAAAAAGGTTTCATATGCGACCAATCGAAGAGGGAATTCAAGTCCAATGTGGAAAAAGCATAGACCAGTTAACAAGTAAGGCTGGCGACAATCATTTTTCATTTGTTTTAGGACATAATTAACCCAGTTGGTTATTTAAGGGATCACTAAGCCCTGCATCTTATTTTTCGACTCAGTCTTGATGATCAGTTGGCTTTGGGCTGGTTCCCTTGGTGATTCCCCCCAGGAGCTGTGTCTTTCCCACACCAGGTGCCCTGAGGCTCTGGAGAGATCACTGCGTGGCAATCCTCTGGGGGAGGAGCTAGGCCTCGAGGTGTGTGGGGGCGGGGGAGCGGGGGTCGGACTGACACCCCATTTCCCCAACTCCCACCCGGGTGCCAGAGGCGCGGGTTAGCAGCCTCTCCACCCGCAAGGGGGCTCCTTCGAGCCCGGAGCCACCGACTGTGTGGCCCCGGGAAGGAATCTTAGAACCGCTGGCCCAGCCGGTTCTTGCCCCGAGGGTTCGCAGATTCGGAGACCGTCCCCCCACCACGTGGGAGCTCGGACTGCGTCAAGCCCCGCTGCCGGGTGATCTTATCCAGTTTCGCAGTGTGTTCCGAGAGTCGATGGTGAAACTGTCTCACGTCTGGCCCAGGATCCCTGCTGTAAAGCACCGAAGTGAGGTTCTCTGGACGTCGTCAGAAAGTTCCTCTCGTGCTTTATTCGGCGTCGCCCGGAAAAGCCGCCCGGCCAGGTGATAAGGTTTGGGATTGCTATTGCGGCCCAGGAGGCGTCCGCAGGCCGCCCCGGTATCATCCCCCCCGGAGAGCAGGCTGGAAAGGCAGACAATCGGGCCCCACCCAGACCTTGTGGGTCAGAACCTGCGTGCATTTGAAACCCGCCGCCCAGGTGATCTGTGCGCACGAGGTCGAGCAGCCCCGGGCTAGCGCTCTGCACATCTGTCCCGGGAATCAGTTCCCGGCGGCCCGGGGAGAAGCTCTTGCCTTCAGAACCATGAATACTGAGGAAGTGCTATAGGGTGAATCAGAATTTCAAAGGAGACAGATACCAGGCCAAAAGTTAACATTTCTAAAAAGTCCCAAGCAGGACAAAGAAAGGTTTATAGTCTTAGGAGCATTTAACGGAGGGCATTTAAAACAAAACAAAACAGGACACCAGCAGTTCTGCCCAGGCCTCAGGCAAGTGGGCCTAGAAACTTCTTGGCCTCTCCGGATAAACCTATTGAAAGAATGTGTGAATGATTTATTTAAGAGTTTCCCCTGACTCTTGGACAAAGAAGTGCTTTCTGAGAATTTGAAAAACTCAGGTTGGAGACAAAATAGGTGAGGGATCTTTTTTTCCCTTCTGTTTTTAAAGACACCATTTACTAATGGATCTACAGCCTCCCGTGAGGTTGGGAATACTAGTCAAATGTCTGGACCCAGGACCCTGAATGCTACCTTTCAAAAGTCCTGAGTCCCCTTAGGCAAGCCACCTCACCAGGTTAGGCCTCAGTTTCTCCTCCCCAAAATGGATCAGAATACCTCCCTCGCAGGGTTGTTGTAAGGATTATATGTGAGGACAGGTTCCGGAAGTAGTTAGATGGGAGCCTAGTACAGGGTAAGCTTGATGTTGTCTATAAAACAATGAACTGAAAACGTCCGGCTTTGCGCACTCCGTCCCAAGTCGTTGCCATCAGGATCAAATCCTTACCTCTTGTCCAGGCCCCTGCGACCTGACCCGTCCCACCGTCCCACCGGGGACCTCAGCGCCTCCCATTCCTATTCTCCCTGGGACCCCAGGAGCCCGGGGCTCCAACCGCACTGGTCTTCCTTCTGTTCCTCCAGCATGCCCGGCTCACGCCCATCTTCTGGCCCAGTCCCAGGCTTGTTTTTCAGCCTGCTGCTTCTGCCTAGGAGACCTGCATGTCCGTCTGGTCTCAGACCCACATGCTCTCCCTCCCTGCTCCCTCCTTTCTGCAGAAACGGTGCCCCCCTCACTTCCGGGAGCTCTCTAGCTACGGCCTTCTACATCTTCTCAGCACCTAGCACCATCTGAACTCATTCTATGTTTGCTTGTTACCTTTCTACATCCAGACTCCTCCACCATGAGAATGTTAGCCCCCAGAGGTCATAATCCTGTTACCACCATTTCCCCAGTGCCTAGAACAGGGCCTCCCCACAGGCAGGGGCCCCAGGAACATCTGCAGAGGGAAACAATGAGGGAGGGAGGGGGGGATCAATGGAATAAGAAAGGTCCCAGGAAGAACTCATTCAGAGTTTGCTGCCCTGTCTCAAGTGCCTTCACCCCTGTGCCAATCTGTCCCTAACTTCGCACTGGGGAGTTTCACGTTGGCACTTGTCTGTCTCCCTAGGGGGGCTTCCTGCTTCTTTTTTTATTTTTATTTTTTTAATGCATATACACTTTTTTTTTTAAGATTTTATTTATTTGTTTGTCAGAGAGAGAACACAGGCAGGCAGAGGTAAAGGAAGAAGCAGGCTTCCAGATGAGCAAGGAGCCCAATGTGGGATTTGATCCCAGGACCTTGGGATCATGACCTGGGCCAAAGGCAGATACTTAACCAACCGAGCCACCCAGGCTTCCCGGCTTCCTGCTTCTTGAGAAAAAAACCGTCTTCTTTTAGAACTTTTATCTGCACATAACACCATAGCAGGCAAGCATGTAATAGCTGCTCAATAAAAACATGAAGGAAATGAACAAAAATAAACAAGTATGTTATATGCTACGGCGTTTGAAGTTAAAGCTAATAAAGTTACTAGTGCCTCTTTGGAAAAGAGTTTTTCGTCTTTAGTAAACGAAAAGTTTGTTTCGACTTTATGTCCTGGACTATCTTTGAAGTAGGGCACGGAAATGGAATGGAAGGGATGCTTTGGTACTTGGCGGCGCCGGAGTGGAAAGCATTTAGGGGGCAGAGAGGGACTAGGGAGTGGGACGCCTGGGAGCAAAGTCCAAGGCTGGAGAAAGTTTGTTTGCAGCTTACTGTAGGAGGACTGGTGCGAGGGAAACAGGTGAGGCCACCTGGGCCTTCCCGGAAGGAGGCAGCAGAGTTGCCCTGCCCGGCCCTCCCCCACCTGGTAACAGGCCCAGCGGGGCATATCCTGGGTGCTGAGGGGGTGGGCCGGAGGGGGCTGGCTATCTGCGGGGAGTCAGCAAGTAGTCTCTGAAGTACGTTTACATAGATAAATGAGGGTGGGAGAGGGGGAGAGAGGGAGAGCCCGGGGAGAGAGAAACCCCCCCAGGGAGAACCGGGGAGGTGCTCCAAAAGGCACTAAGGTGACCCCTAAGAATTCATGTCTTTCATTAGGCCCCACCTGAAGGCCAATTGTTCTGCAATCTACAGGGTGGTTTTGGCTCTAGGCTTATCTAAATCCAGTTGGGGGTGTGTGTGGGGGTGGGGGTGGTGTGGGGAAGGGTTTCTTCCTTTTAAAGTGGGAGGACAGAGGAGCTGGAGAAACAAAAGCTTTTTCTGTGGTTGGGATTTAAAGGCTGCTCCAAAAATGACCTGGCTACAGAAGAGAGAAATTTGACTTTGCTCGACAAATACATCTTTCCCCATAGTGTGTGTACACACCCAGATCTCCTTTTAAACCTCTTGTGAGCATAAAACAGAATTCTACTCCTGCTGCTGCTGGGAGTAGC
This sequence comes from Procyon lotor, assembly GCA_028646535.1. Taxonomy (NCBI): domain Eukaryota; kingdom Metazoa; phylum Chordata; class Mammalia; order Carnivora; family Procyonidae; genus Procyon; species Procyon lotor. The sequence goes on from CM053606.1 coordinate 117,546,255, forward strand.
GATTCTAAAGACATAGTGCTTGGAAACATTTTTGCAAACTGGCAAGCCACGGGCCTGAGAGATACAAGGAGATTTGGAGACTTAGGTAGGATTAGGGAGTTTCAGGTTGTAGCTAAATTAAGACTAAAATTAGACGAAGTGGAACCTGAGGAGTACACTGCGGAAAGAGTGTTTTAGGACTAGTCACCTACCCTCTCTGCCCTGTTTCCTCATTTGGAAAATGCAGCTAATGCTGGTTCCTGCCTCATCTGCATCCGAGGATTCCCTGAGCTACCGGAAGGGAAGCATGGTGGGGGGTGCTTGGCCCATGGTTAGCACACATGAGAACGTGTGCTAGAACTTGAGTGCTGCATTACTGAAAAGTACTCGAATTCCTTTCCATTCCACGGATGATCACTTAAGGCTTTGGGATATAAAGAGAAAAGAACACTTCCCAGCTTTCAGGGCGTCTGGTCTAGAGTGAAGACAGACATGTAGACAGATAATTAGAATCCTGTGTGTTTTGTGGGGAGCCAGGTGTGCACTGCGTGCTGTGGGAACTGGCCAGGGACCATCGTGGGTGTTAACCTGCGGTCCCCGCTTGGTGCGGCAAATGAAAGGGGGCCATCTTTTAAGGTGGTCGATACTATTTACCTGTTGCAGCACCTAGCACGGTATCTGCCATAGAGTAGGACTTGCGGGCCGCCTGGGGGGCTCAGTGGGTTAAAGCCTCTGCCTTCGGCTCAGGTCATGATCTCAGGGTCCTAGGATGGAGCCCCCCATCAGACTCTCTGCTCCGTAGGGAGCCTGCTTTCTTCCCCCACGCCCACCTCCACCCCTGCACCCCTGCCTGCCTCTCTGCCTATTTGTGATCTCTCTCTGTCAAGTAAGTAAAATCTTAAAAAAAAAAAAAAAAAAGACTTGCTGAATGAATGGAGCTCATTTAGACTTTGTCTCAGTCAGCTTCAATAAACAAACAAAAAACTCTTGGGTTCCAATGTTGGCAAAACATCGTAAAACTGAATAGAGCAGGAGAAAAATCCTAGGTGGGTTCAGAAGAGCAGGCCAGCCCAGTGGTCTATGTGCAACATTATTTTGGTGGTGTTATCTCGTTCCAGACCCTGGGCTAGGCAGTGGGCTGCCAGCCTGGAGGAGGAGGAGAGGAAGGGAGAGCCATCCCGCAGAGCGCACTCAGGCCGAGGGCTGGGAGCTGGACACCAGGCCGCGAAACCGATGGGCCACATAGCCAGGTGAGGACAGAGAGGACTCGAAAAAGCCACTCAAGGGCTGCATGTGGAGCAGCTAGACTTTGTACCCGTGTTGTTCTCCAGGTGGGGGAGGGGAGTCGTACCAGTGATCATAGCAAAATCGGCTCTGAGTTTTATTAGGCCTCATTTCATTTCATTTCCTCCCACACCTCCGGAGGCCTGCTTTTCTCTGCTCTCCCCAGGTTACAGGAGAGGTTAGGGGCACACACCCTGGAGTCAGGTGCCTGTGCCAGTCCCATTGACCCTGTGTCCTTTGGCAAGTTCTTCAACGTTCCCGTGCCTCAGTTTCCCCAAATCTGACACGTACAATTGTTGTGAGAACTGAGTGAACTCATGTAAAGGGCTGAGAGCAGAACCTGGTAGGTAGTAAGTGCTGGTTACACGCCAGGTGTGAACCTGTCAGCTGGCCCGCGTGTCATTGTCTTGGAAGCCAGCCAGGGGGCGTGGCCTGGCCGCAACCACGTTTCTGGGCTGTGGGAAGGTGTGGTGGGTTGAAAGTAGAGGCCTGGTCATGTTTGCCTTTGAGAGACAGACTTCCAGAAGAGGAATAGACCCTGAAGAGGCCAGGAGCCTGTAAGGAGGTTGTGGCAGAGCTGACCTGAGAGACGGGAGGTTCTGAAACCAGGAGGTGAAAACGAGCAGAAAGAACTGGAGGTAAAATTGGCAAGCTTCAGGGAGTGTTGAGAAGTGGGTAGTCAAAGGAGATTCCCCAGTTCCTAGCTTACATACAGGGAGGATAGTGGTCCCAGACCCCAGGCAAAGAATGTAGAAGGAGAGGCTGGTTTGGGAGAGCGATGAGGAGGACTTCCATATTTTTTTTCTTTTCTTTCTTAAAGATTTATTTGCCAAACTGAGAGAGCACAAGCAGGGGGAGCAGCAGGCGGAGGGAGAGGAAGAAGCAGGCTTCCCACTGAGCAAGGAGCCCAAGGTGGGGCTCGATCCCAGGACCCTGAGATGGTGACCTGAGTCCAAGGCAGACACTTAACAACTGAGTCACCCAGGCGCCCCAGGACTTTCATATTTCATGTAGCGACATCCTGCTTATGCCAATTCCTTACTCAAACCTTTCAGTGAACCACTATTGCCATTAGATAAATGTCGATTCTAGTAGTACTTACCTCCTAGGGTTATTGTAAAGATTCGTTAAAAGCAAATACTCAAAACGTATTAAGTGCATATGGCATCCTGTGTTCGCTATTGTGAGTCTATAACTAACACAGCTCTCAAAGCCCCGTGTTGCCTGTCCTCTGTTCACATCTCAGACTCCCCTGACCCCGTTCCTCTGGCTGCATTACAGTCCCCCAGTTTACAGAAAACACTGGCCTTCTCTCATCTCCAGACTTGGGAACTCTCCACCTCCTGTTTTTTTCCTATTTAATTTGTTCTTCGTGTCTCAGCTAAGACGTTGCTCCCCCCGGGAAGCCAGGGCTGGGTGAGGGACCCCACCTATCCATTCCCATAGGCGTCATCACACTGCTGTGGGGCTGTAAATCTCTGTATGGGGAGCTCCTAGAGAGCAAGAGCATAACTATTTTGTGGAACACTGTCTTCCAGTTATCAGCGTGTCTGGCCCATAAAAGGATAATCTGTACATTTTGTTGAGATGGATGAAATGAATGAGTTGGAATTCATTTCATTTCATCAATTCATTTCATTCATTTCTTCAGCTCTGGAAGAGAGATACAGATTCGGAATCAGGAACACATTGATCACATTGATGATGTTTGAATCATGAGAGAGATGAGATTTTCAAAGGTGAAACTTCTTCCTCCTTGAGCTCTCACATTTTGACCACTTAACATTTTTCCAGAAACGGTTATCCATGGCTCCAAAAATACCATCCTGTTCTGCTTTTGCTACTTTGGTGACAGAGCCTCTCCAGTCTCTTTCATTGCTGCTGTTGTTGTTGTTGTTGTTGTTTAAGATTTTATTTATTTGAGAGAGAGAGAGGGAGAGCAAGAGGGAGCACAAGCAGGGGGAGGGGCAGAGGGAGAGGGAGAAGCAGGCTCCCCTCTGAGCAGGGAGCCGGACAACTGGCTCCGTCCCAGGACTCTGAGTCCAAGGCAGACGCTTAACCGACTGAGTCACCCATTGGTTTCTTTTACCTTATTTACTGCTTGGACATCTATTTTCTTCCCCTAATTTTAACTCTTTCTTGTTATCTCCACGTCCAGCTTCAACTTTGCTCCTGAACTCCTGACCTGTATTTCCAACTGCTCATAAATCCTCCAACTGGACCTTTCACAGCTAACCAACTGGAACAGGTCATTATTTCTACCCTCATTCCCATGCCTCAAACTGAGCTCTCCTCTCCTCTTTCCTAGCTCGGTTAATAGGCTCCCATGCACAGTCACCCAAGCTAGGTCTTATGAGTTTCAATTCCTTCTCCCTTTCCCCGCCCACATCCTTCCTCCTACGTATCTTGCCATTTCTGATTCTGGAAGTCTTGAATTTGACTTCTTATTTCATCTTCACTGTCACAATTCTAGCTCTGGCTTTCATTATCAGTTGCCAAGACTATCATAATAGCTTCTTGACTGGCCCGTCTCAGGGTCTCACTTCCAGAACACAAATCTGATCTTTCCACTTTTCCTTCAGGACTTTCTAAGGCTGCACAGACCACAAAGTAAAGTCCGAGCCCTTGACCATGGCATTCAGTGTCTTCACAGTCTGGCCCCAACATATTTTCCCAGCTTCATCCCAGCCCATGCTACACAACATGTATATCTCCACATTGGATTAGAATTTGTTGTTTAACTTATACTCCCAATTCCAAGGCGTCAGCATATTAACAGCATATGTTAATCTCTGTACCTGAAGAACCTAGCAGAGTGCCAAAGACATGAATGTCTTCTGAGTAATTGGCCATCATCACTTCCCAAGAGAGCAGCTCACCTTATCCTCCTAATCCAATATCTGGATCCATGTCCTATACACCAAATGCACTCAATAAATGTTTGTGGGAATTGTTGACTTATTTGGAGTGCGAATCCCCTGCGAGCAGGTACTTTACTCACTTAATTTTAAAACTGAAATATATTTGATGTATAACATTGGATAAATTTTATCTGATACATTTATCTATTGTTATGTGATTGCCATTGTGCCATTGTTGCACAGGAACTTTTATTAATATTCATATCTCCTATCAGTACCTGACACGTAAGAGGTACTGAATAAGTATTTGTTGAGTAGAGGCAAGAAAGAATGAATAAATGCGGGGCGCCTGGGTGGCTCAGTGGGTTAAAGCCTCTACCTTCAGCTCAGGTCGTGATCTCAGCGTCTTGGGATCAAGCCCCGTGTCAGGCTCTCTGCTCAGCAGGGAGCCTGCTTCCTCCTCTCTCTCTGCCTACCTCTCTGCCTACTTGTGACTTCTCTCTCTCTCCATCAAATAAATAAATAAAATCTTTAAAAAAAGAAAAGATATAAAAAAAAAAGAATGAATAAATGAATGAAACTGTGTTCCTGATCTCCTCTTTGCTATGGTATCTACCATTGGAGACTGTTTTTTAAAAAGATTCATTTATTTGAGAGAGAGGGTGCGTGTGCATGCACACAGAGCTGAGGGGCAGAAGGAGAGACTCTCCATGGGGCAAGAAGCCTGATGTGGGGCTTGATGCCATGACCCTAAGATCAGGATCTGAGCCGAAATCAAGGGTCAGGTGTTTCACGGACTGAACTCAAATATTTCCAGTGTTCCTCTACATGATCAGCGAAGGCTCTAGGAAACTCTTCCGTACTCTGAAGTTCAAAAGGAGCTTGACACATTTTTTAGTCCCTCTTCTCCCCTTCTTTCCATTCCAAATCCTGATACAACAGGAAAACTGAGTGAGTACAGAGAAAGGGGGGGACACACACAGATCAATATATGTATCGTCGATTGCAGTCAGCTTAGTGGCACATATTAATTCAATGGCGGCAAGACAAGAGCTGTGAAGTCTGTATTGAAACGTTAATTAGGGGCGCCTGGGTGGCACAGTCGGTTCAGCGACCAACTCTTGACTTTTGGCTCAAGTCATGATCTCAAGGTCGTGAGATCGAGCCCCGCGTCAGGCTCTATGCTCAGCAAGGCATCCGCGTGTCCCTCTCCCGCCCGCTCTGCCCGTCCTCCTGCTCTCTCTCTAAAATATAAATAAAACCTTTAAAAAAATACATTCATAGACACGAACACACTGCTTCTTCGTTGATAGCTATCCCCTGCCTTTCTGATACACGTTTCTCGTTACCTTATTTCCCAGGGCGCAGTTCCCAGCCTAGACTCAGGTGGGGCCTGGGAAGTCCCTTGAGGAGGGTTTCTCTACAGTGAGGGCAACAGATAAACAGGAACTGAAACAAAACTGAAACTGAAACCAGGCAGGGTTTTCTCATCAAGTCATCAAGCTGAGGGACAGCCGGTCACTCTCCGTCCACTCCAGCGCGCGTAGGATTGCTATGGGAGCTGTTCATCAGCCTCAACCGGTACCCCCCAGACAAGCAACCCTGGGGGGACTCTGAAAACCACCGAGGCAGGCTGGAGCGCAGACCCACAGGAACACGGGGGCGGCTGTTCGGATGGTGCGCCGACAGCCTCATTTGGGGGCAGGATGGAGCTGTCAAGTCTGCCAACCCAAGTCAGACATGCAGCAAAATCCTTTTGCCTTTATTATAATTGAGCACTTACCATGCATAAAGCATAGCAGAGACAATGACATGCAAGCGAAGTGGTAAGACCAACGCTTTTTGAAGGACCTTTCTTGAATATGTACCGTATCATTTCTCACTAAAGGCTAATGCCAGTGTTACTTAGCATCCCCGTTTTACAGAGGAGAAGACAGGCTCAGAGCCAGCAAGTAAATTCCTCAAGGTAACTCAACTGGTAAGTGGTGGAATCAAGAATCAAACGAACTTGATGGCTCTAAAACCCATATTCAGGGCGCCTGGGTGGCTCAGTGGGTTAAAGCCTCTGCCTTCGGCTCAGGTCATGATCTCAGGGTCCTGGGATCGAGCCCCGCATCGGGGTCTCTGCTCAGCAGGAAGCCTGCTTCCCCCACCCTGCCCCCCGCCTGCCTCTCTGCCTACCTGTGATCTCTCTCTCCCTGTCAAATAAATAAATAAAATCTTTTAAAAAAATTAAAAAAAATAAAACCCATATTCTTTCCACTGTATTTTGTTGTCTAGCATGGTCAAAAGAGGATGAAAACATTTTGCCTGCCATTGTGGAGTCTTCTGTCTGTTTGGGGAGGAAAGGTATGGCTCTAGAAATAAAAGACCATGCTTCGAGAAGTTTAAGCTCATTGCTGCAAGAAAGAAGGCAAGGCTGGAAATCATTCCCTGCCGAAGGCAAACTCTGCTGGAATGCTTCCTGGGGAAGGGCTTTCAAAGCAGGTCCAAGCCGCCGATAGAGATGCTTGACAAAGGTTTATGCCCAGTGGGGAAGGCGAAAACAAGGTGTGGGGGACACACGCAGAACTTTTTCAGGACGTAGCGTGTGGTGGACTCTGATGGAAGCGGAAAGTGCGCTAGTGGATTCATGTGAGGTAACCCTGGACCGAAGGTGTATCCAGAGCCCAGACATTCTTGGATGCCAGGCACAGGAGGCTAACTTGTTCACCTGGCAAAAGAGCCTCCTGGAGGTTTGAAGGCCAGGAGTGGGATGGGGCGTGAGCTTGTGAGCGAGTGTGCTGGACCTGGAGTGCTTCGCAGGTTGAGGTGGAGGGAGACTGGAGGTCAGGTGACCTGTGGGAAATGACTGAGGGACACCTAGCAGGTGGTGCAGAGATGATGGGGGTGGGGGGGGTGGGGGGTAAGAGACATTTCAGAAGTGAGGCATGAGGGACTTGAGTTGCTGTTGTAGGTGGCCTGGGGGATGGAAGGGCCGGATCATGTAGACGGTGTCAGATTTGGGAAGGACCCCCAAATGGGGGGCGGTGTATTTACCTAGGGCAGGAAGAACGGAGGCTCTGGTGTGGGTGTGGGGAGCTCAAGGTGACGGGGCGGCTCAGAAGTCGCTGGGAAAGGCTCGAAGGCCCCAGCCATCTGCTGGGGATCTAGCAGCGATTTGTCTGGCTGTGCCGGTCGGTGGTCCTAGCAAATGTTAAGGGCATGAACACCACAGATTTTTAAAATCAGAAAACATCCAGAGTTTCCGAGAGAGACTTCAAAGGACTCTCTCATCGAGAGACTCCAAAACTCCTTTTGGAGTCACATGCAGCTAAATAAAGAAGAAAGATTGCTAGCTGGTTAAATAACTAAAAAGCGACTTAAACATTACTAAAAAGTTACTTAAAAGTTAATTGGATCACTTTTGAAACACTGAGGTTTTTCCTATAGACTGGAGGGATCATAATTAAACTTAATTGTAGTCATGCTAGATTGATGTTTATTTTTCTTCTAGTTATATTTCAGACAATTAATAGTGTCTAATGACTCAGAGTTTTGTGTAATTACCACCAGTGATTATAATCTCTCTCTTCTGGAATGTTCTTTTCACACAGGCACTCTGGAAGGGAAGGAAATTTATGATTATTCATGGGAGCTCCTCTATAGACTGTAAAAAATTATCAGACGTTGGGGCACCTGGGTGGCTCAGTCGTTAAGCATCTGCCTTCGGCCCAGGTCATGATCCCAGCGTCCTAGGATCGAGCCCCGCATCGGGCTCTCTGCTCGGCAGGAAGCCTGCTTCTCCCGCTACCATTCCCTCTGCTTGTGGTTCCCTCTCTCGCTGTGTTTCTCTCTGTCAAATAAATAAAATCTTTAAAAAAAAAAAATTATCAGACGTTAAAAGAAACGTATTACTCATTTATATCTCTCTTTGTAGCTAGGAAAAAAGGATGAAAAATTACAGTATACTTTTAAAAGTTCTAATGGCGGGGCACCTGGGTGGCTCAGTTGTTAAGCGTCTGCCTTAGGCTCAGGTCATGATCCCACGGTCCTGGGATCGAGTCCCATACTGGGCTCCCTGCTCAGCGGGAAGCCTGCTTCTCCCTCTCCCATTCCCCCTGCTTGTGTTCCCTTTTTCGCTCTCTCTGTCAAATAAATAAAATCTTAAAAAATAAATCAAAAAATATAAATAAATAAATAAATAAATAAATAAATAAATAAATAAATAAAAGTTCTAATGGTTCCTTCTCACACAGAGCCTTTCAATTTTACAGTGTTTGAGAAAAATGAAAATTAAGAAGGAAGACACTTTTTTTTTTAACTCAAAATGTTTGGGTTTTGAGTTTCCCCCTAAGTGTGAAGTATTTTAGTGAAAGTTTCATCTTGACTTCGTCAATAATTAATCCTCTCTTTCTTTGAAAAGTCTGACAACGTAAGAGTAACAATAACAGGCCATAAAACACTCCCCCTAATTGTGCAAGGGCTCATTCTTCCCTAAGCGGGTTCGGGTTGACTGGAATGTGCTGAAGTCACATTCCAGCACCTTCCACCAGCCAAGAGAACGACACAGGACTCCAAAAGGAATGGACGAGAATTTTTATCTCTATTTCTGCACTTAGCAAAGAGGACTAGGAAGGACTAGAGGAGGCAGGGAGGCACAGGAAAAAGGAGCCAGAGAACAAGGGCTAATGGACCAGGGAGGAGAGCTTTGTGTAGAAGGGTGGGGCCAATAGGACGGAGAAAATCAAACCAAGGGGGAGGCCCATTAAACTAAGGTAGGGAGATGATAGAAGAGCCTATCAGAGATCAGTAAGGACAAAGGCATCACATGCAGAAAGAAGGAACACATTTCAGAAGGTAAACACCATTCCTTCACCAGGATCCCTTCCCCCCTTCCTCTCTATCAAGAAAATACAGTTGGAAATTCAACTGGAAGTTTTCTTCATTTATCTGGCTAGTGGATGACTGGACGGAAACCTAAAAACTGAATCTCAAAATTCTTACTGGGATCTACTTACTGACTCTTTAATACAGGGCTATATAATGAATTGAAATTTTTTTTTTTTTTTCTAGTAAGTTTTTGCTTTGCACTTTTTGTCTTCATGTGCTCTGGATTGATGGGGTTGGTTTCAAGAGAGGGAACTCACTGTGATATCTTGGCCCAAAGTCTCCGGATCTTTTTTCTTAATAATTTTATTGACGGGGGCACCTGGATGCCTCAGTTGGTTAAGCATCTGCCTTGGACTCACGTCGTGATCCCAGGGGCCTGAAATCGAGCCCCCATAGGGCTCCTTGCCCAGTGTCTCTTGCTTGTCTCTCTATCCCTCCCCTGCTCATGCCCCAATAAATAAAATCTTTAAAAAAATAACTTTATTGAAGTAGGATAACATGTTCACCAATTTTAAATATACAAGCAACTATCTTTTATTAATGTACCTAGTTGTACCGTTTGCAGTTAATTTCCGTTCCTACCCCAAGTCCCAGGCAACCACTGATCTACTGTCTATAAATTTGGCCATTCTGAGGGGCGCCTGGGTGGCTCAGTGGGTTAAAACCTCTGTCTCCGGTTCAGGTCATGATCTCAGGGTTCTGGGATGGAGCCCCGCATCGGGCTCTCTGCTCTGCAGGGAGCCTGCTTCCCCCTCTCTCTGCCTGCCCCTCTGCCTACTTGTGATCTCTCTCTGTCAAATAAATAAATAAAATCTTAAAAAAAATTTTTTTTGACCATTCTGGACATTTCATCTAAGTGGGATTACATCATATATGGTCTTTTGTGCCTGGTTTCTCTCACTTTGCAATGTGTTTGAAGTTCATCTATGTTGCAGCAAGTACGAGTCTTGCATTCTTATACTGCTGAATAGTATTTCATTGTGTGGCTGCACCACAGTTTGCTCACAGGCTGGTAGGCATTGGGATTGTTTCTACTTTTTGGTTATGATGGATAATACTGCAGAGAACATTCCTGTGCAAGTCTTTGTGTGATCAATGCTTTCATTTCTCTTGGTTGGATGCCTAGGGATAGATTGCTAGACCATACGGGAAAGTTATGTGTACCGTTTTAAGGAACTGCCATGATTTTTTAACATGGCTGCGCCATTTTACATTCTCACCAACAAGATGAGGAGGCACAACAATATATGTGCTGGTCTTCATATTCCAGCCAACTTATATTATTTTCTCTTTTATTCTTATACTTTTATTTTTAAATTTTCAGCTTTATTGAGACATAATTGACATATAAAATGGTAAGATATTTAAAGTGTACATTAGGATGATTTGATACACATATATACATTTTGAAAGGATTTCTCCATTTGGCTAATTAAGACATCTATCACCTCACTTTTTTTTTTAAGTTTTTATTTATTTAAGTAACCTCTACATCCAACATGGGGCTCAAACTCACGACCCTGAGATCAAGAGTCACATGCTTTGCCAACCGAGCCAGCCAGGTGCCCCATCTCACTTTTTTTTTTTTTTGGATGAGAATATTTAAGTTCTATTTTCTTAGCAACTTTCAGTTACACTGTATGATGATGTCAAATCTAAATCCTCAGACTTCATTCATCTCATAGCTGAAAATTTATAGCCTTTTACCTACTCCTTCCTATTTCCACTACCCTTCCGATGCTGGCAATTACCTTTCTACTTTGGTTCTGTGCCTTTTTTTTAAAGATTATACATGTAAGGGATGAGATGTAGGATTTCTCTTTCTCTCCTCCCTTCCTCCCTTCCTCCCTTCCTCCCTTTCTCCCTTTCCTTTCTTTCTTTCTTTCTTTCTTTCTTTCTTTCTTTCTTTCTTTCTTTCTTTCTTTCTTTCTTTCTTTCTTTCTTTCAGATTTTACTGAGAGAGAGATAGCGAGAGAGAGCATGGGTGGTGGAGAGAAGGAGAAGCAGGCTCCCCGCTGAGCAGGGAGCCCGATGTGAGGCTCCATCCCAAGGTCCTGGGATCATGACCTGAGCCCAAGGCAGATGCCCAAATGACTGAGCCACCCAGGTGCCCCTGATTCATTTCACTTAGCGTAATGCCCTTAAGATCCATACATTTTTGCAAATGGCAGGATTTCCTTCTTTCTCGTGGCTGAATAATAATCCCACGTGTGTGACATTTTTTTTTTTTATCCAGTCATCTTTTGATAGATACTTAGGTTGTTTCTATCTTGGCTACTGTAAATAATACTGCGATGAACATGGAATACAGATGTCTCTTCCAATCCATGAGCATGGAATATCTCCATTTATTTGCAGTCTTCTTCAATTTCTTTCACCAACGTCTTAATGGCTTTCACTGTAACAGGTTTTTCATTTCCTTCACTAAATTTATTCTAAGGTATTTTATTCTTTTTGATGTCATTGGAAATGGCATTGTTACCTTAATTTCTCCTTCTGATAGTTCATGACTAGTGTATAGAAACAGAACTGATTTTTATGTATTGATTTTGTGTCCTATAACTCCACTGAATTAGTTGATTAGTTCTCTAACCAGTCTTTGGTGGAGTTTTCTCTATATAGAGTTTTCTCTATATAATAGAGCGTCATCTGTAAATAGAGAGTTTTACTATTTCCTTTCCAATTTGGATGTCTTGTATTTCTTTTTCTTGCCTAATTGCTGTGCTAGAATTTCCAGTATTAGGTTGAATAAAAGTGGCAGGAATGGGCCTTCGTGTCCTGTTACTGATCCTAGAGGAAAGGCTTTTAGCTTTTCATCCTTGAGTCTGATGTTGGCTGTGGGCTTGTCATATTTGGCCTTTATTATGTCGAGGTATGTTCCCTCTCATATTCAATATGATTGAATTTTATCATATGCTTCTGCATCTATTGAGATGATCATATTATTTTTAATCTTCATTTTGTTGATGTGGTGTATCCCATTGATTGCAGATGTTGAGCTGTGCTTGTACCCCTGGAATAAATCCCACTTGATTGTGGTGTATAATTCTTTTAAAGTATTGTTGAATTCAGTTTGCTAATATCTTTTGAAGATTTTTGCACCTATATTCATCAGGGATACTGGCTTATAAAACTTTTCTTGGAATGTTCTTATCTGGTTTTTGTATCAGGGTGATGCTGGTCTCTTAAAATGAATTTGGAAGTGTTTCTTCCTCTTTACATTTTTTTTTTTTTTAAGATTTTGGTTTTTTTAAGTATCTCTACACCCAGCTTGGGTCTCAAACTCACAAGCCCAAGATCAAGTCGTGTGCTCCACTGACTGAGTCAGCCACACGACCTTTCTCTTTTATTTTTTGTAAAGAAGAATTCGTATTAATTTTTCACTGTTTAGTGGAATTCACCATTGAAGTCATCTGTTACTGGACTTTTGTTTGTTGGGAGGTTTTTGATTACTGAGTCAATTTCTTTGCTGGTTATCAGTCTGTTTAAGTTTTCTATTTCTCCATGATTGCCTTGGTAGGCTGTGCGTTTCTAGGAATTTATCCATTTCTTCTAGCTTGCCTAATTTTTTGGTGTTAATTGTTCATAGTTCTCTTATGATGCATTGCATTTGTGTGCTATCAGTTGTAATGTCTTTTTAATTTCTGATTTTGAGTCCTCTTTTTTTCTTAGTAAGTCTGGCCAAAGTTTGTCTTTTCAAAAAAATAAACAAACCACAGTTCTTAATTTTATTGAACTTTCCTATTGTCTTTTTAACTCTTTCCTTTCTTTCTTTTTTTTTTCTTTAGTAAAAGGTGAAGGTTTATATGATCTGAAGAGAAACCAGAGTATTTTCATTTCCTTCTCTCTACTAACTTTGAGCTTCGTTTGTTTGTCTTTTTCTAGTTCCTTGAAGTATAAAGTTAGGTTGTTGATTTGAGAGCTTTTTAAATTAATTAATTACCTAATTACTTAATTAATTTATCAGAGGGGAGGGGGACCATGAGTGCAGGAAGAGGCAGAGGGAGAAGCAGGCTCTGCATGGAGCAAGCAGATATGTGACTCAGTCTCAGCACTCTGGGATCATGACCTGAGCCAAAGGCAGACGCTTAACTGACTGAGCTGGCCAGGCATCCCAATTTTTTTTTCTTTTTTATTGATTTTATTTATTTATTTGACAGAGAGAGAGAGATCACAAGTAGGCAGAGAGGCAGGCAGAGAGAGGGGGGAAGCAGGCTCCCTGTAGAGCAGAGAGCCCAACACGGGGCTTGATCCCAGGACCCTGAGATCATGACCTGAGGCAGAGGCTTAACCCACTGAGCCAGGCATCCTCAGGCATCCCAATTTTTAATTTTTTTAAATTAATCTCTACATCCAATGTAGGGCTTGAACTTATAACCCCAAAATCAGAAATCTAATGCTCTACTAACTGAGCCAGCCAGATGCCCTGAGATCTTTTTCTTCTATTAACCTAGGCATTTGTTGCTATGAATATATCCCTCTTAGGATCACTTTTGTTAGATGATTTTTATATATTTCCATTTTATTTTCTCTTATTTTTTAAATTTCTTTTAAAAAAATATTTATTTGGGGTGCCTGGGTGGCTCAGTGGGTTAAGGCCTCTGCCTTCAGCCTGGGTCATGATCTCAGGGTCCTGGGATTGAGCACCGCATCAGGCTCTCTCTGCTCGGCAGGGAGCCTGCTTCCCTCTCTCTGCCTGCCTCTATGCCTATTTGTGATCTCTCTCTCTCTCTCTGTCAAATAAATAAATAAATAAAATCTTTAAAAAAAAATTATTTAAGTAATCTCTACCCCCAGCATGGGGTTCAAACTCATGACACTGAGATCAAGAGTCACATGCTCTTCCGACTGACTCAGTCAGGCGCCCCTTGATTTCTCTTTTGATTTCTTTGTTGACCCATTGGCTATTCGGTAGCATGTTGTTTAATTTCCACATATTTGTAAATTTCCCAGTTTTCTTCTTGTACTCGGGTTCTAGTTTCACACCATTGTGGTCAGAAAAGATGCTTGATACTATTTCAGTCATCATAAATGTATTAAGACTTGCCTTATTGCCTAACATTTGATCTGTCCTGGAGAATGTTCCATGTATGTTGGAGAAGACTACGTATTCTGATGCTATTGGATAGAATGCTCTGTAAATATCCATTAAGTTCAAATAGTCTAACACGTGGTTTAAGTCCATTTTTTTCTTGGTAATTTTCTGTGTGGATCATCTATCCTTTCTTCAAAGTGGGGCACTGCAGTCCCCTACTTATTATATTGTTATTTCTCCCTTTGGGTCTGTTCCTCTTGTCAGATTGAGACCTTTATCATTATATAATGACATTTTTTTTGTCTCTTATAACAAATAATAAACTTTGGATTAGTCTATTGTCTGATATAAGTCAGTCACTTCTCCTTTCTTTTGCCTTCCATTTGCATGGAACATCTTTTTTTCATTCCTTTATTTTCAGTCTGTGTGTCCTTAAAGGTGTGAGTCTCCTGTAGGCACATATAGTTGGATCTCGGGTTTTGTTGGTTTTTTTTTTTTAACCCATTCAGCCACTGTATGGCTTCTGATTAGAGAATTTAGTCCATTTGCACTTAAAGTAATAATTGATAAGTATAGACTTATCATTACCATTTTTTTCATTATTTTCTGGCTGTTTTATACTTCCTTTATTCCTGTCTTCCCCTCTTGCTCTCTTTGTGGTTTGATAATTTTCTATAGTGGTATGCTTAGATTCTGTTCTCTTTATCTTTCGTGTATCTATACATTTTTGCTTTGTAGATACCATGAGGCTTACATAAAACATCTTATAACAGTCTGCTTTAAGCTGATAACAACTTAACTTTGAACCCATACTAAAGCATGACATTTCTACTCCCCCCTTTATGTTTTTGATGTCACGATTCATCCTTTTTATCTTTTGTATCTGTTAACAAATTATTATAACTATATAATTATAGTTACTTTTAATGCTTTGTTATTTATCTTCATCGCAGATTTATAAGTTATTTATCTACCACCACTATGACATTAGAGCATTCTGAACTTAACTATATATTTACCTTTACCAGTGAGATTTATACTTCCCTATGTTTCCTTTTACTATATAGTATCCTTTCCTCTTAGTTTGGAGAAGTCCTTTAACATTTCTTCTTAGGCCGATCTAGTAGTGCTGAACTCCTTCAGTGTTTTTCACTGCTATACCCTCAATTCCTTGCAGGTGGTAGGTATTCAATAAATATCTGATGAGGGAATGAATGAATGAATGGATGGATGGAACACTAGGGCAGTAAACCAGTCAGGAAAAACAAAAATGTCTTCCATTGCCTGAGGAGGTGGGGAGTATAGAGCAGAAGTTCCTGAGAACAAACCTGAGTACAGTGCTAGGAGGTGAGGGCTTACCTGCGGCTTTGGGTCTTTTTTGATGCCACTCTGATTCAGAGCCTGTGCCTGCCGCTATGAATATGCTGATAAAGTACCTTTGCCCACTCAAGTATAACTTTGGAGGGGAATTGAATGTATTAGTTAATGGCATAAGCTTTATATTAGACATTAAGTTATTCCAGAAACGTATTTATGCCCCTTTCCATGTACCAGGCACTTGGCCAGGATCTGGGGATTCCATTGGTAGAAAAGACAGATATTTAGCTTGGCTTTAGGAAGTGGTCAGCTCCCAAGAACTTACTAACTAGCTGTGTGACCTTGGGAATATTACATAACCTCTCTGAGTCTATTTTCCTCATTCATAAACTGAGGATTGTAAGTTACTGCCTTATTTGATTTTGATAAGTATTAAATAATTACAGAAAGCAATGTTAACAGCCATGCTAAGTGTTCAAATGGCATTAGGGGCACCTGGGTGGCAGTCTGTTAAGTGTCTGATTCTTAGTTTCAGCTCAGGTTGTGATCCCTGGGGTTGTGGGATTGAGCCCCACATGGGGCTCTGTGCTCAGCATGGAGTCTGCTTGAGACTGTCTCCCTCCCTCTCTCTGCGCCTTCCCCCGCAAAATAAATAAATTAATCTTAAAAATATTTCAAAAAATGGTATTAAATGTTGTCCAGCCTATTCATCCTCAACGTCCACTTAGAATCTTACTAATGGTTTTCAGCAAATCACTAAGGGACAGAAAATTAACATTTCTTTTAAAAAGTATTTAAACCTGCTTATTATAATGGCAATACATGCCCTGGAGTCAAAAACAAATTCAGAGAGTACAGAAGCATGTATAGTAAAAGGTTGCCCCCCCCCATCCTTTCTTCAGAAGTAATCACTACAGGGGCACTTGGGGGGCTCAGTCGATTAAGCGGCTGCCTTTGGCTCTCGGGTCATGATCCCAGGGTCCTGGGATCGAGCCGCGCATCGAGCTCCCTGCTCACTAGAGAGCCTGCTTCTCCCTCTCCCTCTGCCTACTGCTCTGCCTACTTGTACTTTCTATCTCTGTGTCAAATAAATAAAAATCCTTAAAAAAAAAAGTAATCACTATAAACAGTTGTTTGCCCTCCCCCCAAAATCTTGTGCTTATACAAGTATATATATATATATATGCACATCCTTAGAAAACAAACAGCAAATGAAATTAGATTCTACTGTTTATCCTTAGCATTTTCACTTAATAGTATATACTGGAGAGTTTTCTAAGAGCAGTGTGTATTGTTCTTATTCAGAATGAGAATTTCATAATATTCTCAACACAGAAGAAAAGGAAAGATCTCTTAAGTTTTTTGAGAAAGTTTGTGGGCTACACCCTCCTTCGCTCTCCACCCCCGGAACTCCCCGGTCTTATCCCCAGCAGCTTCTGGCCGGCAGAGCCTGGCACCCGCCCACCCATGTTTTCTTGGCCTGTGGCTGGCTGTGGTCAAACCAGCAGCGGAGAGTGGGGGTGTGGCTGAGGGGAGCAAAGAAGGAAGAGAAAACCAATTTTCCATGAGTAGTTGGGAAAGGGCAACAAGAGTCAAGTCAAATTGACATATGACACTAGCACCCAAAAGTCTTTTGTTCCATGTATTTAAATAAAAGGTGTCAGGAAGGAGGTTCTATAAGGACAGGGAACGCTTTGCCCTTCCTCCCTGGAAATCAGACTTCACTTTCTCCATTTTCCACCCGCTTGTGTCTTCCCCCGCCTCACTGCTCTTAGCTCAGCTGCTTGATCTGACTTCTGTGAGGGGCTTCACTAGAGCTCAGCCCCCAGCCATGGCTCTCGATGACTGATGTCTACTTCTGGCTACAGACCCTTCTCAGTGGTTGGACGCGAAGGCAAGGAAAATCTAAAACGGAGATTCACCTCTTTCTCCTGGCTTATTCATTTAATCTGAGGTCTCTGGATTGTTTCGACCTCCACCTGAGCCAGAAAATAAGATTACAGAATGGCTTAGAGTTTCTAAATTAGTCTGTTACAGAAACCAGCACCTCAGCCTACAGGCCTGGCTCAGAGCCCACAGGCAAGAAAGAAAAATCTCCACTTGGGTGGGGCTTTCCTAGACAGAAAGGTTTATCATGCCTCTGAGCAGGGGAAGCTTGGGCCAAGATTATATTGGGCAGGTAATAAAATTAAGGATAATAAAACCAGATAAACCACCTCATTAGCCGCAGTTTACTGGTATAACCCATTTAAACAAAGAGAGGGAAGATGGAGGAACTCAAAAGTGCCTGGTGTCAAGTTCTTTAAAATAGTCTCTCATTGCAAAGGGAATGCCTTTTTCAGTATTGGCTTGGTGGAGAGGGCACGTGTGCATGTATCCAGCCCTGGGTGAGCCTAAGTAGTAACTCAAAGGGCAGTCTTTGGACTTTGGTCCCCTTGCTCTTACTACGAAAGATCCCACTGAGCTGTTCAAGCTCTTAGAAACTTTTTATCAGCCGAATCAAGAGACCAGAGGTCTAGTACCCATCTGCTGAGGCTCAACTAATTGTTGAATATTGATTTGCACGTTAAAAATCAAACTTAACTGGGGCGCCTGGGTGGCTCAGTCGTTAAGCATCTGCCTTCCGCCCAGGTCAGATCCCAGGGTCCTGGGATGGAGCCCCGCATCGGGCTCTCTGCTCTGCAGGAAGCCTGCTTCTCCCGCTACCGTTCCCTCTCTCGCTGTGTTTCTCTCTGTCAAATAAATAAAATCTTTAAAAAAAAAAAATCAAACTTACTCTGTCAAGATAGAATCATTTTCTTAAACACACACATCGTGGTGATAAAACAGGGGTTAAGAAAAAAATAGGAAAGATCATATTTTCAAAACTTGGACACCCACACCAAATGCACACACATTCCTATCCACACATACCGGTAAAATAACTAAATTAAGATATCATTCTAAACAGCTTTTATTTTTTTAACTGTCATGAAAAAATTTCTATAAATGTTGGCCCTTTCAATTTTATTTCTACAAAGTCCAAACTCCCCCAAGGATCGCTTGGCGATCGAGTCTCTAAATATTAAATAAAATGCCTCCCTAACACTTGTAAACTGTATTCTCTAGCTAAAAAGAAGCACAGAAGATTCTGCGGCTGCATTATTGTTTGGAGCCAGCGTTGTGGTTCTGTGGGCACCCAGGCCTTTAGGACACAACAGGCTGGTGAACCATTGATTCGTGAAACGTTGCCAGGAGGGGCCTTCAGCCAGGCCCTAGGGCAAGTTCAGCCAGGACCAGAGCACTGCCCAGGCTGGGAAGGACTAGTCAGACTAGTAACTTCCTGTCTTTGTCAGAGTCCTAGGAATCTGGGAATTATTTTTTTTTTCTGGGAATTATTCTTAATTCCTTTCTTTTCCCTCCTTCTTATATCCAACCAATTACCACTGTCTCTCACCTGGTTCCACCTCCTAAATACTTCTCCAACTACCCACTCCTCTTCACTCTATTGCTTCTTTCCTAGGCCACAGTGACTGGATTTTTTTAAAAAGTTCTTATTTTAATTTCCGTCAGTTAACATACAATGTTATACTAGTTTCAGGTGTACAATATAGTGATTCAACACTTCCATACGTCACCTGGGACTCATCAGGATAAGTGCCCTCCTTAATCCCCAACACCTATTGAACCCAGCCCAAAACAGTATGGTACTGGTGCAAAAACAGACACATGATCAATGGAACAGAATAGAAAACCCAGAATAAACCCACAACTATATGGTCAATTAATCTCCAACAAAGCAGGAAAGAATAATCAGTGGGAAAAGAACAGTCTCTTCAACAAATGGTGTTGGGAAAATTGGACAGCCCCATGCGAAAGAAACTGGGCCACTTTCTTACACCAAACATAAAATCGAATTCAAAATGGATGAAAGACCTAAATGTAAGATCTGAAACCATAAACATCCTAAAAGAGCATGCAGGCAGTAAGTTCTCTGACATTGGCCATAGCAACTTTCTTCTGGACAGGTCTCCTGAGGCATGGGGAACAAAAGCAGGAATAAACTATTGGGACTTCATCAAGATAAAAAGCTTTGCACTATAAAGGAAACAATCAACAAAACTAAAAGGCAACCTGTGGAATGAGAGAGGATACTTGCAAATGACATATCTGATAAAGGGTTCAAATCCAGAATCTATAGAGAGCTCCTAAAACCCAACACCCAAAAACAAATAATCCAATTAAAAAAATGGGCAGAAGGCATAAACAGACATTTCTCCAAAGGAAACACCCAGATGGCCAACACACACGAAAAGATGTTCATCATCACTTACCGCCAGGAAAATGCAAATCAAAACCACAAGGAGATATCACCTCACATCTGCCAGAATGCCTAAAAACAACACAAGAAACAACAGGTGTTAGAGAGTATGTGGAGTAAAGGGAACCTTCTTGTACTATCGGTGGGAATGCCTGGATTTCCCAAATGGGCCACATCCATTGACTTTTGTCCCCTCCGCCGAATCCCTGTACTATGGCCGGGTGGATTAAAAAAGCAAGCATAAACCTGAGCAATCCTTCTCCTTAAGCTTCTCGTGGTTTCCTTTCCGTTCTTGGACCGAAGATCAAGATCCACACTTTGACCTAGAGCCCCTGAATAGGCTAGCCCCCTACTCAACTCTCCACGGTGCTCCCATACCTCACGCCTGCTCTCCTCAGGACTCCCCACACGGCACGCCGGAGATTCAGAGACACAGAAGACCCAGGTACCTAATTTTCCCCAAAATTCCTTAGTCGGTTCTGAACTGCCGGCCTGGTGGAAGGCAACTACAACGGAAGTGGAACCAATCTGAAGCTTGCTCCTACAATGAATCATGGAACACTACACTGAAAACCAGTGATGTACTATATGGTGACTAACATAACAAAAAAAAAAATTAAACTTGCTCCTTCCGATCAGTTTGAACCTGTGAGCATCAGGGTCTGATTCAGATTTATAAAGCAGGCCAGGAAAATGTCCCAAAGTGGCAAGTTACTGGGCAGAATTTCTAGAGGGGCTGGTCACTGCTGCTACTTCTGCTACTCAAAAAGCGTTTTTACCTTCTAGAAAATCTCAACCTAGCTAAAATAGGCAATTCTGAGGCTGAGGATTCATTCACAAAAGCTCTGAAATATTATCTCGGATGGAGCAGATGTTCCTCCATCACCAAAACTCAGCTGGGAAGGCCTTTCTCTGGAGGAACAGAACTACATGTTTGTAGATTATGCTTAAGCCTGCGAAAACAAGGCTTGCTGAGTGGATTTGGATGAGCTATGGGTCCAGTTGGGGTCTTAAAATTGGACAACCGGGGAAGGCAAAGGCTGATCAAACTGGGTCTTACTCCTCCCCTCCAATTCCATTACAGAAAGATTCCAATATGTCATCAAGTTCACTTTTCTGCAGATATCTCAGAAGCTGCATTTTGAAAGCCGGATTGATTTTATTTGTCCTCGCTATTTATAGCACACACTAAGTCCTCAGCCAGCTGTGGGAGGATATGGCTACGTTTAAATTCCCATCTGAGTTGTGTGCGACAGTATCTGGCACCCTTTCAACAACTGTAGTCATTGCTTGGAGAGCAAGCGCTGGGCAAAATAAATCAACTTTTAATGTCAGGATATCACACCCTTTCTGACATTTTCTGCATATAAATGAGGCAGCAACTGTATAATTAGCCTTGATCTTATCACTCTGTAGCCAGACAACGACTTTACCAAAAGAAATTTATCTAATTAAGAAAAAAAAAAA
>CM053606.1:117567869-117586083 GCA_028646535.1 Procyon lotor
TATATCATAGCAGTTTGAAAATGTGTCACCCAATCTACATTAGTAGATTGCATTAACTAATTGCCATTAACTAAACATTAACTAAAGGGGAAGTTGGTGCGTTGGGAGAGGAAAGTGGTATTATATTAGTAGCAGGGTTAGATTCAGAAGGGGTAGGAGAGTCTGGAAGGCATTTAAGGAATGGATATATGAAAACGTACTATGACATGGGTTAGAAAATGGCAGAAAAGTAAGAAAATACTGCAAAAGGACAGGGGCAAAATCCACTTAAAATCACTTTAATGAGGGGCGCCTGGGTGGCTCAGTCGTTAAGCGTCTGCCTTCGGCTCAGGTCATGATCCCAGGGTCCTGGGATAGAGCCCCGAATCAGGCTCTCTGCTCGGCAGGAAGCCTGCTTCTCCCGCTACCATTCCCTCTGCTTGTGTTCCCTCTCTCACTGTGTTTCTCTCTGTCAAATAAATAAAATCTTAAAAAACACAAAAAATCACTTTGATGAAAAGAGCATTCTTGGGGCACCTGGGTGGCTCAGTGGGTTAAAGCCTCTGCTTTCAGCTCAGGTCATGATCTCAGGGTCCTGGGATCGAGCCCTGCATCAGGCTCTCTGCTCAGCGAGGAGCCTGCTTCTCCCTCTCTCTCTGCCTGCCTCTCAGCCTACTTGTGATCTCTCTCTGTCAAATAAATAATAAAAGTAAAATCTTAAAAACAAAAAGAAAAGAAAAGAGCGTTCTTATAAAGGCCCAATATAAAACTGTGACAAGTTTATGTGAAGTTTTAAAAACATAACTTCAAGTATTAAAATGTAATCACATATATAACGAATCTAAATATATGTTAATGGTAATTAATGTTTTACATATTCCACTGCTATCATTAATTTTCTGAGACGAATATCATTTTCTTAATTGATCTCTAGAGTATAACGTAAACCATGTCAAGGTTCCTGAGTGGGTTCTTACTCCTTAATTGTGAAGAGTAGGTACAGTGAAGACTACACGCTCCTCAGACCCGAACCATGCTTACTCTAATAAAATGCTCTTTGAAACATACTGCAGCCCTTCTCCACTCTTTTCAGCTCCTTGACCACCTGCTGTCCTCTCTTATTTTTTTTTTCCAAAGATTTTATTTATCTGACAGAGAGAAACACAACAAGAGAGGGAACACAAGCAGAGGGAGTGGTAGAGGGAGAAGCAGGCTTCCTGCAGAGCAGAGAGCCCAATGCGGGGCTCGATCCCAGGCCCCTGGGATCTGACCTAGGCCGAAGGCAGACGCTTAACGACTGAGCCACCCAGGTGCCCCTGCCCTCTCTTATTCTTACAGATAACCTCACCTCCAACCTCCCAGGGAAACTAGAGTGGTTTGATGAGATCATTATCAATGTCCTGTCCCCAAACCACCATGATGACAGCCTTCCCCTTCTTCCTAGACCTCCTTTCTGTTCTGAAGCATCCTACTCTTTATGGGAACTTGGCAAACTCTGCGTCTTCTGTTCTCCCCGGGACTCGAACCTTGCCCCCTGCAGCTTTTTCACATCAATATTAAAGCCTCTCACACCTTCCCTGGCTGAAGGCTCCCACATAGCACTGCTCTGACGCTCTATCCCTTACATCAGACATGTCCAAAGAACTCTATTTCTTTCTTATTTTTAAGATTGTATTTGTTTGGGGCACCTGGGTGGCTCAGTGGGTTAAAGCCTCTGCCTTTGGCTCAGGTCATGATCTCAGGGTCCTGGGATCTAGCCCCGCATTGGGCTCTCTGCTCAGCAGGGAGCCTGCTTCCCCCTCTCTCTCTGCCTGCCTCTCTGCCTACTTGTGATCTCTCTCTCTGTCAAATAAATAAATAAAATCTTAAAAAAAAAAATTATTTGAGAGAGAGAGATTGAGAGAACAAGTGAGAGGGGAGGTAGAGGGAGAAGCAGACTCCTTGCGGAGCAGATAACCTGACTCAGGACTCCATCCCAGGGTCCTGGGATCATGACCTGAGCCAAAGGCAGATGCCGAACTGACTGAGCTACCCAGGCGCCCCAACGAATTCTATTTCTAATGACCTATTTTGTTCTCTGCATTCCTCACCTCCCAATTTAGTGTCCACATTCCCTTTTCCTCTAGGAATACTATTTCCCCCCCAAAGTATATCCACAGAAATTTTTATAAAGCATTATGCAAATAGTATAATAAAAGAAATGGACAAAATTTCCTGTAGTGCCCACTACATAAATTGTCCACATGTTTCCATTTCCCCTTATATAATTTTTTTTTTTCATCTCAGTAGGTTTCTTGTAGTCACAGCACCCACAGTGACTTTTTGGTCCACTCTAGGGATAAAGCATAGCCTGCTACAAAAAAACTGGTCTGGCTTCAAGAGGCCTTTCATCTTCTCCCTAAGAGATCGCTGCCTCTCCTTATCTGAGTATATTCTTATTAAGGTCGACAAAGACTTTCATGCTGCTAAATCCAGACTTAAATCTCAACTTCTTAGTAGTTTTGGATGCAAGTGATCACCCCTTTGTGACATCTTCTCTTTTGCTGGTTTTGTGACGTTACACTCCGCTGGTGACTGCCTACTTTGGTTGCCCCTTGTCAGTTTCCTTTGATCGCTCTCCTCTGCTCTTCATGCCTCAGGATACTTCCTGACTTCTTCTGCTGCCATTTACAAACTCTCCTTCAGGGAGGGATCTCATAAGTTGTTGAAGTTCCCATTTCCATCTTCATGCTAGTGATTCTCAAAATCCATTTTTCTAGCGAAGACTTTTCCCAGAACTTCCTATCTGTCTATCTAGTGGTCAAATGGATATGTCTCCAAGATTTTTCACAATAGGCATTCAAAGCTCAATGGAACTTACTGGACTCCTGGGTGGCTTAGTCGGTTAAGTGTCTGCCTTCAGTTCAGGTCATGATCCCCTGGGATCAAGCCCCAAATCAGCTCCCCGCTCAGCAGGGAGTCTGCTTCTCCTATTTCCTCAGCCCCTCTCCCTTCTTGTGCTCTCTCTCTCTCTCAGATAAATAAATAAAAAAATAAAATAAAATAAATGAAACAGAACTCATTGTCTTCCTACTTGCAGATTTTTATCTTCTTGAGTGTTCTCTATTTTAGTAGAGACCATCACCATCCACTCAGTTGCTTAAGCCAGAAACCTAGGAGTCATCATTGACTTATCCTTCACTTACCTCTTTCTTACCATGCCCCCTCTTCCGATTCATTAATCACCAGGACTTTTCCAGTCTATTTCCTACACACTTCTTCAACCCACTTACTTCCTTAAATTGTCATGGTCACTACCAAGGAATGCTGCTAAGTCCAAGGTACCATCATTTTTCAACTGTATTCTGCAACAATATTTCACCCTCCCACTAAAGCACATGTGACTGTGTTACGTCTCTCCTTAGACTCCAATGATTTCCCATTGGCTTTAGAATAAACGCTGGAATCCTTATGACCTACAAGGTTGTGTGTGATCTTCTTTCTGCCTAGTTGTATTCATCGCGTGTCATTCTGTCCCTCACTCTTTCCATTCTAGAAACTGGCCTCTCAGTTCTTTTCAATGAGTCCCACTCCTTCTTACCTTGGGGCTTTGCCTAGAATACATTAGCTTAATGTTCAGACCCCTACTGCTATCTTTTCTCTGTCATCTCCCACAATTCTCCAGACCTCCCCTAGCCCCAAATTTAACATAGTTACCTTATTCTTTAGTTCTTGGTATAAATACCTCATACTCAAAAAAAGGCTTTGTGAACCAATGTTCTGGACCCTTAGGAAACAGTTTGTATTCCTTCTCAGTATTATCATCATTATTTTTGCAGACATTTTTAATGCCTTTCCAGCTGCTCATCTGTGTGCTCCGTGAGGGCAGTGAATTCGCCTGACACTTAGTAGGCATAGAATAAATATTTGTTGAAGGAACTTATTTTTCAGACATCCTTTCCTTCTGGCTATTAACGTTAGATTCACTTACAGTAAGACGTTTGAAAAGCCCTTTTCATTCATTAGACAGCAATCACTGGAAGTATGAGGACTTTTCAAAAAAGCTTTTGAAACCTAAAGTCTAAATTCATTGAAGATTTAGGAGAAAAAAAAAAATTCATCCCTCCCCCCTCCAAGACTTTCTGTGGAGACACTGACCTGTGAAGAAGAGAAAAGGTTTCCAAGATGAGAAAACCTGCTTTGGGAATCAAAATCGAATCGAAAAAATCCAATAGCCGCCATTTATTTGGCACGTACTACTTTCAAGGGAGAGTCTTCGGTGAGAGGGTATCAGTTAATTTGAAATAACTTTATAAGGTGGTTACTATTTTTACCCTTACATTGGCATGTGATTGTTATTTCTGTTTACTGCTGTAAGAGAAGTATAAGGGAATGCTCTCCATCCGTTGCTGACACACCTCTTCATTAGGTCATATTTTACAGTTACACTAGATTCTGATAATGGCTGGGATTCCTTCCTGGCTGGCTGGCTCAGATGCATCTCAGGCCGCGCTGCCAGAGGACTGTCTCTCATCATGTGCTGCCTCTTGCATCACAGATTCTCGGTGGATTTGGCTCCATCTTATTTCCTTACTGCCAGAGGAATTCATCTAGTCATGCATTGCCCTTGAGGCCACAGTAACTAGTCCTTGTGATTTTTTTGAACACTGTGGTTCCTAAACAGTCAGTGTTTGGAAAAAAAAATTATGCAGGGGGCCCAAGCGTAGTTCCTCTGGAGGCATAAAGGATGGGAAGTAGCAAAGGTATAAGAGGGATCCAGAGAAGAACATATCTTGGGGCGCCTGGGTGGCTCAGTGGTTAAAGCCTCTGTCTTCGGCTCAGGTCATGATCTCAGGATCCTGGGATCGAGCCCCACATCGGGCTCTCTGCTCAGCAGGGAGTCTGCTTTCCCCTCTCTCTCTGCCTGTCTCTCTGCCTACTTGTGATCTCTCTCTCTGTCAAATAAACAAATAAAATCTTAAAAAAAAAAAAGAACATATCTTGCTTCCTCCATCCATTCATCCATTATATTAACTAAGCATATTCCACAAATATTTATTGCTTTTCTATCATGTGCCAAGTCGCATATTAGGTGCTGGGGACATAATGGTGAATGAGAAGTTCCTGTCCTCAAGGAGTTTATAGTCTAGTTGTAGAAACAGGTAAGTAAGTATAGCACACACTGTTGAAGGAGCATATAAGAGGAGTATTGTAATCTTATGGTTGTAAGAGCCATGAACCCAATTCAAAAATTGATTAGGCAAAAAGTATTTTAATATTTACTGGCTTAGGGATGGAAGGTTGGAATAACAATGGTCTGAGAAGGACAGAGTGACAGCAAGAACTCGGTACCAACTGGAACCCCCACTAGAATATCCCCAGGGGTCTTGTACATTTTTTCCTCACGGAGGCTTTATTCTCCCTTGCCACAGACCAGCTCTCTCCACATTGAGGTGAGAGGTCAAGAAGCAAGGCCTCCATCAGTTCTGAGGCTCACATCAACCTTTGGTCTAACTCAGAGAGGACTGGATCTTCTTTTTCAATTTAAATCTAAAAATCCCCAGGGAAGAACTCAAATCAACCCAGTTTGGGTCACATGTCCATCTTAGACTGGTGATTCTCAACTGTAGGAAGTTTTGCCCCTCAAGGGTTATTTGGCAATGTCTGGAGATATTTTCTATTGTTATGACTGGTGGGGGTGGAGAGGGTATTATTGGTATCTAGTGGTTGGACACAAGGAATGCTGCTAAACACCCTAAGGCATATAGGACAGCCCCTCCCCCCACAGTCAAGAACCATCCAGTACAAAACGTAAATAGTGCTGAGATTGAGAAACTCTCTTCCAGATCAGTCAGCTGTGGTATGGGGAAGGGTCAGGAGGGGCATCAAAGGCTTTCTTTAAAAGGTGAAGTTGGCTGATACTTAAGGAGGAGTAGGAATTAGCTAAGCCAAGAGGAGCCAGGGAAGGCTGATCCATGGAGGGAAGTACATAAGCGAAGATCGAGGACAGTCTAGAACAGGCTCCCATATAGAGCACTAGTAACTCCACCTCCCAATGGCATCCACATCTTGCAAAGCAAGTAAAATAATATCAAGCAAGTAAAATAATATCAAGCACAAACAATACATCATACGCATTTCCTCCACTGTATTAAATTTTTTGTGAAGAGCTAATGTTTTACGTGAAATTTATATCTATTTATCAAGAGATTGTTTAGTCAGCTATTAAAACACATCAGTGGACAAGACCTAGTAGTTTCAGAGCACGGACTCTAGAATCGGACAGACCTGGCTTTGAGTTCAGGCCCATCACTTCCTAGGGGTATCCACGGCTGCCACAAGTGAAACAGGCCAGTGCTAGGGAAATGCAGAAAGGAGGACATGGATGTGGACGGGAGTAGTCATGGCTGGCCACTTGAGACAGGCAGGAGGAACCTAGACCTTTTGGGATGAATAAAATTTGGCAAGTAGAAGGGAGTAAGGTATTCTAGGTAGAGAAAGCAGAATGTTCCAAAGTTTGGAGTCAGGAAGGAGTATACATGTAGGTAAAAGATATCCAAAGTAATTCCAAGATATAATCTTTTTGGTGTGTGTGTGGGAAATGGGAAACTAGAAGATGGAGTAGACTGGAGCAACCATCAAAAGTTTAATTTTGGAACCAAATTTGCATTTCCTGCAGAATGTCTTAGTAGAGGTGATCAGACATAGTCAGTTTCAGGCAGGACTCACCTTCAGGTGAGAGGTCAAGATCTGGAGCCCTAGATGCAAGAGAAGGAACTGTTCCTTAATGGAAAGGGCTTAGAGAGGAGGACAAAGGAGAAAACAAGTGCTGTTGCAGGAAGGAAGAGAAGAGGGGGAAAGAAAACGATGAGGGCGTGAATAAGGAGAGAAAAAGAATAAAGCCAAGATCATGTGATGTTATGGAAACCCAGGAAGGAGAGAATTGGAGGAAAGAGTTGTCAAATCGTCAAATAGTGCAAAGAGGCCAAAGGTGATCAAAGCTGCTAACGAGGTGACTGAGCGGTGAAACTTAAGTTTTGTATTTCTGGTTAGAGAGTGGAGGTAGGCATGCCTTTGAAGGAAGCGTGGGGTTAGCAGCTGAGTGAGGACTTGGAGACCGCTACTATAGAGTAGTCTAAAATTTTTGTTTGCAAGACCACAATGCCTGCTCTCATTGCTATTAACTTCATATGAACTTGAAATTCCTATCCCAATGCACAAGTGGAAGGCTGGGTTATGGATACTGAGGAGGGTATGTGCTATGGTGAGTGCAGTGAATTGTGTTAAGACTGATGATTCACTCCGAGCGCCTGGGTGGCTCAGTGGCCTAAAGCCTCTGCCTTGGGCTCAGGTCATGATCCCAGGGTTCTGGGATCGAGCCCCGCATGGGGCTCTCTGCTCAGCAGGGACCCTGCTTCCCCCTCTCTCTCTACCTGCCTCTCTGCCTACTTGTGATCTCTCTCTCTGTCAAATAAATAAATAAAATCTTAAAAAAAAAAAAAAAAAAGACTGATGATTCACAGACCTATATCCCTAAAGCAAATAATACATTATATGTTAATAAAAAAAAAGAAAACAAGTTAGCAAGACACGTGTACTATTTATAAATTATATTACCTTTGAGGGTTCCTCAAAGATGTAAAATTAGAAAAAAAAAACAACTATTAAAACCAGAAACAAAACAAAACCATTAAGGCTACTGTAATAGCTCATAAGGTGACTAATAAAGTACATATACATGGCCATCGGTTAATATTAAAAAATCCAGTTTACAGTTGAAACTCAGAGTGACTAAAAAGGACTGGGTAAGTAGAAAGATATGAGGTGTCCAATACTGTATATGCATTAATCATCCATAAATTAATATACAACTTCGATCAACTCCAGTCAAAGTCCCAATGCACTCTCGGGATCATTTGACAAAGCAATTCTAAATAACACTGAAGATAGAGGCTGGATCCGACAGAGAGAGGTGATAAAAAATGCTTCCTAGTGGGGTAAAAGATTTTAGGAAAGGGATATTAATATTCAATTTTTAAGTCTCGTGTATTCAATATAAACTTCCATTTTCTCATTTGGTAAAATCTGCTAAATATAGGAACATCCTTTTTTCCCCCTAGGATTTATTTATTATTTATTAGAGAGAGAGAGAGTGAGAGCACGTGACAGAGCATAAGCAGGGTGAGCAGCAGAGGGAGAGGGAGAAGAAGTCTCCCCGCTGAGCAGGGAGCCTGATGCAGGGCTCGGTCCCAGGATCCCAGGATCATGACCTGAGCCCAAGGCAGACGCTTAACTGACTGAGCCACCCAGGTGCCCCAATATAGGAATGTCTTGTGTGGCAGTTTCAGGGGAAAAAAGTCAAACCATAGGGTTAGAGTACCACCTTTAGATTAGTGGGGAATGAAGAAAAAAGAACACCTTGAAAAGGTGGACTCATGATTAAATTTGGTAGAATCAGAACCGGGAGCCCGTCTAGGAGACAGTAAACCCCTGGGAACTTGAAGCAACCTCAGAGAATGAACCACAACTCTAGGGAGATGTGGGAGGGGCCTCTGTAAGCTCAGAGCTGAGGGTAATTTCAGTGCACATCTCAGGTACATATGTGAAATCCTAACTTTTCTAGAAATTGCTAGAAAAAAGACAAGTTATTCTTCGTGCTTACTTCTGTAGTACTGAATTAGAAACAATTTTTGTTTTTATGTTTTTGAGTTTTCTACAACGAGCACAGTTTATTTTTATAAGAAAAGTCTAGGGGCGTCTGGCTGACTCAGTGGGTAGAGCATGGGACTCTTGATCTTGGGGTTATAAGTTGGAGCCCTATATTGGGTATAGCGATCACTTAAAAAGAAAATCTCTAAAAAAAAGAAAAAAAGAAAAGTTTGTCAGTGAAAAATAGAATTGGGAAGAATGCTTGGGTGCAAAGTAAGCTTCTGATGTTCATTCACTCGGTGATTTTGAGAAGGGTCCTACCAAAGGATGCTCTCAGTGTCTCATCTCCAGCCATGATTACTGATCATGTTCTGTTCAGTTCTAACTCTATCTCTGGCCATCACCAAGGGTAAGCAACATCTCTCTACCCAGTGATCCCCTTCCCTCTTCTGATTTCCCACACAGGTAATGCCAGTTATACACATTGAGTTGTTTAGTTGTTTGATGTGCTTGACTATTATCTTACCAACCAGGTTGTTGACTTGTCTATAAGCTTGTCAGGACTTCTATTTCTACTGCTTCTCCTGTAGTAGCTAACAGGGATCAAATCATGCCTTTCCTGTGCAAGTTCCTTGAAGGCGCTCACATCTGTATTCTCCATCTATTGTAATGCTTGGCACATAAGCAAGAACTCAATAAATGTTTGGAGGCAGTGACCTCATTTGGCTTCCAAACAACTCAGTAAGGGAGAGAGAAAAAATAGTGATAAAAATAAAACATCAAGAATTACTGTGTATTGAGTACATCCCATGTGCCAGGCGTTATGCTAGATATTTCACGGAGAGTATCTCATTTACTCCTCAGAAAAAACCCAAGAGATAGGTACTACGATTGCTTTAGTTTATGAATGGGGAAAGAGCCTCAGAGAGGTTACATGGTTTGGCCGGTGTCTAAGAAGCGGCAGAGCAGAGAGAACTGAGGTCTTCTGAGGATAAAATCAGGGCTCTTTCTATAATCTACTGCCTTTCATGAAACCAAACATTTTTTTAAAAAGATTTTATTTATTTGAGAGAGAGGGAGTAGGAGTGAGAGAGTACAAGCAGGGGTGCAGCAGAGGGAGAGGGAGAAGCAGACTTCCCACTGGGCAGGGAGCCTGCTTTGGGACTCGATTCCAGGACCCTGAGATCATGACCTGAGCTGAAGGCAGCCACTTAACCGACTGAGCCACCCAGGCGCCCCCTTATGAAACTAAATTCTGCCTCAATATGTGGAATCCCCTCCTGGCCCAATTGGAAAACAAAACTCCAAAACACAAACAAACAAAAAATACTTACTTGAGCCCTTAAAAATGAAATCTAAGAAGTCTAAATTGGTAATAAATCAATTCTATAGGATAAAAGATTAACTATTTAGAAGTAAAGTCAGCAGCCCATTAACACAAAGATTTCAGGCCAATAGAATATTAGTTTGATTGGGAGACTAGCTTTTTCGATCATTGAATTTAGGGAGAAAAATGGGTTTGATTCCAGTTTGAATGTGACCAATCTACCCCCAACAACCCATCTTTAAAAAAATATTACCAGGGCACCTGGGTGGCTCAGTGGGTTGAAGCCTTTGCCTTCAGCTCAGGTCATGAGATCTTAGGTTCCTGGGACTGAGCCCCACATCGGGCTCTCCGCTCAGCAGGGAGCCTGCTTCCCCCTCTCTCTAGGCCTGCCTCTCTGCCTACCTGTGATCTCTCTCTGTCAAATAAATAAATAAAATATTAAAAAAATATATTATCAAATTTAATCTCTACGTTTAAAGTGATGAAGGCCATATCTGGTCTTCAGTTTGTCAACTATAAAGCAGACTGGGACACCTCCAAAACATCTCAAGTGAATTATGCCTTTATTCCCTAGATTTTCTGAACTGGTTCTTTAGATCACTTTCTATTACTCCTTGAGTAAAAAATTTGGGCACATTCTGCCTGTGTGCCCAACCTGCACTACCCACCTGCTCACCAGCCCCACCGCCAAGCCTCTCCCATGCGGGGCCCTCGAGCTTGCTGGCTTACACAAGGAAAAAGTCCAGGGCAGGTATCATCCCCTTGTCCTGCCTTACCCTGCCTCCTTTCGTTCTCAAGGGCAGGCAAGGAGCAAAGGTAGGTTTGCTTGGCAATCAGCCAGGTGTAGCTCAGCTGGTAGTTGTAGGCACTGGAGTGGATGGTAGACCAGAGCACCACTCAGATGGCTGTCAGAGGAAGAGAGACCTCTTTCATGCACATACCCCTAGCATCTGCACGAGGCTGGTTAGTGATCAGAACTGCCTATGATCTAAAGACAGCAGGGTGAGAGGCAGTGGGCACAAGTGGGCAGAGAGAGGAGAGAGAGGGGGGACAGCCTGACCAGTCTCTTACTACAAACAGCCGGCCGCCTCCCATCCTGGGACCTGGCGAGATTCTTACCTGTGCAGAGCCTCTCAGCTCCTGAAAGCAGCAGCAACAGTGGGAACTCTAAGAAATTGTCTAATATATTTTATTCCTCTGTGATCCAAAGTCTTCCTATAACATGTATATTGATTTGCTATTGCCATCATAACATTAGCATATATGCGATGGCTGAAATATGACAAATATATTAGCGTACACTTCTGAAGGTCAGAAGTCTAAAAGGGGTCTGCTGGACTGCGTTCCTTCTGGAGGCTCTGGGGGACACCTGTTTCCTCGCCTTTCCCAGCTTCTAGAGGCCCCTTCCCCTCATTTTCCTCCATTTCCAAGGTCAGGAGAGCAACATCTCGTCTCCTCTCTGATACCCCGCCTCCTTCTCGTAAGGACCCCCGTGATGACATTGGGCCCACCTGAGTGATCCAGTATAATCTCCATATCTCAGATGCCTTAATTTAATTACAGCTGCGAAATTCCTTCTACCGTGAAAAGTAACACATTTGCAGGTTCTGGGGATTAGGATGTGGGTGTCTTTGGGGGCCACTAGTCAGCCTATGACAACATGTGAATCTGATTTTCCACATTCACATATCTGATCTTCAAACACATTTACAGAAGTATATATAAAACTGAGGGCTGCCTGCAGTGAGGTAGAAAGAGGTTTCATTAGAAAATGAAATACAGGGGCGCCTGGGTGGCTCAGTGGGTTAAAGCCTCTGCCTTTGGCTCAGGTCATGATCTCAGGGTCCTGGGATCGAGCCCCGCATCAGGCTCTCTGCTCAGCAGGGAGCCTGCTTCCCTCCTCTCTCTGCCTGCCTCTCTTCCTGCTTGTGATCTCTCTCTCTCTCTGTCAAATAAATAAATAAAATCTTTAAAAAAAAAGTATGATTTATATATGACCATGGTTACCTGTAAAGATTTTCCCCTAAAGTGAATATATTATCTGGAAGATTGGGTAAATTCAACCTATCCCAAAAGGGAGACTTAGAACTCCTTTGCATTCCTATCTGCAGGATGCAATCCGACATTTACTGCCACTTTATCGATTCAAGTGCAGGGACTTTTATCTATTCTAATGAATTTTGCCTAGAAGCAGGCTACACTGTCTCCGGCTCACGCCTGAAGTTACCTCCTGGAGGAAGAAAGAGTTCGTTCTCTTTCCCACTCAGTCACTTTTTTTTTTCCTCTATTCAATAAGTGACGTAGCTACCTAGTAAAGCAGCCAGGTATAGATATAGTACCGGTAAAGCTGTATGTTTAAAAAAATATAAAAGAACCCCATTCCCAATTTCTGAAATGTCATAAAATTGAACTTTGATTTTATCTCCATGCTTAAAGAGAGCACTTCTTTTTGCCTCCCATAAATCTTTACCTCTGGATATTAAAGGGTCAGCAATTTTATTCTGATAAATAACCAGTAATACTAAATAGCCCAGAAAATAGTCCTACTACAGCTTCCTTCGGTGAGAGAGAGGAAACATTTGATAATCAGATAAATATTTTATTTTAGGGCCAAAGATTTAAATTTTATCCTCAATAAAATGCTTTTCAATTTCACAAAGAAATAAAAAGCCTTCTCCCCCCAAAATACATAAATGTCAGAGGCAGTTTAGTTAAAAATCCCTTGACTTTATTTATTTAATTAGCCACCTGTTCACACTTAAAAGACACTTATAAACCTTAATAACGAACTCTCTGTTCTTAGACTACCTGGTAGCGGCTTTGTTTTTCCTAGTGTCTCCCTTGCTTTTACAGTTTTCCGATTCCTCATTCTGTTTAAAAAGAAGAGATTTTGGGGCGCCTGGGTGGCTCAGTGGGTTAAAGCTTCTGCCTTCGGCTCAGGTCATGATCTCAGGGTCCTGGGATCAAGCCCCGCATGGGGCTTTCTGCTCAGCCGGGGAGCCTGCTTCCCCTTCTCTCTCTGCTTGCCTCTCTGCCTGCTTGTGATCTCTCTCTCTGTCAGATAAATAAAATATTTTTTTAAAAAAGAGGAGAGATTTTAAACAAAAACAAACGAACATAGTGTCTGTTACTATGACAGGAGCAGGTTGTATTTCATTTTCTTTTTTAATATTTTATTTATTGGACACAGAGAGGCAGGCAGAGGGAGAGGGGGAAGCAGGCTTCCGGCTGAGCAGAGAGCCCGATGGGGGGGGCTCGATCACACGATCCTGAGATCACGACCTGAGCCAAAGGCAGAGGCCTAACCCACTGAGCCACCCAGGCGCCCCTATAAATCATACTTTTTTAAAAAAGATTTTACTTATTTATTTGAGGCGGGGGAGCGCGTCAGTGAGCATGAGTGAGTGCAGAGGGGGAGGAGCAGAGGGAGAGGAAGAGGGAAAGGGAAAGAATCCCAAGCGGACTGAGCCCAGAGCCGGACTGGGGCTCCATCCCACTACCTGAGACCTCGACCTGAGCTGAAACCAAGAGTCTATGAGCAACTGACTGAGCCACCCAGGCACCCGTATAAATCATGCTTTTTTCCTGCTTTCACTATTTCTTCTCCTTCTCCTGCTCTGTTAATTTAAACAGTAATTACATGTTCGTTTGCACAGCATTTCTTCTGTGTCGGTGGGGGCTGTGAACATTTTACAAACAATGTTTCCTTTGATCCTCACAATGCCCCTGTAAAATGGATACTGTTATCCTCAGTTTATAGATGAGGGAGCCAAATTTACGTAATTTTTCCAAGGTCATACAGCAAGCGACAGAGCTAGCTGGAGTATGAATGTTTGACTCCAAATTCCACGCCATTAACCACCGTACTTAGCTTTTGCATCTTTTTACCAGGACACAGTTTCTGAATTCCAGGTGGAATTTTTGCATTTTCGATATTATAAGAAGGAATATAAATGTCGTGGAATTACTGGTTAAATTACCTCTGCTTCCCACTACCTAGCGGTGAGACAAGAGGCCACAGCCCCTTCTGGATCTGGAACATGCTCCTTCGCTCCTTCCTCTCCATTATCTGTGAACAGAGCCTTCAAGGCCATAAATCCCTCCGCGGTTTTCCTTCTCCCCTTTTGACCCACAGAGGCCTGTTTCACACTCCGTGAATTCCATCTACATCGCCCAGCTTGTAGGCAGTGCGGCTGTCACTAAAGAAAAGAAGTCGCTTTACACCCTCTTTCAAAAGCAAACCACCCTGGAGTGCCCCGCAGTCAGACGGGGTGGGGTGGGGGGTGGGGGGCTTGGGGGGAGGGGGGCGCACGCCTGGAAATGTTGTTCCTAGGAAGAAAAGGCAGTGCTGCTTTGGGGAGCTGGCGGGGGTTATTCCAAGCTAATGTCGATTCCTTTTTGTGGCACCCTGTTTCCCCGAACCCGCCTCTGCTACCCAATCAGATGAAACTCTGGTGATCTGATGCGTTTGGTTCCAGGTGCCGGGGCGCCTAGGTGGCATGTGTGACGCAGGCCGGCCCCGCGGGTTGGGCTGCGGGGGTACACACAGGGGAGCTCAGTCACTGTGCCGCCCGCTGCTCCTGGATCTAAATAAAACCAGGTTACAAGAAATCTGCAGGGCCTTCGGGTGGCAGCACCTAGATGGAAAAAAGGGGCCAACCGTAGCTCCCATGCTAAGGGTGAAGGATTCTGAAGATAGATTGTGCTGATGGGCGCTGCAGGTCTAATGGGCACTGGCTAACCCAGCCCTTCTCCCCCTACCTGCCTCCTGAACGCGCTGCCCAGACACCTGGTTTCAAAACGGGGGGGCCTAGGAAAATGCCCAGAATTCAGTGCAGATGGCGATGTGCAGACCAAGATCTGAAAGCACGAGAAAAGAAGAGAAGAACCCTAGTCTTAAAGCCTCTCACATCCTCCTTCAGAACTAACAATGAATCTTTCTCCTCTTTTTTAAAAAACTTAAATTTTTAGTCTCCGTTCAGGAGCAGAGCAGTGACTTAATGGGTGACATTGAAAAAGAACAGCATCAGACGCCAACAGTTCTTGGTGCTATGATTAGTAGTTGCTGCTGCTTGTCATAATCCATCAGAAAAACAGCAACCCATCTGTTCCAAATTGATACAGCAAGGGCTCCGTAAGAAGTGTTTATCCAGATTCTGTGGCGAAGCGTCTGCATTTTATGGCATATTGACGTGTGTGCCCGCACAGCTAGAAGATGTCGGATGCCAGCTTTCTACCTAGTTGTGCATCAAGGAACATCTGTCACCACGAGAGCTAAGAGTTGTGACAAGTGGGCTGTTGGAGCATCAAAGTGTCCGAGTGGGAAGAGGAATGTCTTCTGCTGAAAGTCTAATGCCACTTCAAATCTGCTACACCACTTAGATACTCGGTACTAGGAAGTCCTAGGAAACGGGAGCAAACCACCACTCCAACCCACAAAACAAATTGCTCTTAACACCCTGTGTTGGCATCTCCCCGGCACTTCACACTCGTGGTAATTAGCAGCACATAATTGCTAATGACTAATTACCTTGGCCTGTGCAGACATCAGGAGAATCAAAGTAAACTATCGTCCAAAAGCCTGACTTGACAGATACATAGACAGTATACCTCCAAGTTGTAAGAGCTTTCAATAACTCCTGGCCTGGGGGAGTGTCAGGGGAGTGGAGAGTAGGGGAGGGGTGCGGACGAGGGAAGGGGAGGTATGTGAATAAATGGTTATTTACACTTGAGGAGGTAGAAATGGGCAATCCTCAGCCTCTGGATGCTAATGTCTCAGAAAATCGATTTCACTTGCAGAGGCTTACGGAGTCTTTGTAAACGTTTACTTGAAGGTCTGTTTTTCCTTTGGATTCTGTTGTCAGAGGGTGTGATAAGTAAAACTTACTGCAGGAACATCTGGTATCTTTAATAAAACATGTCAGATAGGGGGACCTGGGTGGCTCAGTGGGTTAAGGCCTCTGCCTTTGCCTCAGGTCATGATCTCAGGGTCCTGGGATGGAGCCCCACGTTGGGGGGGTGGGTTTCTGCTCAGCGGGGAGCCTACTTCCCCCCTCTCTCTGCCTACTTGTGATCTCTACTCTCTCTGTCAAATAAATAAATAAAATCTTTAAAAAAAATAAAATAAAACATATCAGATAAATGGGTGGCTTCTTCTTTTTTTTTTTTAGATTTTTTTTTTTTCATTTATTTATTTGACAGGCAGAGAGGCAGGCAGAGAGGGAGGGGGAAGCAGGCTCCCCACTGAGCAGAGAGTCCGATACTGGGCTCAATCGACCCTGAGATCATGACCTGAGCTGAAGGCAGAGGGTTAACCCACTGAGCCACCCAGGCGCCCTAAATGGGTGGCTTCTGGGCAGCATATGTGGCTATAAGAAGATATAAATAATTTACTCTTCTGGAAAAAACATCAAGGTCAAAGAGATGACTCTTTATTACAAGGTGTCAATGAGGTGCACAGGAACGTGCGGCTGTGCCTTCTGAATTCCCCCTCACTGTGTCCCTGAGGGAGAAGCAGTCAGGACTCCACAATTTCTATCGCGGAAGGTTTAGGGACACGGGTGGAGTTGACAAAATGGACTGGAGAACTTGTTTTGAAATTACAGTGGCCGATCACCGTTTTGACTTGCTGGTTTGTTTGGCTTTGGAAAATGACTTTGGGGCAGGGGAGGTTCTAGGGAACTGAAGTCCATCTCCCTTCTCCCCTTAAACCACCCCATGGAGCTGCCACGGGGCGGGGCGGGGGGTTGGGGGGAGGAAAAGGATTCTTTGAACATCTGTATTCCCTTCTGGTTTTCTTCACTTATAGGATATAATTGCCTTTTCTTTGAGAAGCCAAAGGGGGCTTGAATTTACATCAGTTAGTCTTCCCTACAGTTAAATGCCTGTATTCAAACCCCGTTGATTGGTTTTATAGAACTGAAATGCATATTTTTCTGTTGAAAACTTAAAGTTTAGCTTTACTTTTATATTATTTTCAATCCTATAAAGGAGTTACAGGGGTTCTCTGGGGGATGAAAACTCCCATAGCACCTTTCCCAATTCTAAATCCAAGCACCAGAAAAAATGGAATAGCACACTTTTTTCTAACTCGGAGTCTTCTCATTTTTATTTTGACCACGCAGTAAGAAGGGGATTTAGGATCTTACATCTAAAATTCTAATTCCAACCTCTCCACACCAGACTCACCATAAAACACATACATTTTACAACAGAGCACTACCAGAATTAGTGTGGGTTATCTTTTTTGAAAGCTAGTCTGTTTCTATTTTCCATAAGAGGTTATACTAGAGCATGTAAACACTGTGATACTAAGGGATTCAGAATCATTTAAAAGTTCTGGTCATTTAAAATGCAACTCTGTTCTGACATGCCAACCAAACAAACAACGTGTCACTTCTAAGACTGTGGTTACAAGAAAACTAAGGAGATACGTTAATATTCTTATGCTCCTAAAAGTCAAGGGAGTACTTCAAAACCCTCACAGCCTAGAGAAATGACTTTGAATGACCTGTAGATGAATCTCATCACACACCCATCACAAACACCAGTGCCAGACAGGGACAGGATAACACGTTAGCACCCTTCCAGAAGGATACTCTGTAAGCATCTATTCCCTGTTTATTTTGAGGAAAGTACAGGTAAGGAAAAATAGAGATGGTGGATCACTGGCAGGCGTTTTGGTTTCACATTTTCTGTTTTCAGAAACAGAAAATTCTGTTTTCTTGCATACCCTCTCAGAACACAACTACCCTGACTTCAACGAGACTCCTTTTCCTTAAAAGGCAGGGGGTCCCTAACCCACATTGCTTAGCAGAGTAGTTCTTCACATTTTCTGTGAGAGAAATTCTAGCAAGTACTAAGTACTATTTTCTAATGTCCATTTACACTTTCAGTAATGTCTTAATGCTCATTAACATTTGTGTTCCCCTTAAAGTTTGACACCTAAATAGTTGTCAGCCGACCCACCACTTCATCTGGCTTCTGTCCATACCAGTGCCCCCCAACTCCATTCTTAGGGTCTTACACAAATGAAGTGTTTTGCCTGGTGGGGAAGCATAGTATTTTTTTTTTTTAAAGATTTTATTTATTTGTTTGACACAGAGAGAGATCACAAGGAGGCAGAGAGGCAGGTAGAGAAAGAGGGGGAAGCAGACTCCCTGCTGAACAGAGAGCCCGATGTGGGGCTCGATCCCAGGAGCCTGAGATCATGACCTGAGCTGAAGGCAGAGGCTTTAACCCACTGAGCCACCCAGGTGCCCCGAAGCATAGTATTTTAAG
>CM053606.1:117586583-117611968 GCA_028646535.1 Procyon lotor
TGGCAACACTCTCTTAACTGGTTTCCCATCTCAAACCAGGTAAATGCCATTTTTATACATACTCTTTTACTTGGACGTTTCATTACTGGGGATGTTTGACTCCGTTTTAAAAGAATCATTGTTTTTCGGGGCGCCTCCGTGGCTCAGTGGGTTAAGCCTCTGCCTTTGGCTCAGGTCAGGATCTGAGGGTCCTGGGATCCAGCCCAGAGGCGGGTTCCCTGCTCAGCGGGGAGTCTGCTTCTTCCTCGGCCCCTCCCCCACTTCTGCTCTCCCCCATCCTCAAATAAATAAAGTCTTAAAAAAAAAAAAAAAGAGTCATTGGTTTTTTATTACGAGTTGTTAATGTGTACTCTCTTATCCTTACTCCGTTCCCAACTGTCGCTTTGTCCTTTATCCCTTTAGTTAGCCCAAGGACGCTGATGATGCCATTACTCATTGAGAAGTGAAATGTCAGTCAGTGGGGGATGGGGTGAGACTTAGGAACGGGGTAGGGGCTGGAGCTTTCTATTGAACAAATTACTTATTTAAAACATAGTTCGAAAATTATTCCAGAACCAACCAAACAAAAATGATTCCAATTTACTTCCCCTGTGGATACTCGTGGTGCCCGTTCCAATTGCTTCCATCTCTTTCAGCAGCTCCATTTCTTACAACCCCCAGCTTGTGCGTGCCTTGTCAGTGCCTCTAAGTGAAAGAGGACTGTCCTTTAGCAATGAAGCTGTCGGCCGATAGGGAAAACAGGAACTACCCAAGAGTCTTCATTTCCCTCAGCGAGGACAGTGGCTGACAACTGACCGGTGTGGACGGACAAAAACCCAGCTCGTTGCCTTAAGGTGGGGCCAACTCCGAAGAGTAATTTATATTCCAGAGCTCCTCTCAGGATCAGGCCGTCTGGGACTTAACTTGAAACGGCTCTTCTGCTTGGCTTCTTGCCTCTCCCGATCCTGTTGCTTCTACTTCCTTACTAGTTTCCTGTGGGATCTTTTCCTTAAAAAAATGACTTGAACTCAAGTCTTTGGTTTAGGGTCTGCTCCTTGGGCAATCCAACTTCCACTGGTGCCTAAAATCCCGTCACCAGAAATCTATCTAAAATAGATGTGAGGGGTGCCTGAGTGGCTCAGTGGGTTAAGTTGTCTGCCTTCTGCTCAGGTCATGATCTCAGGGTCTGGGGATCAAGCCCCACATCAGGTTCTCTGCTCATCGAGGAGCCTGCTTCTCTCTCGCAATCTCCCTCTCTGCTCTCTTTTGCTCTCAAATACATAAATAAAATCTTAAAAAAATATAAAGATTTGAGGGGCACCTGACTGGCTCAGTCGATAGAGCATGCAACTCTTGATCGCAGGGTCATGAGTTCAAGCCCCAGGTTGGGTGTAGCTCCTACTTACTTGCTTACTTAAGAAAGGAAGATTTGAGCACATCACTCCCCTGTTAAAGCCTCCAGTAGATGTTCACTACCTATTTGAGGCCTTCATGCGGCATTCAAGGCTGGCCCCTATTTACCGTTGGCTACCCCTCCAGTTCTAAGTCTCAACCCATCCCAACTTCCTACTCTATGGGTCAGAAATGTGGAACATCATTGGTTCCCCATTCATCTCCTTGTCATCTGCTTGGTTTCTAGTGTTCCCCTTATCTACAAAACTTCTAGTGGCCTTGCTGCCTGCACGGACCCCCCTAGTGGGCCAAAGATAGGTCTAATAACCTAGTGAGGACTTCCACTGCCTTTATCACCTCTCACACTTCCTTTATTTGTCTCCCCAACTAGAGAGTGAGATCTCGAAAAGCAGGAGGCATGCCTTCATCATGTTAAAATCCCTGCGGGCTAGCACAATGCGGAGCACATAGAAGGCTGTTGTTAAAGTTTCTGAATGAATTCACATAACCGTATTTTTTCCTGCAGCGTAACCAGAGATAGGAAGGTAATTATAGCAGCGTGTACTTCAATTCTATCACATGGAAACCAGAAACTCACTCTCAGAATAATAAAAATGGCAAAGGCTTTCAAAAATACTTATGATCCTGGCAGTTGAGACATCACTACTACAGAGGTTCAACTGATTGAGGCAA
This sequence comes from Procyon lotor, assembly GCA_028646535.1. Taxonomy (NCBI): domain Eukaryota; kingdom Metazoa; phylum Chordata; class Mammalia; order Carnivora; family Procyonidae; genus Procyon; species Procyon lotor. The sequence goes on from CM053606.1 coordinate 117,588,648, forward strand.
GGGTACTAAGGCTTCATCCTGCAATATATACCTTGGGCTTTTTTTGCTAAAAATGCTTGCACTCCATCTCAGAGGATATAACTGGCTGGTCAGAGCCTTTATGTAACCCTTGTTGTTTTCTTAGTGGCTTTGTTTACAAAGTACTTTTTTTTTAACTCCGTGGTTTCTGTGGACTCCACAGGACTGCTCCCTGACCTACCTCCTGGATTAGGAACACAGCCTCCCCGCTCCGCAGTCACTCACCATCCTGCCTCATTCCTTAGCTGGGCTGGCACAAGAGAAAATGCCACAGGAAAAACAACGGAGAGCTAAAATAAGCTCACTTGGTTTCATCCTGCCAGAAACTATTTGGGAGAATAATTCGACATCCATCAAACGTTAAAAAATGTCAGAATTAGGAGAAAAAGAAATGTATTTGCTACTTTTAAGGGAAAGTCACATCCCCTAAGTCGGAGAAGGGTGTTTGCAACATTCAGAAACTTGGCAGTAAGATTCGTGGCCGGGACAGCCAGCCAGGGTCATAGGGGGGTGAGAGGCCAGACATTCAGTTGAACGAGAGGAGGTTTTTCTTTATGGTCCACATCTGGAAGATATCGAGCCAGAGCTGCACTGGGAGCACCCAGAGAATCACAACATCTGTGTCATTGCAAGTCTGATTGAGGGTCCTTTCCTGTTTTATGTTTCTCAAATTATGGCCTATCTGCTGCTTAGTCCCTTCCCCTCCTGCCAACTCAAAGACATTGGACTTGATAGTGACCCCTCCCCTTCCCCGCGCGGCCAGTTCTTCCTCTCCGCGGGGTCATTCTCATCAGCATCAACCCTATTATTGCTATTCTGTCTCCCAAATCCTTTCTCTGTCTCTTCTTTTCCCTTTGGTCCCTGTGCCATTTCACTTCCGTTGTCGATAACAAGAGTCTTTTCAATTTTTTTCTACCCTGCTGTGTTCAATCACTTTCTTCACACACTTGGTTTAACTCTCTCCAATGAGGCTTTGCCCCCTTACTCCACCCAACTACTCTTGTTAAAGTTACGATTGACCATGACATTGCCAAATCCAATGGTGAGCTCAGTCCTCAATTTACTTGAGCTGTCAGCATGTATTCACTCCCTTTTCAGTAACACTTTTCCCAGGGGCACCTAGGTGGCTCAATCAGTGAATCGTCTGCCTTCGGCTCAGGTCATGATCCCAGGGTCCTGGGATGGAGTCGCATGTTGGGGACCCTGCTTCTCCCTCTAACACTCGCCCTCCCCCACTCATGTGCATTCTCTCTTTCTCTCTCAAACGAATAAATAAAAAATAATCTTAAAAACAAAACAAAATAGGGGCCCCTGGGTGGCTCAGTGGGTTAAGCTTCTGCCTTTGGCTCAGGTCATGATCTCAGGGTCCTGGGATCGAGCCCCGCATTGGGCTCTCTGCTCAGTGGGGAGCCTGCTTTCCCCTCTCTCTCTCTGCCCACTTGTGATCTCTCTCCCTGTCAAATAAATAAATAAAAATCTTTAAAAAAAATACAAAAAATAAAAATAAAAACACCTCCCCAAACCCCGCCACAGGCTTCTAGGAAAAAAATGCACACTCCTGGTTTTCCTCCTTGCTCATTGGTCTGTCCTCCTGTCTCTACACTGATTTCTCTTCCTTCCCTTGGCTTTGACATTGCATAGCTACAGGCTCAGTCCTTGGAATTCTTTTTCTCTCTCTACTCTCTTGGTGAACTTATCCAGTTTGGTGCTTTAAAAACCATAAATTTGGCAATGACTTCTATTTATTTGACAGCGAGAAACACAGCGAGAGAGGGGACACAAGCAGAGGGAATGGTAGCGGGAGAAGCAGGCTTCCTGCAGAGCAGAGAGCCCGATGCGGGGCTCAATCCCAGGCCCCTGGGATCTGACCTGGGCCGAAGGCAGACGCTTAACGACTGAGCCACCCAGGCGCCCCTTGGCAATGACTTCTAAACGCATATGTTCAGTCTAGAATTCTCCTCTGAACTCTAGATTCATATCTGCCTACTCAATTATCTCTACTTGGATGTCTAACATATATCTCAAACTTAACATGTCCTAATTGAATTCCTGGTCTTTCCGTGAAAACTTCTCCATGAAGGTTTGCCCCATCTCAATGCCCTCCTCACAGCTGCTCAGGCTTGATATCTTGGATTCGTGCCTGATGCCTCTCTTATACTTGCGCTCCAAATACAACTTGTGAGTGAATCCTACTGGCTCTGTCATCAAGATCTATCCAAATCTGATCACTTTTCACTATCTCTACTGCTGCCATTATGGTCTAACTAAATCATCATCATCCTTCCTAGATTATTGCAATACTCTCCCAACTGGGTCTCCCTGTTTCTTTCCTTTTTTTTTTTTTTTTTAAAGATTTATTTATTTATTTGATAGAGAGATCACAAGTAGGCAGAGAGAGAGGGGGAAGCAGGCTCCCCGCCGAGCAGAGAGCCCGATGTGGGGCTCGATCCCAGGACCCTGAGATCATGACCTGAGCCGAAGGCAGAGGCTCAACCCACTAGGCCACCCAGGCGCCCGGGTCTCCCTGTTTCTACCTACTTAAAAAGTGACATCAACACCATATTCCCATTCTTTCTTGCTTTGTTTTACCATTTGCTAAAATTTAACTTTATACGCAGGCGTGTATACACACGTGTAGTTTATAGACAGCTCAAAACACTCATTTTAAGTGTGCCTTTCTAGGAGTTTGACACATTTATACACATGTGACTATGACCACAATGAAGATATGTAACATTTCTATCAGGCCAAAAAGCTTCCTTTTGCTCCTGTCTTTGCAACAGATTTATCTCCCCAACCCTGGCTCCAGGCAACAACTGATGTGTTCTTTAATGATGGGTTGGGTGTGGGAGAAAGAACAACATGTTTTATTCTAATGGGGAAGATCCAGTAGAGAAGAAAAATAGATGATGCAGATCATCTAGAATTTCATATAGATGGAATTGTTCGGTACATACTCTTTGTGTCCGGTATCTTTCATTCAGCATAATTTTTTGAGATTTATCCCTATTACCACATGTGTCAGTAGTTCATTTTTATTTCTGAGGAGTATTCTATTTTAAGGGTGTACCACAACTTGTTTATGAATTCATCAATTTATGGCCATTTGATTTGTTTCCAAGTTGGGACTCTTATGAGTAAACCTGAATAAACATCCTAAAATGTTTCTGTGTAAAACTTCGCATGGCTATGTTCTCATTTCTCTTGGGTATATCCTTACAATTGCTGGGTCATATGGTAAGTACATATTTAACTTTATAAGAAACTGCCAAACTGTTTTCCAAAGTTACGGTGCCATTTTACATTCTCACCAGCAACGTATGAGCATTCTAGTTGCTCTTACATCCTTGGTAACACTTGATATTTTCAGTCATTTTAATTTTAGCTATACTAGTAGGTGGGTAGTGGTATCTCCTTGTGGTTTTAATTTGCATTTCTCTATGACTAATAGTGCTAAGTGTCTTTTCATTTGCTTATCAGCCACCCATAGATCTTCTTTGGTAAAGTAGCAGTTCAAATCACTTGCCCATGGTTTTATTTTTTATTTTTTAAAAGATTTTATTTACCCGACAGAGAGAGAGAGAGTGAGAGAAGGAACACAAGCAGGGGGAGTAGGAGAGGGAGAAGCAGGTTTCCCTCTGAGCAAGGAGTCTGACATGGGACTCCATCCCATGACCTGGGATCTTGACTTGAGCTGAAGGCAGACGCATAAGAACAGAGTCACCCAGGCATCCCTTGCCCATAGTTTTAATTGGGTTATTGTTTTCTTATTGGGTTGTGAGAATTCTCTATATATTCTGGGCACATGTCCTTTGTCAGGTATTTGCACTACACACATTTTCTCCCAGTGCACAGATTACTTTCATTTTCGTACTGAGTGTCTCTTAAAGAGAAGATATTTAAACAATGTTGATCAAGTTCAACTTACCAACTTTCTTTATTATTCGAGTTTTTTTGTATCTCAAAAAGCCTTTGCTTGCCTCAAAGTTGTGAAGATTTTCTTCCATAACATAATGTATATTTTCTTGTTTTATTCTGTCTCCCACAAAATTAAAAAAAAAAAAGCTACTAAGTGGTATAAAGTGCTAGAGAAATATTTCGGTATTACCCAACTGGACAGATCTATACATTCCAACTTATGGCTTAGCTAGACTGTATTTTCTTATTTCACTGATGAATTTCTATGGGGGCACAATCTAGTGTAGTGGTTAAGAGCAAGGATATGCAAAGGAGATGAACCGGGAACTGAAATCTGCAGCCCGTGCAGAGCGGCCATGACTGGGCAAGTCATTTCCCTTTTCAGAGCCGCTTTCCTCAGAGGCAAAAATGGAAACAGTGATGATTCTATGACATAATACACACAGAGTTCCTGACCCAATTCTAGGCACATGGATAGGGTTTAAGGAATGTTAGATGCCGTTAATTATTATTATTATCATCATCATCATCAAAGTAAATTTGAAACCTCTAATGTGAACTTAGCCAATAGGATACGGTCGATAGTATGTCTAAAACAGTCTGAAGTTAAAAGTATCACTGTGATTATTATTAAATTATTATAGAAGCATTTCCCAAATAATAATGAGCCACACATTTCACAGTTGGCAGTATGTTTTCCTAACAAAAATTTGGGGGTGTTTGTAATTTGTTAGAGCCATATGTCAACAGATTCCTTCCAAACTTCTAAGAATAGAATAACCTCAAATTATTTTTACCACAAAAGGGCCATCTAAAAATGTCTTGGCTGGTACTGCTGCCGTTTCATAAAGTCAGGTCCCGGAGAGTTCTTGTGAATTTAATGTATTTGTATCAATTGTTCATTAGTTCTTTTCTCATCCTTGACCGTGGTCGCATTCATCAGTCCCATGCCAGGTCTTAGGACAGAATATTGACTTACCTCCTCTACCTCTTTTCCCCTCACCTTCTCTGATAACACATCACTATCAGAAATTTGGTTCCGAGCTTCTGGGTGAGTTAGCAACATAGCTAAGTCTCCCGCAGTATTCGTATGCCATTTATAATTAGGCTAGCTTGCCACATTTCAAATCCTGGACTTGATATTTAATAAGCAATCTGGGCTCAAACCTTGGTCGCATTCAGTAAATAAATATTTTAAACCAGCCACTCTAAGAGGGCAGACTTCTTGGTTTCTTCTGATGACTGCTATGCCGTGTGCACAAAAGTCTCATTATTTGTTCTGTGGTGACTTTCCCAGAGGATGTAAACACAGTAAAACTCATTTTGACGTAAAGAGGTTGTGATGAGCAAGGGGCTTTTGCTGTTTGGATTGTTTTAAACCTGCGCCGTCTGGGCAGTAGTGCCCATTCTGCACTGAAACACCGCGAAAGCGCGAGATGACTCATCCTTCACACTCTCGCTGATCTATCGGCTTCCATTCAAACCACACAAGATACATACAGTTTTGTTTTGACTGTTTATCATACAGTTAAATATGATACAGCTAAATATTTATTTCTTACTCCTGAATTGTATTCCATCTCCCTGCATTTGCTCAGGGTAAAATATTCCATTTTCATGGAAAGAAGAGCTGGTCCTTGGCATAACAGTTTTTCTGCTTTCGGGTCACTTTTCTTTCTCTTTCTTTCTTTCTTTCTTTCTTTCTTTCTTTCTTTCTCTCTCTCTCTCTCTCTCTCTCTCTCTCTCTCTCTCTCTTTCTTTCAAAGATTTTATTTATTTATGTGACACACAGAGAGAGGTCCAAGTAGGCAGAGAGGCAGGCAGAGAGAGAGGGGGAAGCAGGCTCCCTGCCGAGCAGAGAGCCTGATGTGGGGCTTGATCCCAGGACCCTGAGATCATGACCTGAGCTGAAGGCAGAGGCTTAACCCACTGAGCCACTCAGGTGCCCCGTCGGATCACTTTTCAAGTCATACCGAATGTCTCTGGAGGTCAATCATGTCCTTTTTTTCTCTGCTGCCTTTAGGTTTTGTAGGGTTTGCTCCCAAGGGCACCCAACTAAGACTCAGTTGTGTCAGGTGAAGCCCTCAGAGTCTTGACCGGCAGGGCAAAGGAAGCAGGCTTCTTTTGGCCAAACAGCTGCTGCTCTTCCTACGCCTGGGAGTTGTGGATGATGTGGTAATGGGCGCCCCGCCAAAGCCCACCGTCCATGGTGTCTGAAAGCTCCAGTCCCTTAACTGTATTCTATGTATTCTACCATGGCATGAATAATATAGCAAGGCCACCGACATAATGGTCACTGAAGGTCACCAATTTTATCGATTTTAATGTAAATGGGTTCCTGATCATTTCCTGGGAGCTGGTCTACAGGAGAGCTGATACAGAAGAGACGCAGAAACAAACAGAACATAAGCGCACTAGGGATGCAAAGAAGGATGGAGAAGGAGAGGAAAGAAAAAGCGTGCCAAGCCCCAAATCTTCATATGCTGCAGTTTTCCTGAGTGATCATGAAAGTGGGGTGCAGGAGTGGTGATCGGGCAGAGAGCCTAAAGCAGCGGTTCTCACCTGCTACCACATGTTAACCTCACCCAGAAGTTTCTAAAACCACCTAAGCCTGGACCCCAGCAGTCATCTCCAGCCAGGTGATTTCACTGTTGTGGGATGGAGTCCAGGGATGTCTTTTATAAACTCCCCGAGTGTTTCTCAAATGCAGTGTGGGTTAAGAACCCCAGCTTAAAGGAACCTTCAGGAGTCCCCAACAGTGGGGATCTCCATTTTGGTACCTTTTCTGAAGGAGCCTGGGGAAATCCTAAGGTCTGTGCAGCAATGGAAGAAATCCCCACTTCGATCTTGTGGGAAGAGGAGGAGATGGTCTGTCATCAGCCCTGGAAACTCCCTGGGGCCTTATGACTCTTCCTGGTCTCTCCACAGAGACTAGCCCCCTAAGGCCTTCCTAGAGAGGCGTGGCCTGCTGCTCATGCCCATTTTTTCTCCCACATTCTTTCAGGACCAAATTCTTTTGGAGATATTTACAATTAACCTTTTCTCAAGTTAGATTTCAGACAAGTTGGTATGGATGGTTATAACATGCTTTTCCAGTTTGGTGTGCACTGAGGCCTACTTCCCCAACAGCCAGAAAAGTCTATGGGGTTTTATGGCACGTTTCTTAAACACAATCATAATGCAGTTTACAAAAGCCATGGGTGTGGGCAAACTATGTAGTAATATAATCCATTTTAAAATCAGATGCGTGATTCTGAGCTTCTAGATGAGAACTAAAAAAAAAAAAAACAAACAAACAAAACCCAAAACAAAAAACAAACCACATATCTTTTTTGAGATCTTAGTAAGCACCTTCAACATGGAACAACTAGAAAACTATCTGGCATAGTGAAAAATCATACTCAGTCTCAGTTTTCACATCTGAAAAATGGGATTGCAAATACTTGCCTTTCCTGTCAAAATCTGTTTATGAAGATTACATAATTTGAGTGAGCATATTTCAGACACTATAAATTACTCTTCAGAGATGAAATACTGTCAGAGTCCAGCTGAAGTGTGTTTTTTAGAATTGATTGCATTGAAAAAAGATCACTTTATTCAGCCAGTTTCCAGTTTCAAAAAGGCATGGAATGTGAAAATGCCTACATTAGCTCACACATATGTAAATCAAGATTTGCCGCAAAGATCTTCCATTGGTAAAAATTTTAAAGTGTTTTTAAAACTTTTCAGAGATTCGGGTCATTTATTCTCATTTTTTTCCGTACAACCCCTTAATAGAAAATAAACCCCTATTTCATTCATAAGTACATCAATATTTAAAACCCTTTTTGAGGTAAATGGTAGTGGTTTTGACAATAACAAATGTGGAAACTAAGCCACCCTGGCACCTTGCCCAAAGTCACATGACTTAGCAGAACTAGGACTTGAAACAAGCTCTTTTAATTTTATTAGAAAGAAATGCTTTTTTTTTTTTTTTAAAGATTTTATTTATTTTATTTGACAGAGAGAGATCACAAGTAGGCAGAGAGGCAGGGGTTGGGGGTGGGGAGGCAGGCTCCCTGCTGGGCAGAGAGCCCGATGCGGGGCTCAATCCTAGGACCGTGAGATCATGACCTGAGCTGAAGGCAGAGGTTTAACCCACAGAGCCACCCAAGCACCCTACTGCATAATGAAGCACTTTTTTTTTAACCTTATTAAAAATATATCATATCTCATGGGTAAATATGTTTTGTTAAAAACAATACCTAGTACGCAGTGTTCAGGATTGATTCCCATAGGTTAGGGGACAAATAAGTTGGAGAAATGAATCATAAAGTCAGAGAACTAGATGGGACTTGATCATCTTGTCTCATCCCCTCATTTTATTTAATTTTTTTAAAGATCTTATGTGTTTGTGTATTTATTTATTTGAGAGAGAGCTTATGCATGCATGGGGCAGGGTGGGGAGGGGCAGGGGAGGAGGGGTAGAGGGGGAGGGAGAGGGACAAGCAGACTCCATACTGAGCAGGGAGTCCAGGATGCTGAGAACATGACCTGAGCTGAAGTCAAGAGTCGGATGCTTAACCAACAGAGCCACCCAGGTGCCCTAATCCCCTCATTTTATTTATTTATTTTAAATATTTTATTTATTTATTTGAGAGAGAGAGTGCACACAGAGGGAGAGGGAGAGGGAGAAGCAGACTCCCTCACCGGCAGAGAGCCCCACGAGGGGCTGGTCCCAGGACCCTGAGATCATGACCTGGGCCGAAGGCAGACGCTTAAAACGATTGAGCCACCCAGGCACCCGTAATGCCCTCGTTCAAAGATGAGGAATTTGAAGTCTTCGGAGATTGAGATTATTGAGATTATACAGAAATGATTATTATACAGAAATGATTTTACAGATTATATTGATTATAATGATTATACAGAAATGAGATTATTGAGATTATACAGAAATGCCTATATTCACTTTCTGAACTTTTATAGAGAATTGAGAATTGTCGACATTTTTCAGAAACAGAGCAAAAAATTTCAGTGGATAGAGTAATTGAGAATTTGCTTTGAAGGAGTTGAAAATTTACATGAATTCCACAAGATCTTTAAAATTTTATACTTTTTCAATATTGTGTCATCATGACACTAGTATTAGTGATTTTAAAGGCGAGCAAGTGATGACAATGGCCAACTGCCCAGATGGGCTAGATTCATTTTGGAGCCAGTAAAGTAGAACAAAGATCTCCACGGAGCAATGGTTTTAGGGTGAACAGACATGACAAAGTATAATTATATACAGAACAGATCAGATCCAATAGATAAGGTTGTAGAAAGGAAAAGTTTGCATTTGAGGGAAAAAACCAAACCCAGTAGCATTTAATGCTTTGTTGTGGAACCCAGGCGGAAGGGTGTGTCCCGCCACAGACCGGAGGGCAAGCAGATTAGCATAAATTCTCATTGTTCGAACAAAGCTACGGGCTCGAGGTCACATCGGCGAGTGTCATTCATGAGTATCAGAGGCAGCCAGAGTTATGACGCCAGGGTGAGCAAGTCTGATGGGACACCAAGGGGAGCTTCCAGGGAGTTGTACTTCTGCCAGCATGCTCCCGAACCCTGGAGTTTTCTAGATGCAATATCAGCTCAGAGTTACTGCACTGATTCTGCTCTGTTCCTTGAAAGATCTTGATTGCCCACACTGGTGACTCTTAACCATGAGGTGTTTAACAACAATAACAAAACCCGACACTGATGTTTGGGCCATACTCCTAGAGATTCCGATTTAATTAAAATGGATGGAGCTTAGACAGTGATATATTTTTACAAACCCCTTAAGAGATTTTGCCCTGTGGCTAAGGTTGAGACTTACCAGCTTAGATGATGAGGAGCCCTTTTTGACTGGTGCGCTGCTGGGGGATATTAGGGATCACCTTCCTGGACCCAAGAGTCATCCACATCACTGTCTAATGGTGCGGCCATACTCCCTGGGAGGGTGCACGGCTCAGCCGGGATGGTGGCTAATGTGTTACTTATATACTCTCATTAAGTGGGTGGTCAGAGTTCAACTGTGAAGACCCTTATATGTCATCAGAGTTCCCATCATTAGAGACAAACATCCTCCAGAACCAGAGGAGAAAAATATTTTAGGTCAGTTCTTTTTTTTTTTTTCTTTTTAATATTTTATTTATTTGACAGAGAGAAACACAGCAAGAGAGGGAACACAAGCAGAGGGAGTGGTAGCGGGAGAAGCAGGCTTCCTGCCAAGCAAGGAGCCTGAGGCGGGGCTCTATCCCAGGACCCTGGGATCATGACCTGAGCTGAAGGCAGCCGATTAATGACTGAGCCACCCAGGCACCCCTTTAGGTCAGTTCTTAAAGGAAGACTTCTCAGGTCCAATTTCTGTTCTGTGTCTGGCTTAGATGTAACCATCAGGAAACAGTTGTCAGATCAGGTCGAAGCAGTTTTGCACTGCGTAAAAAGAACTGAGTATTATATGCCCCAAGTTACTGACTGAAACCCTCTCTCCTCAGGGCACACAGCCTTACCCCACTGCTCCCTGTGGCTAAGCTTATACAGAAAACACTGTTTCCATGTTAGAATGAGAACTGAGAAGGCAGATGATTTCTCTGAATTTGTAAGAATGAAGCAATGTCCTCACCCTTTTCACCCATAAGCAGGAAATGAGTTTCTTTTTTTTATTTCCTATGACAAGATGTGTTCCTTATCACGATGATGCCATCAACTCTGGTACTGTAAGCAATAACTCATATCAACCAATTATTTTTCCCCTTAATACTTATGTTTATTTTCTTCTGTTTGTTTTTGCATTAAAAAAACTGCATGCTTCATCAAGAAAGCTTACATAACTGAGAAAGCAAAATGATAAAGAGTAATCTTAGTATTCAGATAATCACATTTACCACTTTGGCTTATGTTTTTGGGTTTTTTTTTTAGATTTGTTTGTTTTTGTATTTTAATTTATTATTATTATTATTATTTTAAGATTTTATTTATTTATTTGTCAGAGAGAGAGAGCACAAGCAGACAGAGTAGCAAGCAGAGGCAGAGAGAGAAGCAGGCTCCCTGCTGAGCAAGGAGCCCGATGAGGGACTCGATCCCAGGACCCTGGGATCATGACCTGAGCTGAAGGCAGTGGCTTAACCGACTGAGCCACCCAGGCATCCCTTGTTTTTGTATTTTAATTTCAAGGAAAACACATTCATTCTTGGAAGGGGAACTGAGAAGAATAAGGCAGCACCCAATCCTAATAGGGAATTCGAGTAATTAAAAGATTCTAGAAAGAAAAATTAATAAAGGATCAAGTCAGAAGCTCAATTCAAAGAGGTAAGAAGCATGGTAATCAAACTTGGACCCCATGAGAGATAGATCTGATGCTGATGCACTGAGTGCTAGCCCAGAGGCTAAGAAGTATTTAATTCCTGAGGTTAGAATAGGTTCTGGATCAGGAGGGGATTTATATGGCTCCATCTCTGGGAAAGGGCGGGGGCTTGTTCCCTGACCCTGCAGAGGTCAGGGAACAAGCTGGGTCAAGTAAGTATTTTCTTTTGTATTACATCACGGGCATTTCTCCCTTTGAACCATCTCTTACAACTCTCCTTCTCTGCTCACCTTAAGCCAATGCAACCTGGTTGTCTTTTCTGAAAACCTTCCTCCAGATGACTTTACCATACTGCTGCCACGTGAAATGCTCTAATCTCTGTTCAACATTTTCTTTCCCCATCTTGGAAATAAAAACCGGCGCCAATTGTCTAATGGAGTCAGTTCCGAACTTCTCTCCCTTGCTTTCACAGTTTTCTATAACTTAGAATGAACTTGTTTATTCAGCTTTGTTTTTCATATTGTATTCTTATTCTCTCTCACTCCACAATGTACTAATTGTTCTCAGAGTGCATCGTTCTCATTGCCGTTATCCCTACCCTCATCTCCATATTATCATCCTATCTGGGAGGTCCTACCTCCTTTTTCCTTCTGTCTATTTATTACTAATCCTTCAAGGCCTGGATCTAGTCACAACTCCTTTCCAGTACCTCCTCCAATTATCCTAATTCATAATGATTTTATGTTTCTTAGTCCTAAAACAGGAATTATAATTTACCATTACTTACTTACTGCCTTGTACCAGTGACACTTTCATTTTTATTATCTGTCCCTCAACTTGATTGCAAGCTCATTGGAAATGAAATCTATGGCTTGATCTTTTCTCATCATTTGTATAAATACACACATAAATCCTTAACTTATTAGATAGGATATTGAGATTATATATAGAAAAATTTAATATTTAAACTCTACTACTATGAATTTTCTGAGAATTTTAAAAGAAATTATGGTTTTCTTTTTCCACTCACTGCAACAGTGTTCTTTTTTTCAAAACATATTCCATTTTTAAAAAAATATTTTATTTACTTATTTGTCAGGGAGAGAGAGAGAGAGAGCACACAAGCATGGGGAGTGGCAGGTAGAGGGAGAAGCAGGCTCCCTGCCGAGCAAGGAGCCCAATGTGGGGACTCCATCCTTGGACTCTGGGATCATGACCCGAGCTGAAGACAGATGCTTAACCGACTGAGCCACCCAGGCATCCCTGAAATAGTTTTTTTATTTATACAAAATAATACAGCAAATGCAACATAATGCGTACATATAAAACAACCAAATGCATCATTAATAAAACTTAGGAAAGACTGTAATTTATAGGTCTAATAATCAAACTTAAATATTTTACCTCTCTCATATTCATCAATGGCATTTAAACAGACTTGCTTAAAGTAATCCCAGTGTAGATATGAGTTTATGATCCTTGTGATGACTTTATGAACTCAAGGATAAGAAGTCATATTCTTTATCAAAGGTCATTCAGTTAATACCATTTTATCTATGTTTACCTTCCATATTATGCTGGAATTTTATATTTAGAAAAAATAGAATCTTGAAGGACCCATATTTAAAGAAAATATAAAATAGTAATGATTATAAAATTAAATGAATAATGAAATTACAAGCCCAACCATAAGCAAAACACTAGCACAGATAAGAATCATCATCTAGGTACTATTTCCTTCTGGAAGACAGAAATATACAATATTTATTTACTTGCATACTGCTGTTCAAAGTTGAATACTTATGGTTGCTTGCTGTTTGTAAAATTAATAATTATTTTTAGGAGAAAAAAATCAAGAAAAAACTAAAGTATAGTTATGGGGTGAATTGTACCCCCTCTCCAAACTCCCCAAATTCATATGTTGAAGTCCTAACCCTAGTACCTCAGGGTGATGTATTTGGAGATAAGGTCTTTAAAGAGATGATTAAGTTAAAAGAAAGCCTTTGGATGCACCCTAATCCACTCTGACTGGTGTCTTCATAAGAAGCTAGATTAGGAGATAGCCCACAGACCTAGGGATTCTTATGTAAAGACAGGTAGAAGGTGGTCACTTGTAAAGCAAGGAGACAGGACTCCAAAGAAACCTCTCACACCTTGATCTTGGACTTCCAGCCTTCAGAATTGTAAGAAACAAAATTTATGTTGTTTAAGGTACCCAATCTGTGGTATTTTGTTATGGCAGTGCTAGCAAACTAATATAGTATAAAAGTAGGAAAGTTAAATTTTCCTTAAAATCCCACCCTCAGAATAAAACAAAATACTTCTAAGACTTTAATATGTCTTTTCAGTGCTCTTTAACATAAATGGGTTCATCCTATATATCAAGTTATGTAACATTTATGATGGACATTTTCTTTTTTTTTTTTTAAGATTTTACTTATTTATTTGACAGAGAGAGAGAGAGAGATCACAAGTAGGCAGAGGCAGGCAGAGAGAGAGGGGGAAGCAGGCTCTCTGCCGAGCAGAGAGAGCCCGATGTGGGGCTCGATCCCAGGACCCTGAGATCATGACCTGAGCTGAAGGCAGAAGCTTTAACCCACTGAGCCACCCAGGCGCCCCAATGATGGACATTTTCTCATGTTATATATACACATATACAACATCCTTTTTATAGGCTCATAGCCTTGCATTGAATTTAACCAATCCCTACCAATAGACATTATTTTAATTCATAATATTCCATGGTCTTTAATCCTTTTTAACTATTCAGTTTGTTTGTTTTGTCTCTCCACTAGTATGAACACCACATAAAGAATATAGAATATAGAATATAGAATATTATTCTTGGGCTCCTGGGTGGCTCAGATGGTTAAGCATCTGCCTCTCGCTCAGGTCACGATCCCAGAGTCCTGGGATCGAGTCCCACATTGGGCTCCCTGCTCAGTGGAGAACCTGCATCTCCCTCTGCCTCTCTTTCTCTCTCTCTCTCTCTGTCGCTCATGAATAAATAAATAAAACCTTTTTCTTTTTTTAATGTTATTTCTTTTTTTAAATTTAATTTAATTTTTTCAGGGTTCCAAGATTCATTGTTCATACACCACACCCAGTGCTCCATGCAATATGTGCCCTCCCCAATACCCACCATCAGATTCACCCAACCTCCCACCCCAACCCTCCAAAACCCTCAGTTTGTTTCTCAGAGTCCACAGTCTCTCGTGTTTCATCTCTTCCTCTGATTTCCCCAATTCACCCTTCCTATCCTTCTCCCAATGTCCTCCATGTTTTTCCTTATGCTCCACATGTAAGTGAAATCATACGATAATTGACTCTGCTCGAAGTAAATAAAATCTTTAAAACAATTAGTTGTTCTATTTTTTCACTAAAATGCCATTTATTAAATTAATATTTAAAATTAAATTCAGATTTATGTATAAATTGATATGCTGAAGTTATTCCTTTGAGAACTTAACTTTTTTCCCTCCAAACTTTAATTTAAATTCCAGTTAGTTAATATACACTGTAATATTACTTTCAGGTGAGAATATAGTTTTCCTCGTAACCATATCTGTATGCTCTTGACAAATTAAGAAGCATGATTTAAACATTTTTCTCCTGGTTATTTATTCATTGGAAATAATCACGGAAATAAGCAAAATCTCAAAGAAAAAATCACTCATAAACTCAACATTCACAGATAACCACTCATATAACATAAGGATCTCTAACCTTTCAAATTCTGTTTATCTATATGATTTAAAAGGATAACTTGTATTTATGTATTTCTCAGGATCAGATGATAAAAAAAATTCCTTTGTTCCTGTTGTATCCAATGATGTGATTATGAATCATCATGAAAAAAAAAAAACCCTTTTGCCTTGGAATCTCTACTGGAACAGAATGTCTTAGAAAATGTATGTGCAATTGGGCATGTTGCTATATCTATTCCTTTAAAGCCCTTGGATTCGCTCTGTTTTCCTATAATGAGAACACCTACAGTCCTGGTGGGGAAGCCACATAAAGCATCCGTGAAGCTGAGCTTTGGTAGAAGAGTTGAAGCAGCTGAGAGATGCATGAGCTCATCTACGAATGGCTTAGGAGAGAAGCTGGTTTACTGACTTTCCACGGCCTCTGAGGACGTAGGACTTGGGCTTTCCCATCCCAGCAAGGAAGAAAAAGGACAATACCACGATTCTAATCCTAAATCCCACCTTTCTCCTTCCCTTGGAAAGATGGTTTGGGATGAACTCCAACTTTTATTGAAAGTATACACCGCACTTTGAAAGAGAATAAGTGGTAACTTGTAAATTTAAAGTAGGTGGCCGGATCCTAACTTATTTTCTATGTACGAAATTTCTCGCTTATCAAGAAATTGCGGGGATGCCTGGGTGGCTCGGTTGGTTAACCGGCTGCTTTTGGCTCAGGTCAGGTCAGGATGTCAGGGTCCTGGGATCCAGTTTAGCATCTACGCTCCTTGCTCAGCAGGGAGCCTGCTTCTCCCTCTCCCTCTGCCTGCCGCGCCCCCTGCTTGTGCTCTCTCTCTCCCTCTCTCTGACAAGTAAGTAAATAAAATCTTAAAAAAAAAAAAAAGTTTCATCTTCTGTAAAGTCAGGAACACGGGCCAGGTGATTTATAGAATTATTCCTGGCTGCAAGCTACCAAATTCTGAGCCTCTAATCCTTACCTATTTGAACATTACCTTCACAGAGTGCAAAGCAGGTCCATGATAAACATTTGTTGAGTTAAATTAAACAGGGACAGAAAAGATTGCAGCTGGCTAGATTAATTATTTTGTAAAAAATTAAACTGAGACTGTATAGATTACTGAATAAAGCAAATTCCACCATGGCAGGATGTCTGGCAATTATTTTGCTTTTAATTAGTCTTCTAAGTTGATGATTTCCCAAAAGTTGACTGGTATTGGAATTCGAGCCTCAAATACAAGCAGATTGAGGAAATGGTAAGGTTCAATCTAGCTTGACACTGACTTATGGCAAATCAGGGCAGGCTTCACTGAAGATATTCAGGAAAGACGGAAGGGCACCCGATGGAGAAACAGGAATGGCCCCATGTTTATAACTCATCTCACACTTGCTTATCATCAAAGCAGAACTAGTAGGAATTCTTTTCCCACACACTAACATCTTGTTCTGCATACCGCCCTTTGATGACTGCTTGTCCTTAAGACCGTTCCCTTAACGAGGCTTCCTCTCTCTAAATACATTGGAGGTGGTCCTGGATAACCCAACCCACTATGGAATTTGTTCCAGGTCACCCACACCTCGATGGAAGTGAAAGAGAACTGAAGATATTAGCTCTGAGTATCATGAGTGAACTCACTGGAGGCTTTAGCCACACGAACATCCAGACTGATTAAAATTTGAATATCCTCAATGATATATTCATGTGCTTAGATTGTGTCTCTGAAGAGCAAGTGTATCAAAAGGAAAACTTTAGTTATAGAAACTAAAAAACAGATGTCTCCAAACACTCAACTCGATCATCTTTTTTTTTTTTTTTTTAATTTAAAGGAAACCGGAGGATTTACTCTTCCCTGCATTCCTGTTGCAGCCTATCTGAGTATCTCAAACACCCATAAGACATATGACGTTAAGAACATGAATGCCAACCAGTGTGATCAGGTCAACTCCGAGTTTGAGACACGCTGCGCCTTACTGAGCGCTTACAGTTGTGAGGTCGCTTACGGCTCTTTAGTCTTTCAAAAGATTTGTGATTATCTGTGAATATATGTGAGTATTCACACAAATGAATATGTGAGAGTTGCATCTTTAGCAAATGTGTACTGTTTGTCTTTGTTGTCAAGCATTTCACAGCAAACGAGTACAGTTATCACAAGAATGCCCACGAGATTGCTTCACGGAAAGAAGTACAATCACATTCTACTCATCACCATGGAATATTCTGTCTGTCTATGATAGACTATTTGAAAAACAGAATTGAAGTTACGCTCAAGTAGACCTCATCTATCAACGGGGTATTGTCTGCCCAATTAGTACAATGTGTACCTGTGTTACGTAGTCTGACGTCAGTCACTAAGGCAATTCCCGTAAATTATATTTACACTTAATTCTTAGAGAAGTCTATTTACTTGCTTCCCATTGTAACTCTTTAGGATTTCCAGACTGTGCCAAATGGGTCATCTGAATTCATGTGCTGAGTGTAGAGTCTTTGAGGTGCTCTCACACAGTTGACGGTCTGTCTGTGGGGAGACTTTCTGGAATGCATAACCGTGTTCACACTCTGGGAGGCTCTTTGCAACCAAGGTTATACTGTCTGTCCCCTCCACCAGGCTGTAAGCAATATGAGTTCAGGGACTATAGCCTCAGCCTCTCTGCCTGGCACTTATGGCCACTAAATAAATGTTAGTTGAATAAATAATTATATCTACAAGCAAGAATAATTAGCAAATTTGTTAAAAGTTCATTTATATTTCCTGCTGAAGTTTGAATTAATATGTTCTGCTGCTAATAATGGCATTAGTGCTTTGATGAAGACTATTTCTTTCCTAAATATAAATGAATAAATATTATGCTTCTTATGGCTATGGTGTAACACAATATCTGACTCATCTTGGTTTAATAAATTTTTATTGACTTAAATGGACTTAGCCACTTTATATATTACAAAGATCCATCCATATGATAATAATTTTATTCTGTTGAGTACTCTTCTACAGGAAAATTATTTTAAGTAATGTAGTATCTAAAGTGCCTAGAAAAATGCTTGGCATCTAGCAAGTACTCAATGCTTTATATTAATTCTTTCCCTCACATATTTTAAAAGAATAATAAAAACCCTAACTCTAGAGCTTGGTGGAAAATATAAAATTAATTTTAATACAGGACAAATGGCAAAAAGAAAAGGTCATATTATCTTTTGACCCAGCAAAGAAGTTCAACTATCTCATTAGAATTTGAAAATGTTACCCTGCCCTTCTCACGTTTCTTGGCATCATAGTGAAAATGCATCTAAGTTAAAGTTGCCAGATAAAATACACAACACCTAGTGAAATTTGAATTTCAGATAAACAATAAGTTTTTAGTATAAGTACATCTCATGTACTAAATATTATAAATAATTAATATTACATGGGACATACTTATGCTAAAAAATTATTCCTTGTTTATCTGAAATTCAAATTTAACTGGGCACTGGCAGTTATCTGGCAACCCTACTTTAAAGCAACGAGTACCACCAATTCAAAAAACAGTAATATTCTGGTAAATGATTGACAGTCAACTAATTTAAAATTTTTAAGCTAACTTTTTCTTCATCCTAAACCTATAGTTAGCTTGCATAATGGCACTGAGATTTCACCTTCTTTTAAAAAATGTTCTAGAATCAAAATGTCTATTTTGACTCTCCATGGTCACCAGAATGTGGCTTGCAAAAAGGGAACAGTTGTTAGTCCTGGCTAAAAGCCAGACATTTGGTGTAGAATTATCAGTTGCTTATTCTACTAGAAGTTTCGCTGGAAGCTTGTACAGCAGGTTTTCCTTACTGGTTTAGATCAAGTAGCCAGGAGACCATTTTCATAGCTGTTTATTTTCATTGCATAGTGAAGAGCCTGAGCATTCACACTGAAGAAGACAAGGGCAGAGCTTGATAAGCAGTGTGGCTATGGGATAATAACCAGCCTGTGACCTCCCCAGTGAGCTGTGGGCCGAAGAGCAGAGTAGCTGTGAGCCAAGTCTGGATGGAGGTCTTGGCAGGGTACCACCAGCAAAGAAAGAAAAACCAGAAGTTTTACTAAATTGGGCTTTTTATGGACACTTTTCCCCTTCGTTTATTCACTGCTCTCAAGCAACCATATAAATCATCTCGTGCCTGAAATCTAAAATTCCAAAGAGTTGGTAGGTGAGCAGCTGTGGGAGGCTGAGGCCTCTTGCCAACATAAAACTCTAAGGACATTCCGGGTCTTTCGCCAGCTCTCAAAAGCCCTCTTTCCTTTCTTCTCTGAGCCCTAGGGATTGGCCAGCCTGTTTCCTTTCCACTGTTACCACCTGTTATTTCCAACTGTGTTTATCTCCTCCCTTGGTACAGTGTGGGACAGAAGACAGCCTCCCAACTTCTGGTCCACCTTGTTGAAACCAGCTGCCATTTTCTGACTGCTCACTGTGTGTCAGGCACTCTACTGTGCACTTTAGATCGTAGTGTTGTTTACCCTGTACTGCAATCCTGAGATAGGCAATGCCGTCTCCTGTCTTACACATGAGAAAATGAAATTCTTAGAGGTCAAAATACCATGAGTGGTGAAGACGTTTTGAACACATTCAGTTACCTCAGCTCAGTTCCTGAGAAAGGCAACATCCCTGTCTAAGTGACATTGACAGTTAAGACCATAAGAAATGGGCTTTCCCTAATGCTGTACCAAGTCTTCTTACAGGAAAATACAGAGACCACAGTGGTGATAAAAGTGGATCTTTGAGGCTTGATGAATCTTTCTGAGGTGAGATGAGGTGATAGATAAGAGATCTGGTGAAGAAGTGGTTTTCAAACTTTGATGTATACAAGAATCACCTGGAGGGCTTATTAAAACACAAAAGAAAAGATTTAAATGTTAAAAAAAAAAAAGAGGGAACCATAAAACTACTAGTATAGGTGAACTTCTATTCCTATATAGCCTTAAGTTGACTTAGCCATGCTCTGAACATTTAAAACACTTGATGGGATGGTAGTTATTTTATTCTGTTGAATTTTCCAGCTGGAATTATACAGCAAAACACTTTAAAAATAACATAATATGTGAAAGTGCCAAGGAAAATATCTAACATCTTGCTAAATATAACTCAAACTCTAGAAAACATAAGATAAAAGAGGGATCATTTGACTTCATAGAAGAATTTTTAGTCTGCCTGACATATAAACAACACAAACAAAAAAAATAAATGACAAATTTTGGTACAAATAAATACAGTAAAAACCATATATGTTATGGTATGTCCATTCAGTGAAAAAATAGGCAGCTGTAAAAATGTAAAGAATCCTTTGTACTAATATGAAAAGATTTCATATGAGTGAGGTGAGATCAGGGAAGGCTTTAGGAGGAAAGCACGAATTGACTTAATTTCACTTCACTAGAACTCAGTCTCGTTCCCTTTTTTAACATTTATTAACATTAAGAGATGTTAATAAATGAAATAAATGAATCTGTAGTTGTCTATGATGAAGAAATTGGAAAACTGGGAAGGGAAGAAGCAGAACTGGAAGAAAGAATTTTCACTATATACCTTTGCACATTTTTTGAGTTTTGAATTACATGAATATACTATTTCCTCAAAGAATAAAATAATTAAGAAGCCACACAAACAACCAGATCTCTTAAAAAAAAAAAAACTTTCACAGTTCCCAGGACCCCAACTTTGGAGATTCTGATTCCACAGACATAGCTCAGAGACCTACCTTTTCTATAATCTTTCCCTGGTGATCCTGATATAGGTGCTCCAGTCAGGATCACACTTTGAGAAGCATAAGTATAAAGGCTAGAGACTGGCTAGGACACCAAAGTAGAGTTCAGAGCGGTAAAGGAAGGGGAAATAGGGTGCTACAAGATGTTATTCTACCAACTTCCCTTTTCCTTTGGTACTTTGATCTTGCCATCATAGATCTGCCTGTCTAGGCATTTAGGAGATGCAAATAATTTTGACCATATGCAGGCAGCTGCAGGTAACAGGAAAAGGAGGAAAAAGAGATTCCAAGCTAAGTAAGAAGGGAGAAAACAATTTCTATTGCCACCTATCCATCCAAATACCATTTTGGGTGACTATATCTACGGAAATTGAGGCTTTTTAGAGATTTGATTTTTTTTTCCAAGTAGGCGCCATGCCCAGGGTGAAGCTGAACACAGCTCAACACTCATAATCCTGAGATCAAGACCCGAACTGAGATCAAGAGTCACATAGTCACATACTTAACCAACTGAGCCACCCAGATGCCCTAGAGATTTTTTTTAGCACAATGTTTACCAAATTTGTAATCACCTTTCTTTTACTATGATTCTACTCTATCCCTCCCTATTGCTCTTGATCTTTCTTCCTTTGCTTATAAAACCAGAGGAGAACTTGTCACACACACACACACACACACACACACACACACACACACACACCCCCTTCTATCTAGGCCAGTGCCTTCTCTCACAATGCACTTTATCTATCATGAATTGTCAGTTGTCATAATCGAACCTTGAATTTTCCTTTCTTGAGCCAGAACTTGGCATTACACATTGTTTGGAACCTAGGTTTGTGTGGTGGCAGCTGTGATAGTAAGAAGTGATAGTAAGGGGGCGCCTCTGCCTTCAGCTCAGGTCATGATCTCAGGGTCCTGGGATCAAGCCCCGCAACAGGCTCTCTGCTCAGTGGGGAGCTTGCTTCCCCCTCTCTCTCTGCTCTGCCTCTCTGCCTACTTGTGATCTCTCTCTCTCTCTCTGTCAAATAAATAAATAAAATCTTTAAAAAAAAAAAAAAGAAGTGATAGTAAGAAGAGGAAGACAGAGGGCTTGCCCATCAATGTAAGAGATTCCATTTAGCTGTCTTCCCCTATTTTTTCATCCCATCCACCCAGTCTTTTATTTCTCTCTCCCGTAGATATTTATTACACCTATGCTAGCCTCTGGGTGCACAAAAAGAGTTAGAAGTAAGACAGGCTCCAGTTATTAAAGAGCTAAGTGGTAAGGTGGTGATTCTAACCCAGCTGTGGTTTGCTGCAGTACTGGGAGGCAAGAATGTAAAAATGAAATGCAAAGGACGACAGTCGTGTTCTGAGAGTAGTTTGCCCAAGCCACATATACGTAACGATGGAGGCACTGAGGCAGCAACATTCTGGCAGGGAGATGGGTGAGGTGAGATCAGGGAAGGCTTTAGGAGGAAAGCACCACTTGACTTAATTTCACTTCACTAGAACTCAGTCTCGTTCCCTTTTTGAGGATGTTAGATACTTTTCTTTTCTTTTCTTCTTTTGGCCAAACAACCCTGCTTCCTATCATGGATACTGTGAGATCCCTTTTAGTGCCCTTTGGCACAATAATAATCTTGGTCCTTCTGATTTCCTGGTTCTTCATTCTATAGCATGAGAGATGTAAGATCTGTTGACAGTCCAAGAACTAGCTTCTTCCACCACAACAAAAACTTTAACACTGGTTCTTTGCAAACCTATTTTACAACCTGCCATAAATCTATGACAAAATTTGTTTGTAACATAAGGAGGTTCTTAAAAGAAGTGTTCCTCTTTTCTTTCTACATGTTTTTAAAATGTTCCAATAAAGCTAAATAATTTTGAAAATTACATATTATTCACAGAAATAGAAGTGGAATCACAGAGAGATCTAACTAGTACTGATGAGATGTAACTCGATGGTACTGGCATAAGAAAATCTATGTGGATTTAGTGCTCAGAAGCTGAGTTTTGTGTGTGGTAGTGCACATATGTTTTTACCAGTTTGCTCTTAAAATCAAACATTTTCAGAGGAGAAAAGAGAGAAGAAACCCAGTTTTACTACCAGTCTTCTTTATGCTTAGAATGTTCATTCTCTATTTTATTTAATCCTCATCAAAATCTTCTTGTGTAAATGATATTCTTCTGCACTATCTCTCTGATCCTGAAAACCTCCAATCCCTCTCACAACAATTTCTAGCTCATCACTTAAAAGCAAAACCAAACAACAGGTTGTTTTTATGTGATTCGGGAAGAGTGAAGTAACAGATTTTCACTCTTTTATACATTCTTTCTGGACTTAGCTCTGCAATAGCAAAATCACACAAAGTACAGCTACTGAACTATACAAAACATCTAGCAGGTGGCAATTTATCAGTGTCTTAGAAAAATGACATCAGGAAGATATAAAGAGGAGGAGCGGAGCATTCCAGTGGGAAAGATTCAGTATGTGCAAAGGCACGGTGGCATGGAATGATGCGGGAAAGGGATAAGGAAGACTGTAAATGATTCAAGATTACTATAGAGCAGGGGTTGGCAAAATACGTCCCATAGGCCAAATATTGCCAATGGCCTATGAACTAAAACTGATTTTTACACCACTTTGAAGTGTTTGAAAAACAAT
>CM053606.1:117630487-117692278 GCA_028646535.1 Procyon lotor
GGAAGGAAGGAAGGAAGGAAGGGAGGGAGGGAGGGAGGGAGGGAGGGAGGGAGGGAGGGAGGGAGGAGGTGGATGTGCTTAATAAAAGGGCAACAAGAGGGATGGATCCTTGTCATGGAACTCTTCTCGATCTTGACTGTGATTGTGGACACATGTAAGATGAAGTTATATAGAACTACACACACACACACACACACACACACACACACACACACAAGTGAATACAAGTAAAATAAAACTGGGAAAATCTGAATAAGGTTAGAAGATTACATCAATGTCAGTATCCTGGTTGTGATATCACACTATAATTTTGTAAGATGTTACCGTTGGATAAAACTGGGCAAAAGGTATATAGGATCTCTTTGTATTATTTTTTCCAACTGCATGTGAATCTACAATTACCTCAATAAAAATTTCAATTAAAAAACAAAGATCTCTGAAGAGAAAGGACTGAAATTGAGGGCAGGAGCTGTCAGAGTGGACGCAGGGAGACCCGTCAGGAGGTGACTACCACGAAGATGACGGTGATTTGGGCTGTGTTGGTTGCCGGGGAGAGTGGCAATGTACAGGAAGGTAACTGGGTTTGGTGTGGACTCCAGAGTCTAGGCCTTTGACTTTCAAAAGGAATTTTCTCAGAGAGCTTCCCAAATCCCCAAATTTATAAAAACCATAAATGTGTAACAATGATATCGATTTCAAAAATGTATGCTTAAAAATTTATTAATATTCTTTACTTCTCTTGGCTGCAATAATACAGAAACAAGAACCACGCCGAATTGTGAGTGGACATTGGGCACCTCACCCCAACTCCTTGTGAGTAGAATCTGGTGCCAAGCCTTCCCTCCCCTCCCCAACCAAAACATCTCCAAACCTAGCGCTGTCCTCCAGACCCCACCCGTCTCCATCTTTACCTGGGATGACAAAGGGATAAGGAAGGTGGGGGATGCCTGGGTGGCTCAGTTGGTTAAGCAGCTGCCTTTGGCTCAGGTCATGATCCCTGGATCCTGGGATCGAGTCCCGCATTAGGCTCCTTGTTCAGCGGGGAGCCTGCTTCTCCCTCTGCCTCTGTCTGCTTGTGCTCTCTCTCTGACAAATAGAGATGTAAATAAATAAAATCTTAAAAAAAAAAAAAAAGGATAAGGAAGGTGGCAGGGTCAGGTTTGCTTCCTATTTCCCTAGGCATCCCTAAAAATGCCCATCTCACACACCGAACCTTCTTCTCATTAACGCCTTCTTCCCACCCTGTGCCTGAGATTAAACACTGAGATCAAACTCCATTTTTACAAAGTTATATGCTTTATGCACAGGCCTCTGAGGTCCTTTTACAAGAAATGTTAAATTTCTGAATACCAAAGGCCTACTCCGCTATCGTTTCCATGTGGAGGGGACAGTGTTTTCCTCTGATGAGATAAAATGACTTTTGTCCAAAAAATTCTTCAAAATTTTTTTTTATTTAATTTAAGATCTAAACAGGATCCTGGCGCCAAAAGATAGGAAGCAACTCAAAGAAAGTAGAGTACAATTCTAAAGCAAATGTTTTAAAAAAAATGATAACATAAGAAAGATACAACATTTACCTACAGTTAATTCACCACACTAGAGTGAGGAGTAGTAAGCTGTGTAACTGCGAACTGTTACAGATTATGACGGTTTTCGCGTCATTGGTTCACAGTGACTTGATTTTTAGAGAAGCACTACACATCTGGCCCTTGGTAACTTCACTGGGGCTTTCAACTATCACGCCAGAAGGGAAGCAAGTGATGAAGTCCAGAATGTTCCTGGTGAAACTAAGAAGGACAGTTCAACTACTGGAGGGTCCAAGGGGCCCCTACTCCACTGGACCCCCAAGGGGTCAGGCACAGAAGACATCAGCTATTGGGCGGCGAAGTCCTTAGGAAATCCCTGGGAAAGTTGCAACGGTATCGCACGACCCATTTCCACAGGCTGACGGCTGAGTTACAGCTTCGGCAGACTTGGAACTGAAAAGGAAGCTTAGAAATGAGTCAAGTGCCCAGATCCTTCAGAATGGCACTGAATATCACCTCTGAAATGGAGTGAGAGGTGACAGCTACCAGGAATGAGAATCCCGTGCAGAACGATTAGAGCTAAAAAATTAAAACACAAATAAACAAAATCATACCCGGGACCTGAGAACGCAAGAGGAAGCTCTAAAAAAAAATACAGCTATTTGTTTCATGACAATTCACTATTTTATCTACTTCTTTACCTCTTAAAAGATGTACTTTTTTTTTTTTTTTTTTCAAAAGATTTTATTTATTTGACAGAGAGAAACACAGTGAGAGAGGGAACACAAGCAGAGGGAATGGTAGCGGGAGAAGCAGGCTTCTTGCTGAGCAGAGAGCCCGATGCGGGGCTCGATCCCAGGACCCTGGGATCATGACCTGAGCCGAAGGCAGACGCTTAACGACTGAGCCACCCAGGCGCCCCAAAAGATGTACTTTTAAATTTTATTTTATTTTAGAGAGCACGCACATGCCAGCAGTGTGGGGCGGGGTGGGGGGGTGCAGAGGGAAAGGGAGAGAGGGTCCCAAGCACAGACCCCAATGTGGGCGGCTCCGTCTCACTACCCTGAAATCATGACCTGAGCCGAAACCAAAAGTGAGACACCCAACCAATGAGCCATGCAGGCCTCCCGAAAAATGTGCTTTTAAAAAGATTTATTTTGTAGCATAAAATAGGTGGCGATATATACATAACGTTTTCACTGTTGGGGTATTTTTCTTAAAACTGTTGTTTTTTTCCCATCCCCTTCCTGCCCTCCTTTTTTCTTTTGTATTGTTGTCCACATAAGTCATTTAAATATTTAAATATCACTTAACTTTCTAAACCTTTGAAGTAAAATCTGAAGTAACCTTATCCTTTAACTTCAAGCTCATACTCCCTTCCTTTGTGAAGCCTTCCTAAGAGACAGTGAGCGTCTTCCCCTTTGTGGCCCACTCCTTCATTAGATAGTAAAAGATGTGCTTCCTCATCTGACCCCCTCTTTTGCTCATAGTGGAAACTACGAGGGCCTTTTTTCACCTTTGTATTGCCCAGATTACTACAGGACCTGTAACATAGTAGGGTTCAATAAAAATACCTGTAACATAGTAGGGCTCAATAAAAATCTGTTGAAAAAAAGAGAAACCAAACAAAAGAGGACCTGGTAGGATTGATATTAAATCATTAAAATCATTAGCTCTTCTGATCACATGACTTGCAAGGCCTGTGACAAAGTTCCAGAGGAAGAAGGCATCAGTGGTGTCTCTCATTATATCATTTGCATGCCTGCTTCTAGAAAATACTGTAAAATGGCCTTTAACTAGGGCAGCCGTGTGGAGCCTCTGTGTGACAGGGGCATGGTGACCTGCCAAAGATAACCCATCCCATCAAGCTTCTTGAGCAGTTTATGCATCATCGTTAAAAAGAAAAACAAGCTCTTCTCATCGTAGAATGGCAAAAGTTATCACCTATTCCAAGGTCACTGCTTACAGCTGATAGGTCCGACTACCATCTGCTTTGGGGGAACCTGGCTGGGCATGGATATTCAAAACAGAAAAACACACAAAGGCAATGAAATTTGTAAATAAATATACATATAAACAATCTCAAACTCAGAGAAAATGTACACGTACAACATTAAAAACCTTTTTCCTTACCCATTTGAGAGCAAATGGCTGACAGTATATTTCCTATAAATGAAAACATTCTCCTATATAACCACAATATAACCACTAAAATCAGGAAATTAATATTGATACTTTACTATAATCGATTCTCAGGCCCTATTCAAGTTCCTCCAATTATCCCTGAGCTTGCGCTTTATAAGGAAAAGAGGCAGTCCTAAATCCAGATCTTGCAAAACAGGTAATACCTTTAGTTATCGTGTCTCCTTAGTTTTCTTCTATCTGGAACAGTTCTTGGTCTTTCTTTGACTATCATAAGCATGACACTTTCAATGTTTATAGGCCATTTATTTTGCATAATGTTCTTCAGTTTGGGTTTATCTGATGCTCCTTTATGATTGAGTACCCGTTATACATCTTAGGCAGGCATATCACAGAAGTATGATGCATTCTCAGTTTATCCTATTCAAGGGACACATGATTTGTATTTGTGCCATTACTGGTGACACTAACTTCAATCGCTTGTTTAAGTTCCTGTCTGCTTGGCTTCTGTACTGTGAAATTACTTTTAATAAATATTTTGTGAGGAGGCTCTGAGATCATGTGTCATTTCTCATCAAACTATTAATTTGTTTACCACTTTTTAAAATACCTGCTTGAACTCGTGGTTTCCTACTTGATTGAATATCTTATAGTCTACGCTTCATTTTCTTGCTCAAATTGCCCCCACCTTTTTCCAGTAGGAGTTACAGCAAGGTGGGGTCTGTGTCCCCATCATTCTCTGAGCACTTCTTTATTTCAGGCTCTATAAGAGGTTCTGGGCTCACCTTCTATTTTCCCTACCTCAGTACTGAAGTCAACCAATTCTCCAAAGACCTCGGAAGAAGGGTACTTAGAAACTAAGATCTGAAGGCTGGATGTACTCAATGCTTTTGGGATGCCACTGCTCCCAGACCCTCTCAGTGGACAAAACTAGGAATATATGTATTTGAAAAGCTCTCCCTCTCTCTCTCTCTCTTTCATCTGTTCATTGAAAACCATGAGTTCACACTCCAATCTTCGATTCCAGCCCAACACCATTTTCCTTAGTATTTTCTTCCTTGATCAATCAAGTGATGATTCCTCCACAGCTGACACAGCTACCTCGTCACCACCCCCCATGCAGACAGCTCCTTCACATGTACACACCCCCTCCCCTTGTGGAGGCTCTGATACCCCACCTGGGCCACCTCAAATCTACTAATGCACCCATGCCACACACAGCCTTGCTCAATCCCACCTAATAGCTCTTGGACCAAATTGAATGGGGCTCAGTTCCTAGTCTCTGAGCTGTGTCTATGACCTCCTGCTTTCTAGGTGTACATCTTCATATAAACTGGGGCTCCAGGCTACAGATTTTGTCAGCCTCTTCTCAAGAACGATGAGCCCTGTTACAGATCAGGGCTTTAAAAGCTGTGACTCTAACACTCTCCTGCTACCTCAGATGCGGCATCCCTACTCTCTGCTACCATATCGGGACCACAGGCCTGGCCTGGCTGGCTTCCTAGCAGACCCAGAGCGCGTCAGGCCACAGCTTCCCACTGCTCTAAGTTTCTTCTCTCTCTGGCCCACAGACATTTAAATCTTGTTTGGGGCACTATTATATCCACCCAGATTTCTCCTTTTGTGCCGTGTGTAACACTGCTGTCTATTTGGAATACGGAAAACGAGACAGAGTCTGGGAAGAGTTTCTGCATCTTTGAATAGGATGGTTATCTAGGTAGAAAGGGTCATAAAAAGGTAAAGTGCCAAAATCCTTTTAGGAAGCAGTATGCAATTTGACAATTATCAGTAATTTTTACTGTTGAGATTACAGGGTCTATGGGAGAGAGAAAGAGAGCTGCTGCTGAGGGGCTCCCCGGGCCTGGCCCTCGGCTTTGCAGGGTGGTGCACCTAGAGCTGATGGGCTCTCAGAACCTGCACTGATCCGGCTTCAACGGCCTCCCTGTGATGCAGACTACAGTAAAGCTGCAGGCCCACTTGCCTGTGCTTGTCCGCCCTGGAAGCAATTTCACATTTGCCATTTTGTATCCTTTTTCTCAAAGAGAGTCCCCCTAATTCTAAAAAAATTCTGGATCTGTCCCTCACAAATTCTGGATCTCTCCCTGCAAGGAACTTACAGTTAAATCACAAGGCAACTCTCCAAAGAAGGAAGGTAATTTTCTAGAGAGCATTCCAGTTACGAGTGGATAGAGGTGTTAGGAGGCTCAGTAAGTCTTCAGAAGGTTGCTTAGGTTGTTTAGGGAGCCAAGAGAGATGTGTGGTCTTGGGGGTCAGTTTATGTAGACCATGTAAATTTCAAAGCCATTCTCACCCACCTCATCAAACTATTAATTTGTGTGTCTGTAATTCATGCATGGTCAAGGGTGCCTGGGCGGCTCAGTTGGTTAAGCATCAGACTCTTGATTTCGGCTCAGGTTATGATGTCAGGGTGGTGAGAGAGACTTGCATCAGGTTCCATACTGGGCACGGAGCCGGCTTGAGATTCTCTCTCTCTCCCTCTCCCTCTGCCCTGCTCTCTTTTCTTGCACATGCACTTTCTCTTTCTCTCTCTTATTAATACATATATAAAAATGAAATGAAAAAATGAAATATAATTCTTGTGTGGTTAGTTCAGTATCTCTTGACTATCTCTTTCCAAAAAGAATATTCAATTAATTCTGTCTAAAATCTTACTTAATGGCTTTTTCTTTCTTGAGGCTTTCATATCTACCACCTCCTGCCAGTTCTTAATTAACATCTTCTTTCATTGTTAGGGTATAATATAATTGATTAGGTATAATAGCTTTCAAGACTCCTCTTCCCTGCTTGCCCCTTTCTGCTTCCCACAATATCATCTCCTGGGGTGGGTTAATTCTACCACTCACTCTACAGATATGTTGCTTCCAGTTTAGTTCTCTGGGAGAGGGGGGCAAGATGGCGGAAAAGTAGGAGATCCTGTTGCAACCTGTCCCCTAAAGTGAGCTGGATGGATATCTACCAGAACACACTGAACACCTATGGGATCAGCCTGAAGAGTAAGATTTTTCACTTCTGGATCTCTACGGGAGCAGAAGACAGCAGTGGAGAGGTAAAGCAAAGTGGGAACACTCGAACCAATATTGGAGGATAAACAAAAGAGGGAGGGAGGCACCAGAAGCGATCCAAGGACAGTAATACCCCAAAAGAAAGTGTCCGTTGGTTGGGGACCAGCATTAACTTAGAGAGTCCAATTTAGTTCTCTGAAGGCCACCTTGTTTCCAGGTTATAAAGTCATCTATCGTCCCCATGCAGTAAGTCTTGAAACTCTAAGCCCAATTTGAAATTAAAAATAGTAAATAATTTAAAAATTGGGGAAAATTCTTACAGAAAGTGGACATGTAGGAAGTTTCTCCCTTTATTATCTTCACTGGGGAAAGCTTCTAGAAGTCCTTGAATCTAGAAGAGGCACCTAAATTGTATTATCCAGAAAGCAAAAGCAGAATATCCACAAAAATAAGCAGAAGATACTTTTTACATTTTCTTTAGGTGCAATTTCAAGTGCTGTGGATTAATTCCATTGCAGGCAACCACTTCTTGAGACCCACAGCACACAGAGCCGTGTATGTCACATAGTAACAGTAGATTTCCTTTCAAAGAGCTCACATCTGACTTCAAAGTAAAACACACATATAATTCTGAAGTTATTTCAAATTATCAGTAATGATAAACAGTGACTGAAGATGAGCCAAAGAGGTGAAGCCTGAAACACGTTAATAATAAAAACAACAACGATGACGATGGCTGTCATTTACTGAAGTCCTACTATGAGACACCACTTCCGGTGCTACTCTTAACCCCTACATTTTACAGACGAAGAAACTGAGGTTCGGAGAGGTCTGTCCAAGATCACTCGGCTAATCAAAAGGAAAATTTTGGGGGTGCCTGGGTGGCTCAGTGGGTTAAAGCCTCTGCCTTCGGCTCAAGTCATGATCTCAGGGTCCTGGGATGGAGTCCTACATCGGGCTCTCTGCTCAGCAGGGAGCCTGCTCCCCCCCCCACCCCCCCGCCTGCCTCTCTGCCTACTTGTGATCTCTCTCTCTGTCAAATAAATAAATAAATCTTTTAAATTAAAAAAAAAGAAAAAGGAAAATTATGCTTCAAATCATTCCTCCACATGGGCTGAGCAAGGGTTGGGGGGTGGAAAGCAATCCAGAAGAGATGAAGTGAACAAAGGACCAAGGACTACCAGGCTCATTTAGTTAGCAGGCAGTGGAGGGGAAAGAGAAGGAGTCAGCTGGCAGCTGAGAGGAAGAGGGGGCCAAGAGATTCTCATAAATTTAGCCCTTTGGAGCTGATATGAGAAGCACACAAGGATCAACCTGGGGATCTCATACAGCTTTTTACATATATCACATTCTCATACAGCATTTTGCAGACCTGGAATCTAAAGGCCTGGTGGGAAATGGAACAATCTTTGCAACCAGTAGTGTCATTAAAGAACAGTTGACCTTGAAGATACACCCACTTTCTAGGAGGTGCCTAGACAAACAATAAACAAAGATATGAGCAAGATAGTAAGAGTTTGGTGTAAGTGCTATGAGTGCCGTAAACAGGGTAACAAGAGAGTAGCTGGGGTAGGGGACCAACTTTAGATAGGGAGAAGCTGGCCAATGTACCTTTCAGCCACCCCTCTTCACACCAAGAGCGAATATTAATGAATCTCAGTAACTTTTTCTGAAATATGAGTGAAATACATGTATATGCAATGTATTTCATATATATACACACAAATATTTTTTTGATAACATGAAACTATGGAGGTGTCTCATATTTTTACAAGAAGTATTCCTTCTTGTAAAACTAGCTATAAGAAATGTGGCCTTGAGAGCCCCTGGGTGGCTCAATGGGTCAAAGCCTCTGCCCTCAACTCCGGTCATGATCTCGGGGTCCTGGGATCGAGTCCCGCATCGGGCTCTCTGCTGAGCATGGAGGCTGCTTCCCCCTCTCTCTGCCTGTCCCTCTGCCTACTTGTGATCTCTCTCTCTGCCAAATAAATAAATCTTAAAAAAAAAAAAAAAAGAGAGAGAGAGAGAGAGAGAAGAAATGTGCCCTTGAAAAGCATCAAAAAGAATATAAACTGAATTCAAAGTCTATGATTTCATAGGGAAGTTTCCAATTAGGAGGAAATATTTGGAACACATTTTGAAAGACTTAGAGAATGGTGGTGTTACAAGGCAATGTTTTCATTTCAAAATACAAACAGAGTCTGAAAACTGGCTTCATTAGAACATTTTCCAGTGAAGGTGGTGCTGTTAAACAGTAATGATCCCAGGGGTATCTGAAGTTCCTACAAACCCCAGGAAACACAAGTGTGCCCTTGCAGCATGTCCCCTAAAGGAAGTTGGTCTCCTAGAAGCGGAACACCCTCAGATGCCACATGCCCCATGCTCAGGGAGGAGGACATGAAAGGGCACGGTTGTGAACATGACAGTTGAATCAGTAACATTCACTCAATACTGATGGCCAGACACCCGGAACTCCAAGATGGTATCTTACCATTGGCAGAGAAGCTGCTTATGGTGGTCAAACTAGGAGAGCTGCCAAGCTGGGTACTGATGCAGGGTTTCATCCTAAAGGCTCTGCTGGGGCATTTTAGTATATGTGCTGCCGAAGCGAGCACTCTGCTGGGGCATTTTAAAGAGGTTACTACTGGTATTACATCAAGGATGTCAGTGTAAAGAAAGGGCAGGTGTCGCTGGGACTTCCACGGTGCTCACACCTTATGTGCTTTTCAAGGACTGTCATGGAACTCGACAAGGAACTCAAACAGGACAGGCTAGGCAAGTACCACCGAAGAGGACCCAGCGTGGAGGCTCATTCCACATTCCTGTCCATGACCTTTGCCTGGCACCCCTGAATCCCTTCACAGTCTATTTTAGAATGAACAGTTGATAAAAGATGACTTGGACATGGGGGGAGAAAAGATTCACTCAATCTTTCTTTCGTTAAAATAATAATACTAACTCAACAACAACAGAAAAAAATTACGGAGCAGAGGAGGCTACACTACGGGGTTAAAGCAGTTTAAGCTTTGGGATCTACTGTCCTGCCCCCAATCCCCACATTTGCATGGCCCCTTTCCAAGATCTTATAAGAGGCCCTAGCAATGTATTTTCTCAAGATCGTAAGTTTTTTGAAAATTTAGAGAAAATTTTCAATTCTATTTCTTCCTATATTGTATAAACTTCAGGCTCTAAACCCTGGATCCTCCTGATTGAATAACCTGCCTTGTACTATACACTGCACTCAATGCTGGAGATACAAAGATGAACAAGGCACTCCCCTCCTGGGGAGCAGCTTGGTGTAAAACAGAAACAAGAAAAATAATTCCAATGGGATACATGCTTGGTTGTGGACTGGGCAATGGGAACAGAAGCCCAAGGGATGCTCTTTTGCTGTTGTTATTAATCTATTAACTAAAAATGTAGACTTATTGAATTTTTTTTTTAATGACAAACGTCCATTAGTTAAGCCCAACAATACAGAAGTGTAGAAAGAAACAGTTAATAATCTCTGTAGAAATTCTTATTACGCTCGAGGCTGAGGCCCAGTGAAATGCCACTTGGGTTCACTCCAGGCACTTTTAGGTGCTTATGAGATCTTGTGGCATGTTTATGACACTTAAAGTAACACAGACTTGGGAGAGTCAGAACTAAAAGCCCCGAAAATATTCAGGTAATCCATAAGGTTTGCATGTAAGAACAAATGTACAGTGATAAGCATGGAGAAAGAGGTGCAGGACAGCGGAGCTTGGAGTTCCAGGTAAGGTCCTCCAGACTCCATTCCAGATGGTTTTCAGCAGAATATTACTATAAATAAGTACTGCTTTCTAGAATGGCGGTTGTGAATGGAGCAGAGCTGGCTGAGTGGAGATGGAAAGAACGGGCAGAGCAGTTAGGAATGAGAGGTCCTAGAGTCTGGTCCACTAGTAGCGGCAGAATGAAAAGGAAGGAATGGGCTTCATAGACATGGGGGGAGGAATCGGAACTAAAAAACGGATTTGGACATGACAGTGGGAGGCCGAAGGAGCCTTACATTACTCTGAGGTTTGGTGGAGATTTAGTAATGGTAAAAATTAATAAGAACTCAAGAGGAAGGCTGGTTTGGGGAGGAAGGAGGTGAGTTTGAGCTTGGTCTCATTACTTCTGAGGTACGAGTAGGTCAAAAAAAGTAGAAATGTCTCATTCTTTGCTACTCCGAGTAAAGTGTGGTCCATTGAGCAACAGCATCAGGACCCCCTATGAATTTCTTAACCACACAGCGCTCCAGGCCACAGACCTGCTGCAACTAATCTGCATTGTCTTCTGCGCCTGCCCCGTCCTGGGATCTGACTTGGCTCCACACTACCAAGGAACTCACCAAACTTCCACTCCTCCGGGGCTTAAAACGTCTAAACGGTAGGGCCCGTTCCATGCATGTGGTTGGTACAAAGGAACGGCAGAAAGAATAGATTTGGAAAGTGGTGTGAGACCCTTTAACAACTTCTGCCCCTAAAGTCTACCCAAGCCAAGGGAACATCTGTGGCTCGTGTGCACGGCTGTCACTGTCACGGCCAGCTGACTCATCGGCCCATCTCCCTCTGCATCACACGTTTTCCTCTGTATTTAAGAGCCTGGACGGTAACATCAAGGAGAAACTAACTCGTCAAGTTGTAAGAATTTGGGTATAGACCATAAATGAGAACTGGAGTATAACACCATAATTATAAAATCAGTATCTCACTCTTCAAAACTCTTTATAAATGCTGATGTTTCCTTGTTAATCACGTAAGTCAATTCTTCACGTTCACCACAGGATATCCGTGTGTAAGAAATCACCTCCCAATCTTGCCAGAAAAAAAAATATATAACTGTGACATTTTCTAACATCCAGTTTATACTAATGCATAAAAAGTCCTTTCCTTTTCTTTTCAACTTCTCTGCTAACTACAGGAGTATTTATATAATAATGTGATATTGCCTCTTAAACTTGGAATATGATTTGACTTGTCAGTTGAATGTGTTAGGAAGTTGACTCTAAGTAAAATAATGCTTGTAATAATAGCATTGTGTAACCAGTAAAGATATATCACAGTATGATACTATATGACCATTAGATATACTCCGACTAGTGACCTAATAACTCAATTATTCTGAGTACCTACCATATGTCAGGAATTTGGTTAGACACTTTACATGTATAAACCCTTTAGAAACACCTTAAAGTCTCAATTGCACAGATTTCTTGGATGTTCATATTTGCCTGAAATCCTCAACAAAAGGGGAAAAAATTAGAAGTGACCCTCATTTGTCAAATGTGCAAAGGCAATATGTTTACCAAGGGAGTGAATTTTACAAGAGGCTGTAAATGAAATGTCACTGTTCCATGGGCATGGACTGCTTCAATCAGTATCAGAACTATTGGGACAAGCCATATGACATTGCTGTCTGATGTCAAATCGAAATTCAGCAATCAACAATTGGCCAAATCATTGGACTTCCATATGGTTCAGCTTATACTATAAGTAGATAATTTCTTTTGGGCCAGCCCATGCTCTGAGTAGACAACAAAGTAGAAAGTGAGGCACAATCTAGATTGTCTTCTTTCACGTGGTTCATTTTCAAAGTAGAGACATCTCTCTAATGCTATTGCTATAAAGACTCTTACTGACAACTCTGAAACTTGACTGTCAAGAAAGAACTGAAATTTAACGATGAGCCACTGGTTAGAGTGTCCTTGTCTGATAATTGCTTCATCATCAGAGAAAAACTGACAGATAGTGTGACAGGGCAGAAATCATCTCCACAGAAAAAAATAGTTTTTGTTTGTTTCTTTAGCTGATTGAAAACGTACATGGGATTTTTCAGCTTACTGATTATACCTTCTTTGAACTGAAACTCTAAAACCTCAAATGCAAAGACCTGAGGGTAAATGGTTATCTCATTGTTTAAAATGTGTTGCCAGAAATGCTGACCTGACACAAATAAGAAGCTAACTATGTTTATTTTCAAGATGTCTTATTTCATGTAATCAAATCTTGAATGCATGGCCAATTCATGCCTCTGGCCTTAGGGCTAATTTTGTATCATGGCAGGATAATGGGATGAACTCGTTCTCCAATAGTTGTAGGGGAAAAAATATACTGTTATCTGGGAGGTTTGTAGGTTTTTTTGTGGGGTTTTTTTTTTTTTTTTTTGGAGATATGATATACGTTATATTTTAAGTGATTTTATAAAACCTTAAATGGTCAGACAAGGCCCAGCAGTCAGGTAAAATTTATGTAACTCACCAATTACAAAATCCTCCAAGTGGATTATTTCCAAGTTAAAAAAAATGAAAGAAAAAACGGGAAATTAAAAAATGGGTGATATGGTGGGGGGGATGGGCAAAATACATAAAAGGGAGTGAGAGATACAGGTTCCAGTTATGGAATGAATAAGTCACGAGAATCGAATGTGCAGCGTAGGGAAGAGAGTCAATGGTATTGTAACAACGTTGTATGGTGACAGACGGGAGCTGCACTTGGGAACAGCACAGCATAAGGCACCTGAAACATACGTAATGTAACGTAACTATACTCAAATTAAAAAAAAAAGTTGACATAGATTCGTGGTTTTATCAGTACAAGACATGAAAAATAGCATAGTACTAGACATGAAATAAACATTCAGAAATTTTAAAAACTATTAATATTACTACTAATATCACCATTACTATTACTACAACTATTATTATATGGGCAGAATTGTCCTGGAAATAATAGTTCATTTTATTTTATTTTTATATATAAGGACTTAATTTGGTTTCAGATTTCTTTAGTCAGGTCCAGAGAGTAAACAAGGATGCTTTTTTCCTAAAAGCAAGGAATTAAAAAATTAATTAGGTATGCAACACATCACCTTAGATGTTGCGATAATTTTCTTTTTTTTTCTTTTTTTTAAGATTTTATTTATTTATTTGACAGAGAAGAGAGAGATCACAAGTAGGCAGAGAGGCAGGCAGAGAGAGAGGGGGAAGCAGGCTCCCCGCTGAGCAGAGAGCCGGACTCAGGCTCAATCTCAGGACCCCGAGATCATGACCTGAGCCGAAGGCAGAGGCTTTAACCCACTGAGCCACCCAGGCGCCCCAACAGTCAGTTTTCATAGCAGAATCTGTACCAAATTGGAATCTGAGAATGCGGATTTGAGTGTGGGCTCTGTCACTAGTGCTAACCAAGGAAAATTTGCTTAAAAACCATGAGCCTTAGTTTCCTTGTCCACAAAACTGTGCCTGGCTGTAGCAACAATAGCTAACTTCCAGAGTACGATGCTGCTTCATCGTCCTCTTCATCAGGGGCTTTTCTAAGAATTTCACATGCATTAACTCAGCTACTGACCCTTCATCTCACGTCTAGCATTACCTTAGTAAAAAGGGAGATTGTGTTGGTCAGTCTCCGTTTGGCCTCTGCCACTTGCCTGCCCTGCCAGGAAGCTGACCCCCTACAGATCAGTCCCTGGGGCTCCACTGACACCAGATTTCCAGTTCAGACAGGGGGAGGCAACAGGAAGAGATCAGAGGCTGGGAGGAGAGAAAGGCTGGGGCATGTCTTCTCCATTTCCCTCTTGATTTAGCAACCCTATTCTAATTTGTGTATGTGGGGCATGAGGGTGGGGGTGGGAATGGGGCGTTCCCTAAGATTCAATCTCCTGCCTGACAGCCTCTTTTCCATGGCTCTTCTCACTGGGTTCAGTAAAGGCCACGTTCTTCTTCAGCTTCTTAGACCCCCTTGGGAATGACTTTCTGCTGTTGCCAGTCTTCTTCCCCAACGTCCCTCTTTTGTTTCCTTAAATCCCTTCCCACATCACTGTAAGGAGTTCCTTCATTAAAGTGTCTTGACTTGAAAACCCTATGAGTGGAATGTTCTTTCTTGCTGGGACCCAGACTCTTAGAGGGATTTACTATATTAGCATTTCAGTCAACTAAGTACTTAGTACAGGGGTGTCTTAAACAGCATTTTGTTTTGTTTCATTTTGCTTTTAATGAATTGTTATGTTAGGAAATACGATCTTGGATTTCAGTTGTTTTAAAAAACTAAAAGGTTTGCTTCTAATTTGAACTAGTTCACCCTTATTTTTTTTAAACAATCTTTTTCATCTAGCTCACACTTGAGGGAAAGGTTTTAAGCGTATCTGGGATTTAAGTAATTCATTTATTTTTGAAGATTTTACTATTTTTTTTGTCAGAGAGAGAGAGAGCACAGGGGATGGGAATAGAGGCAGAGGGAGAGGGAGAAGCAGGCTCCCCATTGAGCAAAGAGTCCCATGTGGGACTCGATCCAAGGACTCTGGGATCACGTCCTGAGCCAAAGGCAGACACTTAACCGACTGAGCCACCCAGGTATCCCTGGGATTTAATTTAGTTCTGGACCTCAACAAATTAGGTCGGTATATCCTGTGAATAGTTCATGCTTTGGTCTGGTTCCGGTTCAGCATAAAACCCTGAAATACTGGAAAAGGTGAGTTGAATTAATTGGTATCTCTGAGTGGGGTTAAGGCACACTCTAATTATGGGGGTGCATTCCTACAGTGGTAGATTCTCAAGACCATCCTAGTAATAAAACAAAGTTAGTGATTCTCACTTAAACGAATGGTTCATCGGCCACTGGATTTCCCAGTATCTATAGTCGAGGTTTCTAAACAAAATCATGACAAACTGTATACTCATACTTTCTAAGTACTATTATGCCTCTCTTCCTTTTTTCTAAAGAATTCCCTATTCAATTAGATCAATATTTCTCAAAGTATGGGCCCCATACCATCACCTGGAACTTGCTAGATGTGCAAGTACCTGCTCCCCGCCCCAGATCTACTAAATTAGAAAACATGGGGGTGGGCCCAGCAATCTGTGTCTTAACAAGCCCTCCAGGTGATTCTAATGCACAATAAAGTTTGAGAACCACTGAATTTATATATTTATAAATATATATTTCATATATTTCATAAATATATGAAGTAATATAAAATTCATATATTTCTTGAAGTCAAATCCTACCTACTATTTCTATGTTGGAATTGGGCTCTACCCAAAGATTATGTTGATATTATTAGTTTCATGCGTGTGTGACAAGATAACAGGGGCAACTGAAGAAGCCCAAAGGCATAAGTGACAGAGCCCATGTTTGATCTGGGTTAATCCAACTCCAGAGCTTAGCTTACCAACCACGATGCTTAGAATACCTCCCTAACGGCCACACAGAGGCAAGATACGAAGCAGTATGACACTCTGAGCAAAATCTGACAAAGGATATTCCTGTAAACTTTTTAACACTCCAACATCTTTAATATGAGAATGCAATACATACTTAGAATAATACATATTTGCTTCATGATCTTTATCCAGTAGAAAAAGTCGAGATGGGATTTTGTTAATATATGTCTAGATCTTCAAGCGCAAGTCTCTGGTTATCCTGTAACTTGATAAGTTTTTACATTTTTGCCTTTGAAAGCCAGTTTCTTTGCTTAATGAAAACCAGGCAGAGCTGTATACACACAGCTACAGTCTGTGATAAAGCCATGGACACTTAGTTCTAAGCATTCCAAATGTGTTTAATTGTATCTTCTGGCTTTTATATTTCTTTCTCTAGGACAATAGGTCTGTTTTAGTTATACATGTTTTTTGTTTTTGTTTTTCCCCTGGAGCTAGATCTCATGGCTTCCTGAGAAAAGCACAAAATGGACAGGAGAGGCATGGATGGGAGTAGGTGGGGCTGATTTCTAATCTAGGGATTCCCTTGGTCGGAAATGAATGATGTTTCACTACACAGGCACATCTTCAATCTCACAATGAATAATGTATAACGGTTTAGAGAAAGATATAATAAAACTTCCCCATGTTCCAAAGCCAGTAATTTGGGCGTTCTGCTAGTTCCTCCTTCTCTCGCCCCCAAACACAATCTGTCACAAAGCCCTACCGGTTCTGCTACCAAACCATTCTCAAACCTGCCTTTCCTTTTTCAGCCTCATTACAACTGCCTTAATTCAGGACCTCCCCTCTTGCTGGTCTTCCTCTCTCCTGCTCACCTCTGCCTTCTTGTCACGACTGCTATACTCTTCTTAATGTCACGTTGTTACCCTATTTTCAGTGTCACCAACAACCTCTCCAACACCCACCTGACTAAACCATTAACAGGCATGCCTTCTACCTCTTGTCATTGCTTGGACAATATTCCAGCAATGTGCTGTACAAAACAATCTGTTTCGTACTTTCCAGGCTTTGTTTCCCAGCCATTTCCTCTATCTGGAATTCCCTTTCTCCTCCTTGGCCAAGAGAGCAATACATGGCATTTCTTTCAAAACACAGCTCAGAGGGAGCTGTCGTAGCCCCAAGAGCAGGGACTTCTCTGTCCCTTGCCATCACCATGCCCTGTGCATGATCTCACAATTCATCACTGATTATTTTAGTTATTTATCTGTTTGCCTTGTTCAGTTAGGATTTCCAGACATTGTACACAATGCCTAATGCAGAATAGGACACGTAATTTAAGGATTGATTGCATTCCTCAATATTGTATAACAGTCTGTGGCAATGTTCAATGATATTGAGCATGCATACAACTTGAAAAGTTTTTAGCTCTCATGCAAAAGTTTTCAAAAGCCAGATGCTTGGAGTTGAAACGGCGTTACTGCCTCTGTCACCTGTAGCATTTGCTCATTCTTTGTCTTCAGTCAGGAGGTACAAAAAACTGTTTCATCTACCATAAAAATCTTCTTCCTATTGTGGGAGTTGTAGTAGTATGGCATAAAGTAATACAGAGAAAATCTAGCTGGCCAACTTGTTTTTCTTATTCTGCTCTCATCATATGTTTTAGGTTTTAGTCCAGATATGTGGAGGTATGTCC
The DNA here is from genome assembly GCA_028646535.1 of Procyon lotor. Taxonomy (NCBI): domain Eukaryota; kingdom Metazoa; phylum Chordata; class Mammalia; order Carnivora; family Procyonidae; genus Procyon; species Procyon lotor. Next base: position 117,648,029 of record CM053606.1, read on the forward strand.
AAGAAATTTGACTTTGAAAATGAACTTGAACTGACTCAATTATTAGGTGTAGAGATCAACCTCAACAGGCATAAAAGCTTGAGATATAAAACAAAATCCAAATGTATTAATCAACAATAAAAGATATAGCATGTTTGAGACCTTGCTATTCCTATCTGTTCCTACCTTAAATAGGAGAAAAATTACAAATCAGAGGGCCACTTATTGAGTGTGGACGCATAGCAAAGGGAAATTGGCCAGTCTTAAGAGATATTTCTTCCAGACCAAAAAAAAAAAAAAAAGAGGAAAAAAGAGCCAGATGAAGTAGTATTACTGACTTCACTGTAAGAGAGAACACTTCTTCTCTAGGGCCTGGACATACTGTGTCTCGTAGGGTAAACGACTTTCTCCTGACGAGACCTGGGGAAACACTACCAACTCTTCTGTTTGGGGAGATGGGTTTGGTCTTTCCCACTGCCTAGATTCTTGCAGTTTGCTAGCAATTTTGACTTGTTTTGTTTTGTTTAGACAGGGAATAATCAACAGTGACCTCAGAACTCCCCTCTCTCTCCCTTGACGTTCCCCACTTGGACTTTGGTCCTGGCCTGGCCTTGTTATCCTAATCATGATTTTTCATTTTGTCTCAACATTTTGTCTCTACCATACAGATAGATCAGGGAGTAAGGCAATCATCCTGCTAAGACTTGGATGGTCACAGTTTTCTTAGGCTTTCCCAATTATGACCTGTCTTATCTACCAAAGACAAGTCTTGTCCTCCATATTCTTATACTTTCTGATTTTCACTCTTAGGCAATAGCATTCTAGAAGTACCTAACAGCAGTTCCCTAGATAGTGACAATACTTGACACATGATGGTTTTGACCACTGCAATCCCAAGGTAACGTTTTGAAAAGGGAGAGGCAAAATTAAACACAAAGAGCTGAATCTTTCTCATACTGACCCTTCAAAACATTTCTCTTTCTGCCTCGACTCAAAAGCAGAAGATGGGAGGTGACCTTCATAAAGTTATATTGGGTAAAAGAATTACTCACTGCCAGAGGCTAGAAAGAGAGGCTCTCTGTTCACATCTTCTCCCCCGTGGTTTTCCGTGGTCACAGAGGCTCAGAAGAGCGTGTGTGTACAGGTATTCTCTGTGTAGCTCAGAAGTTGACTTCATTCTTTATTTTTTTTTAATTCCACTCTTGGGATGGCTGACTTCTTGTCCATGGTTGGCCACAATTATTCATGGCCTTGAAGGGCATAACTTGTGTTATCTGCATTATGTTTCACCTCTGTAGAATAGAGATAAAAATACTTGGTTTTGATCTACTATATAGATATAAATTAGTGTCAGCTTCTAAGAAAAAAAGAAATTATTCCATGTATTTTTTTAAAAGTTTTAATCCTAGTTGCTCTATTTTGGGCACTTTTCTGAAATATGATTCCAATTATTTATATAATACAAAAAAAAAAAGCTAAGCCTCTTTCAGTATATGACTCATAACTCACTACCCACATACAACTTTTAAAATTATCTTTACACAATATTAGCATATTTTGGTGCTTGACTATACTACAGCTGGCCACTTAGAAATATGAACACTCTCCACTATTCCTGTGCGGGGCCTTTGTCTCGTGGACCCTTTTCAGTAGATTCATCCACCCTCCCCCAACCTAGATTCTTGATTCTTCCTCCTCCTCCCCATAAAACACTTGGGAAGGTGGCTGATACATCTGTGCTAAGAACGATATAAAGAACACTAGAGAAAATGGGCCTTAGAGAAGTTTATGGGGGCACCTGGGTGTCTCAGTGGGTTAAAACCTCTGCCTGCGGCTCAGGTCATGATCTCAGGGTCCTGGGATCGAGCCCCGCATCGGGCTCTCCGCTCAGCAGGAAGCCTGCTTCTCCCCTCTCTCTCTGCCTGCCTCTCTGCCTACTTGTGATCTCTCTCTGTCAAATAAATAAACAAAATCTTCAAAAAAAAAAAAAAGAAGTTTATGGATTTTACAGAGTACATGGACATGTAACACATGAAAAGCAGAATAAGTAGAATAAGTCACTATAAAATGAAAAGATTGGATTAAGAACATATGTTTTAGGGATAATGATCCACGTGAAGGCACGGGCATTGGAGCCAGGTGGGCCTGGGCTCACAGTCTCCCACCGGCGTGCCATATGACGGGAGAGCTGAGCAAATTATTTGGACTGTTGGCATTTGACCCGCCTAAGCCTCCATTTTCTACTCTGCAAAATAGGATTACTAATACCTCCTTGTTCGTTGATTAAACGATATAAAGCACGGGGGAGTACCAGGTACAGTGGCTGGACATAGTGAGAGCTCAACAAATTGCTGTGTTTTAAAATAGAGTGCTTTCTATTTATTCAAAGAGTTTTCAGATAGATCATCTCACTTGGGTGGCACATCAGTTTGGTTGAGAAGATGAGCAAGTACAATACATCTCCTCACCAACCCCTGTACACAAAGGTCCCTCTTCCAGTCAGATGAGGAAACAGACACACAAAATGGAAATGACTTGCTTAAGCTTAGTAACAGCATCTGCACAAAACCTGATCTAGAAGGCTTTTCTGACCTCTCAGGGGGCATAGATATAGGTGTTCTCAGCGCCAGACAGAGTGGTGCCATCTATGCAATTACTGTTCTCTGACCAGCCTAGGAAAACTTAATAGAAAACATGAAAGATTTCAAGAACTACTTGAGTGGAGGGGAAAAGGAGATTCTTAGAGGAGTGAATGATTGGTACTTAGCCCTGCTTGGGGGAAAAGCTCACCAGGGGTATATTCTAAGGGGATGGATCCTTGATTCAGGGTTGAGAAGAGCAGAGATATATCGATTTCTTCTGCAACTAGGACATCACCCACTCAGAGAACTGTAGTAAAGACTAACTCAGTTAAAACGCATGAAGGAATTTGTACATGGATCTGTTACAGGAGCTGAGCCTCTGGAGGTAAAGAAAGTAGGAAAGACTGTGCAGCTCCATTCTTTTTCCCCTTAACATATGCTATCCCAGACTGTGTAAAAGTCCATTTACTTTAGTAGATTATCTGAATTTATGTCAGGGGTTCACTTAAGTTAATAGGCATCCATTTTTAAGGTACATATAGTTCTGAAATTTACTTATTGACTAGCCATTTATAGATTAGTATGTCGTTTAGTCAGATTGCTTTCCTTTTAAATGACACTGAAGGAAAACCAGAATAATTCTGGCAAGGAGAGGGGGCAGATAATTGGAGGGTAAAGACCAATTTGGGGAGTATACAAAACTGGGTTTAATTAGCTAGTAGAGAGGCCCAGGTAACCTAAGAGCCAGGACTTTTAGGGCAGAGAGCTGTACAGAAGGATACAGTAGAATCTCAAAATTATTGTACGGCAAAATAATTTTCCAGAGTTATGGCTATCTCTAGAGAAAGCATGGAAATATTTTTATTTTTTATATTCCTCTTGCATAAGAGGGCCCTTAAGCTTCCTGTAACCTTAAGGTATGGAACCACTAATTGGTTATGGAATTATGGAATCACTAATATTTGACTAGATAATAACGACTATATGTATAATAAACAGGTATTTTTGGGCTGGCCTGGGCAGTTATATTATTTCTATGGGGAAATTCTTCCCAAGTATTAGGTACGCAGCCTACAAATGACATTTTTTAAACCTAGGAAGTATCTATGTTTACACTATGTGTATTGATATAGAATGCAAATACCTTTAAATAAGAAACAGGCAATTGTAACATCCTTTATTCCTTAACTCTCTCTGAATTGAGTACATGTCTTGATTTTCTACTGTTATTGGCCAGTGTATTTTTCTATGTTACCTTACAAATGTAATGAAACTGTATTATGAATCAGTATCAGTAGAAACCGATATGTTTTATATTTTTTTAAGGACAGCTGCAGGTGTTTAATTGTGCCAAATTGGTTTAGAGGAATTGTTCAAAGTAAGGAGGCCATCCTTTGAAAATATCTACTCTAATGTTTCACAAAATAGACTACCAAATAAATTCATTTATTTTTAAAACTATAATTTAGACAGCAGTATCTACTGGAATCCATGCTGGTCATCAGACTATCGTAAAGATATATGGTTTCTTTTTCTAAATATCCCATTTTTCTTTATTTGCAAACCTGAGTGACAATCCCCAAATATGCATGGCACCAAATTCAGTACATAAATTTTCAGAGAAAATGACATTTATTTGGCATTACTCTTATCCTCGCTGACCTCCTTCATTTTTCATTGAATTTAAATCAAGGTTACAAAATTTATGAGTTAATCTAAGCCAGCTTCTAAAGTATCACATTAACACTGAAGACATTTAAATACAAGAATTTAGACCAATACATCACCATTCAGTATGTTTCAGGCCTCTCCCTGTTCATCTTAGTCCAAGTTACCATTATCTCTTCTCCGGCATTTTACAATAGCCTCTGAAATTGGTTTCTTTGCCTTACCTGTGCCATCTGCACTCAAGCCCCAACACAGTGGCCAAAGCAGTATTTTTAAATAAATTAGATCATGTCACTTTCCAGCTTAAATTCCTCCTGGTGCTGCCCATTGCACTTAAAATAAAATTCAAACTTCCTACCACAGCCTATCAGGATCTACATGACTTAAGTGACCTTTTTCTTGTCCTTCCTCCACTCATTTGTATATGCCAGCCCCACTGGCTTCTCTGCATTTCTCAAGGAAGTCTAGTGTATTCCCTACCCAGGTCTTTGGCCCTGTAACTTCCATCAGGAATGTGTTGGCTCTTGGATTTCACAAACCTGGATTCTTTTCTTTAGGTCTTAGCCATTCCCTGCTTTTCTCTGTAATGTTGTCCCAGACCACCCAGTTCCTCTTTAGAATACGATCCTGTCTTATTTCCTTCAAAGTTCCTGCTACTGGATACGATTATTTTATTTATAGCTCTTTCTCTGTTTGTCTTTCTTCCCCACTAGAATTTAAGCTCTATGAGCACCGGGATCTTGCTTGGTTCTTAGACACTATCACTGAGAACTGTTCCTGGGGCACATAGTAGTTACTTAACAGTAGTTGAGCTCATGGTATTTTAAACTCTTATAACCTATATTTTACAATAGAGGGAGACCTTAGATACTACAAACTATCATCTTTTCATGTTGTGGATAATAAATTAGAGCACAGAGAGAGGAAAAGACATATTTGGTAAGTTATAAGACCAGTACTAGAATCCAGTTCTCCTGACTCCATGACTGCACGTGGCCTCTCCATTATTGCTAGGTGCCCTGAATTTTCCTAGTTGCCTCATTCTTCAGCTAGTTTGATCGTATTTTTTCCTCTTCCTTTCTTATACAATTTTTTCTAAGCTATTGTTTTGTCTATTCATCACTGCTAACATAATTCATTTATTTCTGAGGCTTACTAGCTTTATTATTAACTCCATGAAGTGCTTTGTGATGCTAGTTATGTAAAATATCTTATGAAAATAAACCATAATGTGAAAAAAGCCACAGTCTATAGCAGTACTGCACATAGTGCATATAACAAAGGCTCAGTTGTGTTGTTGCAGGGAAGAGTCAATAATTAGTAACACATTTCTAAAGGTCTCTCTTGCATAATTTTTGTGTCCAGATGTCTATGACATTTGGGTTCTAAAATAGAGTTCCAAATACCACACATTCATGCACATTTTCCAAGAATAATTGGATGATTTTTGAATCTTTCTATTTAATAAACATCAGGCCTAAAGATGGACTACTTCACAATATCAAATTTATTCATTTTAAACATCCGTTTTGATGTGGAAAGTGTTTGGAATAAACACAATTAAGAGTGCCCAATTGTAAATCTTTTGAAGTTTTTGTTCATGATATGTCTCTTCCAACTGCTAGTAGAGTAAAAATGGAAAGTAATTTACATAAAATTTTTCAATTCACATGTTCTTGGAGATTAACTATTTTTTCCTTAGTCTTATTGAGAAATAATTGATATATATCACTGTATAAATTTAAGGCACACAGCATGATGGTCTGATTTACACACATTGTGAAATGATTAGCACAATACGTTCAGATAACATCTATTTCCTCATATAAATACAGTAAAAAGAAAGAAAAATAAGAAAACTCTTAGGATTTAGTCTCTTAGCAACTTGCCCATCTATCACACGGCAGTCTTAGCTATAGTCATCAGGTTGTACATTACATCCCTCGTACCTATTTATCTTATAACTGGAAGTTTGTACCTTTTGACCACCTTCCTCCAATTCCCTCTTCCTCCCCCATCGTCCTCCTCTGGTAACCACAAATCTAATCTCTTTCTATGAGTTTTGTTTTATTTTTAGATTCTACATATAAGTGAGTATACAGTATTTGTCCTTCTATGTCTTATTTCACTTAGTATATAGTGCCTTCAAATTCTATCCATGTTGTCACAAATGGTAGGATTTCCTCATTTTTTTAATAGCTGAGTAATATTCCATTGTGTGTGTCTATATATCTGTCAGTACATATATATATGATTGACACTTGGGTTGTCTCCATGCCTTGGCTATTGTAAATATTGCTGTGAACATGGGGGTGCAGATCTCTTTTCGAGTTAGTGTTTTCACTTCCACTGGATATATTCCCAGAGAGATTAACTATTAACAATTCCCATGAAACTATTTGGTGGATCCCCATGGCCTGGAGTATAAAGTCCAAGCTCCCTAATACGATACGAGCTTCCTTTCTTGCACCTAGCCCTAACTACCTCCCAAGCTTCAACAGTTCCCATTCCTCCAAAGTTTAATGCTCCAGGAACACTGAGCTGCTTATAATGCCTGGAACACAGTGAAATACTTCTTGTTTCAATGCTTCTCATCTTTGTGCACGCTGTGCCTTGTATTTCCACTTCTCCCAGTTCACTTCTATGCACCCTTTAATTTCTAGTTTGTGTGCCACTTCCTATAGGAAACTGTCTCTGATGCCCTCTTGAGAACATAACCCCCTCACTGCACTACATTGAATTATAACTAACTTGACACGTGTGTCCCGTTGGGTCATGGCCTACTACGGGGAGCTCATCTTTGTCTCTACAGCATCTAGTAGGAGTTAAAGAAAGTTAAATAAGGCTTTTGCCTAAGTACAGAAAAGCAAAGTCTGGACTTCAGTGATTGTTGGGTGTACGAAAAACCTCAATTAGTTAGAACCAACTAACTACTTGAATTTACTCGACTTTTTTTTTTAAACATTTTTTTCTTTTTTTAAAGATTTTATTTATTTATTTGACAGACAGAGATCACAAGTAGGCAGAGAGGCAGACAGAGAGGGGGCGGGAAGCAGGCTCCCTGCTGAGGAGAGAGCCCGATGTGGGGCTTGATCCCAGGACCCTGAGATCATGACCTGAGCCGAAGGCAAAGGCTTTAACCCACTGAGCCACCCAGGCGCCCAATTTACTCGACTGTTTGAAGAGCAAAGATTTATACTGCTTATGCTTAAAAAAGCCTCAGGAAGAAAACGCTTTTACCAAGGACCTCTTAAAAAAGAAGGAAAGAATGAAAAGACAATTTCCAGGGTACACCCTAGCATAAACAAGATTTAGCACAATCTTCTCAACCTCCCACATCTGTTCCAGTGGCCACCAATCCTTGGAGAACTGGTGTTCTCCAAAACTATTTAAAATAATCTTTAATCCACTACTGCAATCCATCTTTGTATGTATGATTCAATCGTGGTGCTATATGGATATTTCTAAAAGTATGCTGAGATTAATAAAATATAAACCCATGCAAAGCAATACCTAATTCACAGGGCCAACATTGTATATATTTTTCTAAACCAGTATTCATACATTGATTCAATGAATACATATTGAGAGCCTGGTATGTGCCAGGCCATGTACTAGGGATTCAATAAGAACAAGTTAGATATGGCTCCTGTCCTCAAGGTGTTTCCAGTCTAGTAGGAAAGAGACAACATACAAATGTTGTTGTCTCAAATGTTGTCTCAACATACATACTCAGTAACAAATTGAGTGAGCCCTATGAGAGGAAGAACTAGGGGCTACGTTAGAGAAAACTAGGAGAGAAGGAAACAGATATTCAAAGAAGGCTTTTCCAGGAAAGTGACTTTTAGACTAAGATCTAAGGTCTGTGAAGCAGCCAGCCAGGAAAGAGGTGAGAGAACAGCATTCCAGACAGATCAGCATGGGCAAAAGCCCAGCCAAGTAAGACTCGCAAGTGTTTGACGACCTGAAATAAGGCCGGGGTGGATACAGCATACTGGGCAAGGAGCAAGGTGGAGCTGGAGAAGTAGGCAAGACCAGATCACTCAGTATGGGACACTGTGAGTGTGAGGTTTCCTTCTAATCACAGTAGGAAAAAGGTGGATGGGGTAGGTCACTCACTGTCTATCTAAATCATTAGATACAGTGAGTGATAACTTGGGCTGCACATAAACGAGCACTTCATTATGTTTCCCAGATACTCAAGTAATATTTCTAAAAATACTTCTTTCAAAATACAGAAAAATGAGCGCCTGGGTGGCTCAGTCAGTTAAGCATCTGCGGTCGACTCAGGTCATGATCGCAGGATCCTGGGATCAAGTCCCACTTTGGGTACCCTGCTCAGCAGGGAGTCTACTTCTCCCTTTGCCCCTCCCCTTGCTCCTTCTCTCTTTCTTTCGCTCACTCTCTCTCAAATAAATAATACAGAGAGAACACTGGCATACTGAACAGTTTCCTAAAACATGATCAATTTTTTTTTTTTTAAGATTTTATTTATTTATTTGACAGGGAGAGACTAGTACGCAGAGAAGCAGGCAGAGAAGCAGGCAGAGAGAGAGGGGGAAGCAGGCTCCCCGCTGAGCAGAGAGCCCGATGTGGGGCTCGATCCCAGGACCCTGAGATCATGACCTGAGGCAAAGGCAGAGGCTTTAACCCACTGAGCCACCCAGGCACCCCTGATCAATTTCTTCGAACAGATCTAGTCAATAGTGTATTATTATTTGCATTATAATAATGCAAATTATTGCAATAATGGAAAAAATTTCCAAAACTTATTTGCAAAAATATTGCAAATAATGCAAATAATGGTTGCAGCTGCAACCATCAGAGCACCCTCCTCAATCAACCTTAAATATCTCCAGAAACAAGGAGTTACTGAAATTAGGATCCAAGGGGCAAAAATTTTTTCTCTTTAACTCTGGGCACACTGGTTCCAAATGGCAACATTTTATTCAGTTTGTTACTTTCTGGCCATGAGATTTCAAAAGGGGTATGATCGGTGATTGTGATAGATCTCATAGAGGAAGCGGATGCATTTAGCCAGCAGTGGATGTTGCTGTCTTCATACTTGAATTCCAGAAGATCACTATATTGTTTGCTCTAAGCTTATCCTCGTTGTTTATTTTCACATAGCTGAAATTGTGCTTCCAAAGTATTCTCCCAAATGAGGGGGAGGCTATGCTTCTATATCCTTTTGCGTCTGAAGGACAGTCTTAAATTTTAAATAAGAATACAGTGATCATAAACATATCTTAATGAGTCTCTATATAGTATTTCATGATTTTTAAGCACCTTCACCAATCTCTGAATGCACAGATCCTAAAACTGGAGGCATCTGCCCTCTACAGTACTTTGAGGAGAGATTGAGAATTCAGCTGTCAGTGACTTCCCTGGGGGTCTCTGAAGCTTTGGTGATGTAAGCACTTTTCTTCATTGAGTTAAATTTAGGAGGAGAGAAAAATCTGCTGAGTTTGTGTTTTTTATGGCAATAAGCCAATTTTCTTTTCCATATGTTGTTTGCCCTCAAGCACTCATAAGGTACATGGGATTCATTTCCACTGAAGGAGAAGCCTTAGAGCATGGGAGAAAATGAATGAGACAAGATGGTATGATTAGCTATTTACTGTGATCTGCAAAAAATAAAAATTGGGGGGGCGCCTGGGTGGCTCAGTCTTTAAGCGTCTGCCTTCGCCTCAGGTCATGATCCCAGAGTCCTGGGATCGAGCCCCGCATCGGGCTCCCTGCTCTGCGGGAAGCCTGCTTCTCCCGCTACCACTCCCTCTGCTTGTGTTCCCTCTCTCGCTGTGTTTCTCTCTGTCAAATAAATAAAATCTTTAAAAAAAAAAAAAAAGGAGAGAGATCAATTGAGAAAGATCAGTTAGGCATCAGTGTGAAAAATGGATTGGAGGGGTCAGGAGGTAGAAAGAAAGCCAATAGCAAGCTACTGCAATCACACAGGTGACAGGCAACGATGACCTGAACCAAGGTAGTGATAGTGCCGTGGGTAGAAGTGGATGGGATTAGGAAGGGAAAATAGTGAGATTTGATCATTGGTTGGAAGAAGGAGGTAGAAGGAAACCTTTCTCTAGTTTCCTGTTTTAAGAGCTGGTGGACAAGGTGTCTCTTCTCTAGCCGGGAACCGGAGTCAGTTGGGTCAGTGAGTTCTTTGCACTAAGTCATGCTACTTCCCTCTATCGCAGATTATGTTGTGTTGAGAGGGAAATTTGAGCAGCCAAAATACAGCTATGTATTGGGGACCACAGTCATGATTTCCCACGTTAGTCCTGTTTCATGCGTATTGTCCTGATATCTCATCTGGTTTAGCATTTTTCCGGAGAAGAGTGTGCTGGTTTGGACCTTCCTTATGGGTGACCACCCTTAGAAAGAAAAAATAAGTTAGCTCTTTTCTTGAACACAAATTTTACTAGGATTGCAGTCATAAGCGAGTGTGTAAAAGGAATGAGTAGGCTGGAATAATTTAGTAATGAATAATTCATTATTCATATCATTTATCTCAGTAAAATTACTGTAGGAGAAATTCTAAGTTATAACTATCCTGATTGAAAAACGTTCAAGTACTTGTTGAGCTTTGGAAATTATCTTACCCCAACCCACTTTCAGTTTTAAAGTGTTAAGTTTAAGTGATGCTACATACTCCAGAGAGGGTTAGTAAGCAAACCATGGGCATAGCTATACAGTATTGCATGTTTTACAGGGCTTTTTTTCACATAGATATGATTTATTATAGATGAAATTATTCTTAGGATATATTTAAGGAAGACCCAGTAATATCCTAAAGTAAATAGTTGATTTCAGGGCCATGGGGGGCGGGGGGGGAAAGATCTCCAGGATGTCTGAATATGGTGAAACTATTCTACAGCTGTCTTAAAAATTCCAAAATCTACCTCAATGTTTTAATGTATACACCTCATTTATAATATTTATAGCCCATCTCCTTCCAGAAAGTATGTAAGATAGCTACAAAAGACTCAGTCCCCATTAGAAAACAGTTTTTCAAAAAAAAAAAAAAAAGAGAGAGAGAGAGAAAGAAAGAAAGAAAACAGTTTTTCACAGAAGCTGATATGTTTCTAACTGCAAACTCTTTCAAAAGAGAACTTATCCAGGCTGCCTGGTTATTTCACTTTCAAACAGATTGCATTCCAAAAATGCATTTGAGGGTTGGCTCTTTGGAAGTTGGAATACATTTTTCTTTCAGAAACACTGTGATAGTTGAGTTCCTAGGCAAGTGCACAAAAACCTGGTTGATCTTATATATATACCACTTGCTTGAATTCTGGGTCCTAGAAGCATTACTGAGGACAGAGGAATAAAGAGAGCTTTCCCCCATTTTCTACATAAAGAAGAAAATTCTAGATGTGAAGTCTGTCATCTCCACCCTACTCTCCCTGTTTCTCCTGCTGGTGATTCTCCAAGGTCCCAGTGCTTCCCTCCATTTGGGCCTGATCCAGTTTCTTAAAAATGTCCTATTTCCTAATGATTTCTCTGTTCTTCCTTAATAAAACTCCTATGTTCTCAGTGTAGTTGTCTTAACTTCTCATTAAAACATTCTAATTGTGGGGGTGCCCAGGTGGCTTGGCTCAGGTCACGATCTCAGGGTCCTGGGATCCAGACCCCCATGGGGCTCTCTGCTCAGCGGGGAGCCTGCTTCCCCCTCTCTCTCTGCCTGCCTCTCTGCCTACTTGTGATCTGTCAAATAAATAAAATCTTAAAAAAACAAAAACAAAAACATTCTAATTGTGAATGACTAATGAATTCAGGATATTTGCAGAGCTCTTTAAAAACACAACAAGGAATGTATCTTATTTCACACATTTTTGGTTTTGGAGCAAGAATGTAATGAAATTTAACAACAGAAAGGTGGGAAATTCAGATCAGGACAAGGATTTTTGGACCAGGGCCTCCAAAGTTTGATTCTTTACATTCCTACTTTTATTTGATGCCTTTACTTCTCAACGAACGAGAGCAACAATTAACATATCACTTTACAAAGTACACGGATACACTTTTGAATCTATAAGGTATTATTCTTATTTAAGGGAAAAGGACGCCGAGGCTCAGAGAAGCTAAGTGTCTTGCTTAGAATCTCCAGCTCAGACTGGAAAGAAGCCAGTTTCAGAGACTCTGCTTCAGGGCCAGTTCTGCATTCAACGGCCTCTCCAGCTTCCCAAGTCCCCAATTCCCATCATCTCCGTGCTGACAGTGAAGGTTCTGGCCCTACGGTTGAGGTGAAATCCTTAGGATATAGTTTAGAATTGCCATTCCTAGAAGACCATTTTTGTCTGAATGTAGATGTGTTTCCTTGTGTATTGGTCACGTTGCTAATGGCTGATGTGAACTTGAGATCCGGTCCGAAGAGATGGAGGAGGGGAGACAGGAATAAATGGAAACTTCGCCTACCGGGGGTATATATTTTTATATAATTTCATATATTTTCTGTATAAAAATGACTCTACACTGCATATCAGAGAACATAGATCAATATCTACCACAATTGTTTTTCAGTTTGCCATTATTGATGAGACAATGAAATTAGGTAAGCTATAAATGTCAGTGTTTAGGAAATATTCAGAGATAAATATACACTTGACCAAATCGTGAAGAAAAGGGAAAAAAGAAAAGGAAGTACAATCCAAGAGGCCGTAATATTCACTGTTGTAATCAGAATTAAGACAAAGACTGTCAAAATAAAATAAAAAAAGAGTATCTGTGGAGGAAAGAAAATGCCTTGATGACAAGGTCCAATCATAACATGGAAAGTCTCTTCCTCTTCCCAAATGATACGTATAGACCTGTTAAAAGGACTTGGGTTACTTTCTTCTTTGGGGCTGATGCAGTGAAAAAGGTTACACAGGAAAACAGACATGCTCAGAAATCCCAGCCACAACTTCTGGCATGAAGCACCAAGAAATCAAAGCACCCGTTGGGGGGGCTGGATGGATGAACCCTCAAAAATCTTATTTTGGTCTAATACTACAAGTGCTCTGAAAAAGTAACAGGGAAAGAATAGAAATCATTAACACTCACCATATTAAAAAAATTTAGAGAGACACCTGAACTTAAAAATAATAATATTAAGCAAACATTTATCAAAAGCTTCTCAACAAGGAGAAACTTTTGCAACTGCGATTAAAGGAAGGTATTAGACCACTGCCTGCATTTAGAAAAAAAAAAAAAGAGTCATCTGATCTTATGGGAAAGAAAAGGGTTTTGGGAATGGTGGGGGAGTAAACTGAGGAGAGTGAACTAAGGAGGGCTGAGGTAGTGGTGGCGGCTTTTTTTTTTTTTAATTGCTGATAACCTATCAAACCTAGATTGGAGAAAATCCCAACAATGAAAATGTTAATCCATTTACTTTAAACAAAGGCTAGAACTTGAAGCAGGCAGATAGGTTAGATGTTATCATTATTTTGGAATGATTGGATCTATCTGAAATTCAGAACCTCCTCAAAGAACACTGAGGTTAAATTGGAGCAAAAGTAGAATTTTTCATTATGTTTTGGCAGGTAGGGGTACTTGTTGTTTGTCTAGAAGCATTTTTGGGTTTACTACGGTATAGGGAAATTCACTAAGATTAATTTACTGTACTATATACTTCATTGGTAAAATAAAGATTCTGAAATCAAAGACCTAGTTCTATGCAATGGTTATTTTTAATAATCTTTACTCAGTTAATGCATCATTCCTTAGAGCTAAAAATTTGCAACCTTAACTTCTAGTGCCAATTATGATCCCGTTCTGATAATCTCGTCAACACACAATTCTCACAATATGAGAAAGGAGCTTCTTTTGTATTGAAAGGATATCTTTGAATGGAAATAATATATAAGTCATGTTTTGGATCCATTTATATTCAAATTTTTTGTCTTTAGATTAATGCTAAGAGCTCAGTAGGTTTTGAATAAATGAATTTCTTCTTCTGGAAGAGATTTAGTTGGATAGGACAGGTGACGCAATACGTACACCGTACACAAAGACCAGATACCAGGAGGCTGACAGCCCCCCCACCCCCCAAGCTCCTCACAGGCCTCTCAGTTCAACAAGGCCCAGTGCGGTGGGAGTAAAACTCGAAGTGTTGACAGTTTTTGGTGGTTCACTGAATTTGTCCAGTTCATGATTCTATAATGTCTTCACAACTTCGACCTCCAAAATATGTCTTAAGTATGTCTACTTTTCCCTCTCTGCCACTCCTTAGGCTAGGCCTCCGTCACTGCCTTGGGATACGATTGATGGCTTTTACTTCATCCCATCCTCCACACAACTGGTAGGACCATTTAAATCAGATATGTCACTCCCTGGTTTAAAACCCTCCTGCTACCCAATAACCCTTGGAATAATATCTGTGTTTTGTTGGGGTCTGTGAGGCCCTAAGATCTGGCTCCTGACCATCTCCAACATAATCTCAAGGCGTTCTCCTTTCCACTGGGCTCCCGGCAAGTCTTCCTTTAGTTCTTGCAGTGTTATAAAGCCTTTCCCATCTCAGGGTTTCAGTATATACGGTTCTACTTAAAAAAACTTACTCCCTACCATGAACTAAGCTCCTTCCCTCTCATTGTTTGACTAAAATATGATCCTACTCATCCTCTCCTACTTTCTCTTTCTTGCTCTCTTACTTGTTTTCTTCATATTTGTCACAATTTGTAGTGACTTTGTTTACTTCTAGTTTACTTGGTGTTTTTGTATTTTCCCCCCAGATCCAGGACCACAGAAACTCTGCCCATCTTGCTCTGATGAGTGCCCAGTACCCAACAAAGGGCTTGGTGAACAGGAAATGTGTAATAAAAAACTCATTACATGAGAATTCATGAATGAAGAAATGAACAATAATCCTATAATGTGCACGGGCTTTTCCAAGGAGCCAAGATTATTTAGCAATGATCATACACCTGTTAAGTAGAGACCCAAACATAAGTTAAACCTTTAGGATTGGTAGTTTAAGGTTCAAGCCTGTTCCTTGACTGGCCACTGGCTATCTCTCCTCTTGGCACACACCTCTGTTGAGAAAACTACTTAATAATAAGAGGAAAGCTGGGAATAATCATGGAGCAGGAAGACCACACATGATAAATTTGTTATCTTTTAAATACAAGCAATGAGCAGACCAAATAGAATATCTGAAAATATGCAAAAACCAGACTGGGGGAGGCCTTGAATGTCAGGGTAGAAAAGTCCCATATTTGGGAGGTGAAGAGCAGCCTGTGAAGGTTTCAGAATAGAGAAATGGTATTTACAAAATGGGACTTTTGGATGCAGTGTGTATCAAAGGGATATGGAGGGATATCCACTAAGGGATATACTGCTATTTAATTATGTGGTTGGTCAAATCACTTCCTTCCTGCACATAGTATTAAGATGACAAAAGGAGGAGAGTCCAGAAACAGAGGAGAGTGAACCTGTTTGAGTCCCTTCACTACCTACCTACCTAAGGTTGTCATATATACTAAGTCTTAGTATATATATATATATATATATATATATTTTTTTTTTTAAGATAGATTGATTGATTGATTTATGAGAGAGAGAGAGAGAACCCAGTGGAGATAGGGGCTGAGGGAGAGGAGCAGACTCCCCACTGAGCAGGGAGCTGATAGGAGCTTGATCCCAGGACCCCCAGGGTTAATGACCTGAGCCAAAACCACGAGTTGGTCGATTAACTGACTGAACCACGCAGGTGACCCTCTGTGAGTCTTTCTAACCACTCAAACAAATGGCTTGTGTTAAATAACCTCCAAGCTTCTAATTCTAGCACTGAGGAAAGTGCTAGACATAGTACATAGTAAGCACGAAACGCATACTTATTTGTTAAACGAATTAGTAAGTAAATGGAATCTATATTTTTCATGTTTCCATTATAGTTTCAGAAGGGCATGAAGAAGGAAACAAAAATCACATATAACCCACCATCCTGAGACAGCTATGATTAATATTCTTATATACCTCCCTCTTCTACCTCTTTCTTTTCCAATTTTATTCCTCCCCCTTTATTACTTTTACTCTACCTTGGTAAATATGTGGGTTACGAATGGGGAAGGGACTGATTAATATTTTCCCTTTATGAGACATTTGGAAACTCCAAAAGAAGAAAATAAATCTTAGAATCAAACTGTGTGTGAAATTTTATATTCTACTTTTAAAAAGCTGTCTTTGCAAAAACATTTTCTCATATTGCTAAAAATTCTTCAGAAGCATAGTTTCTAATATCAGCAAAATAGACAATATGTATTTTCTCTTTTTAAGTTTATTTATTTATTTTTTTTAAAGATTTCTATATATTTGAGAGCGAAAGAGAGAGAGGACGAGTAGGGGGAGGGCCAGAGAGAGAAGAAGACTCTGCGCAGGACTGGATCCCAGGACCCTGGGATCATGATCTAAGCTGAACGTAGACACTTAACCGACTGAGCCACCCAGGCGCCTGGATTTTCTCTTTTTAAATGAACCAGTACCTCACTTCCTGCCCATCAATCACCTGCAATGATTTGCTGAGCATATACTGTGTGCTGTACATGAATACCACCATCTAACTCAGGGCTTTGCCCCAGTTTTATTTTCCTTGAATTTAGTGCTCATCTGTTCACCCTGGGAAGACATCCTAGACTTCTACAATGTCAGCAGAATTACACAGTCCCTCTTTGTGTTCCCATTTCACTGTGTCTATCATTTTATCACTGCAACTTTTATTTTATATCATAATTGGCTATCTATTCCCTTCAGTTAATTATGGGCTCCCAAAGGGCAGAGACAGTTGTTCATCCTTGCATGTTTATGGCTTAAGACAGGGCCTGGAACTAAAGAAGGTTTTGTTTTGTTTATTTTATTTTGTCTTATTATTTTCCTTAAGATTTTATTTATTTATTTGACAGAGAGAGAGATCACAAGTAGGCAGAGAGGCGGGGGGGGGGGGGGAGCAGGCTCCCCGCTGAGCAGAGAGCCCCATGTGTGGCTCGATCCCAGAACCCTGAGATCATGACCTGAGCTGAAGGCAGAGGCTTTAACCCACTGAGCCACCCAGGCATCCTTATTTATTTTTAAACTGTCCTTTTTAAAAAAATTAATTTTATTTATCTGACAGAGAGAGAGAGAAAGAAAGAGAGAGGAAAAAGGAGAGAGTATACGCAGGCGGAACAGCAGGCAGAGTGAGAGGGAGAAGCAGGCTTCCCTGGGATCACGATCTGAGCTGAAGGTAGCCGCTTAACGGACTAGCCATCCAGGTACCCTCATTGTTTTGTTTAAATCTCATTTTTAAAATGAGTCCTGAATATAAGTAGCCATCAGTCAGAAACTTCCACTTTTCAGGATTTCCCACCATTGCAACTCAACATATCTACAGCTATTAAAACTCACCTCCTCCTACAAGAAAACAAAGTGAAACAAAAACCTCCCTACCCCTTCTACAAGAAAGAATATTTCTCTATGTTATTGGTACCTTATTATTTTGGTCGTGCTTTAAACCTTGAAATTATTTGGACTATACTTGCTTGCTTCTTGTTTCCAGCAACAACTTCTTTATTCCATCAATATATAGTGAGTGTTTTTTTATGTCATGCTTTGTTCTGGGTGCTAGATCTCTAACAGCAAACAGGACCCACATGGTTCCTTGTCTTTTGGAGCACACATACTAGTGGAAGGAGGCAACTAATAAACAAAGAAGTAAACAAGGAAAATATCAGATAATGATAAGTGCCTCATGGAAAATTAGAACAAAATGATAAGTAGAGAGTAGCTTCTTGAGGTTAATCATCAGAAAAGGCCTCCCTTTAGGCTCTATCTCCTGTCTTTCCCCTTTCTTTCCCGTGCTGCCTGCCTCCCCTCAGGCCTGCATTAGCATACCAGCTTAATGGAGGGGCTTCCAGGCTCCAGAATTAAATCCATATCCTACCACTAAATTGATCTTCTATTTGATTGTTGTGGGAAAGACGGGATAAGATCCGTGGAAAATTGTGATTTTCTCCTTTGTTAAGCACACAGATAATAGCCTAAATTACACAACTCAGGTCTAATTTTTACTCACCAAACAAAAAAACTTAATTACTCATTAAGTTAATAAGGGATTAAAACTGGAGAGATCTCTTTGAATTTCGGCCCAGAGACCTATCTGATTAGTGCTTAGGGAAAAGGGATTCAGAATTATACCCTGGAGGGAGCAAGGACTGAGTCCTTTTTCTTTAACCACTGAGGCCCGACAGAA
The DNA here is from genome assembly GCA_028646535.1 of Procyon lotor. Taxonomy (NCBI): domain Eukaryota; kingdom Metazoa; phylum Chordata; class Mammalia; order Carnivora; family Procyonidae; genus Procyon; species Procyon lotor. The sequence continues at coordinate 117,666,458 of CM053606.1, forward strand.
AAGAACATTCGTGGAGCTCCAACTAGGTGCTATGAACTGTACTGCTTTATTATCCTTCTATTACTTAAACCTCATGAAAACCATCTAATATAGATGTAATTAGGTAATTTGCCTTAAGTCCTCACAGTTAGTAAGTGGTAGGTGGTAGAGTGACTATCACTCAAGTTTAGGTAGAAACCTTAACCTTTACAAATTGGTTATTAATGATATTCGGAGAAACATAAACAAGAACTACAAATCACTTGAAAGAAAGTGGTACCTAGAACAAATATTTGTACAATAAGTGAATAAACAAATGAGAAAGGAAAATGTACACCTAAAGTAGCCATTTAGGAAAATGGGCAGGGCGCAAAATTGACCAGCACTAAAGATACTTGTTTATTCATTAATGCAACAATAGTCAGGTGCTGGGGGCATTTGCATTGGGGACATTGTTCCTGTTCTCTCGAACCTTATGAGATAATGGGGCAGTAGATATTAATATCTATGTGCTTTGAAAGAAAAGCATAGGTTACACTCAGAGTTGGGGGGACCTGATCTGCCCTGGAGGGTCCTTAACAACTGACAGTTAAGTTGGAACCTGAAAAGTAAAGGAGAGTTTGTCAGGCAAGTAAGTAGGATTCGAGCACTCAAGACACAGTGAACATTGCATTCAACACTACACCATTAAATATTAAGGCAGAAAGCAGTATGGTATTTGAAAGCTGGGACGGAACAACTCTGGATGGAACAGAGAAAGAGTGGGGAGGTGGAGTGAGGGAGATCATGCAGGGATTTAACGATTTGGGGTTTTATCCCAAGAGCAATGAGTAGACATGAAAGGGTTAAAAACCACAGAAGGACAACACCAGATCTGTATTTTATTTTATTTATTTTTTTAAAGATTTTATTTATTTATTTGACAGAGAGAGATCACAAGTAGGCAGAAAGGCAGGCAGAGAGAGAGAGGAGAAGGAGGCTTCCTGCTGAGCAGAGAGCCCGATGTGGGGCTCTATCCCAGGACCCTGAGACCATGACCTGAGCCAAAGGCAGAGGCTTCAACCCACTGAGCCACCCAGGCGCCCCCAGATCTGTATTTTAAAGAGATCACTATGTCTGCTTGGTGGAAGACAAACTGGAGGGAAACCAATTTGAATGCAGGAAGACTACTAGGGCCAGGGGGTGAGGGGAAACGGTCATTACAACAGCACAGGTGAGACTTGGTGACGTATTTCATTGGGTAGGGAGAACAGGATGGATTTAAGAAGTATTGAGGAGATAGAATACATAGGATTTGATGACTGATGGTATCAGCATATGAGAGATAGGAAGGTTTCTGGAATGACTATTTCCAGGGTAAGAAGGTGGTATTAACAATTAGTGGATTTGAGACCCCCAAATGAAGAATTGTGTGGGAGAGTGAATACCATAAATTCAATTTGCAGAAGTAGGCAGTTGAAGAATGAGGTTTGGGGTGGGCTATAATAAGCCCACCATGATAAAGGAAGGTTTGCAACTCATTGGCTAAAAATAGTGATCTCCATTATTTTTTTGTATTTTTGGAGAGGACCTTGAAGCTACTGGACCCTTTCCTTCCCGAGGAGAGTGGGGTGGGGGCCAGATTGTTTCTAGTTGCAGGTCCCTGATCTAAACATTTTTTGGCTTTTCATGAGTATGAGTAAAAATAAATTTTTAGTAAGTAGTCCCATAAATTATATTTACAAACCACAAAATAATGCTAATCTCTCCATTAATTGATTGTATAGATAAAATAAATAGCAATAAAAATGGTCTAAATTTCTTCATATACCCCAATAAATCATGATACTCTGGAAGTTAACTGGATCTAGAGGATTTTAAAAAACAAAGTATTATTTCATACATGCAATTCCTGAAAGAACCAAAGCCACCATAAATCCTTTAATTTAAATGAAATTATAGATCATGACATGCAGTGAAGTTTCAATATTAAGTTTGAAATTCGCCTCTGAATTTATCCTATCAATAAATAATCTTTGGGTACCCTCCCCCACCCCCCAGTGACAGTGAACCATTATTCATCTTGATTATCAAGTGCTTTGGCAACCCCTCAAATTTTGCACCTGAATTAAGTGCCTCCACTCATTTCAACCTAATTCTGGTCCTGCTCTGCCTGCCCCTGTGAACCTCACTCTATGTGAGACCTAGAGTTACCTTCATGCTCGGGAAAATTTTCTGCTAGTGCAGTTGGATGCACTCCTAAATCGTACCCTCCCTCAGTATAAGATGTGTGGAGTACAGACCATCTGATCTTCTACACTGGTATCTCCTCCCATTTCTACCAGAGGACCTAGCACTAGAAAACCCTCCAACGAACATTTGTTGAATGAAGGAAACATTTAAAAAACAGATGACAGGGGCACCTGGGTGGCTCAGTGGGTTGAAGCCTCTGCCTTCGGCTCGGGTCATGATCTCGGGGTCCTGGGATTGAGCCCCGCATCGGGCTCTCTGCTCGGCGGGGAGCCTGCTTCCCCCTCTCTCTCTCTGCTTACTTGTGATCTTTCTCTCTGTCAAATAAATAAATAAATAAATAAATAATCAATCTTTTAAAAAAAAACAAAACAAAACAGATGACAGACAGACAGACAAACCTATAGCCAGATACCATTTTAGAGCAGTCAAATGAGCCTTCTTAAGATTAACACTCAGTCAAACAAACTAGTTAACAAAGGAAGTTCCCAACTGGACACCAAATACCTTACCCAAACTGAGAGGCTACTATCCTGGAGCCCAAGTAGCAACTCCAGAAAAGTAACCCATCAAAGACAGGCTGCTCCCAGCCCACACTCAACAAACTTCAAATTCATAGGATATTAGAGCGAAAGTGTATGTTTATCTATCAGCTGGCATTGTTTTATCTGCAAGAGACAGAGACACACATTTGAACCTGTTTGGGCAAAAAGGGGAGTTAATTAGGAGGATTCTGGAGTGCTTCATGGGACCTAAAGAGAGTAACACGGGCTTGAGGAACTAGACGCAGGGACTTGAATCACATCAGTTCCCACTGTCTCCAGTCTCTGCCTTTACACATCTACTTCCCTCCTTTCTTTTATATTAATTAATTTTCATAACCTTTGAAGTAGATTCAGGTAACATTTCCATTTGATGGATGAGGATGATGACCCTAAGTAATTTGTTTAGGGTCATAGGCTTAAGCAGTGGCACAGCCAGGATTCAAACCTAAGCAGTCTATTGCCAGAGCCCATTAACTTATTATTGTGGGATAGTTTACAGATACACAAAAGTGGAAAGACTAGTACAATTGATCCTATGCGCGGACTAATCTAGCTACGACAATCTAGGATACATAGTGCTATAACAATCATCAACTTATGCTCACTTTGGTTTCATATATACCCCTACCAATAACTCCCCGTTGGCACTGGATTATTTTGAAGCAAGTCCCATGATTTCATTTCATTCACAACCATTTCAGTGCATATCTCTGAAAGAGAATTTTTAACATAACAGCAATATTAATAGTAGACTTAACAATTAGCAACACTTCCTTAACATCACCAAATATCCAGCCAATGTTAAAATTCCTAGTTGTTCGTAACTTGTTTTTTTCTATAGGTGATTAATTTGCTTTGGGATCCAAATGGTACCCTTACCCTTGATAAGCTTCAACAATAATCATGACTTATCTTATTTCATATCTAGCCCCACTCAATTATCTTCTCCCATACTATTTTGAAGCAATTCTAGACATGGTATCATTTGATCTATAAATATTTTAGTATTTACCTCTAAAAAAATAAGAAGGGGCACCTCGGTGGCTCAGTGGGTTAAAGCCTCTGCCTTCAGCTCAGGTCATGATCTCAGGGTCCTGGGATCGAGCCCCACATCCCACATCGGGCTCTCTGCTCAGTGGGGGAGCCTGCTTCCCCCTCTCCCTCATCCTGCCTCTCTGCCTACTTGTGATCTCTCTCTGTCAAATAAATAAATAAAATCTTAAAAAAAAAATAAAAAAATAAGGATTTAAAAAATGTAATTAAAATGCCATTATCACATCTAAGCTATTAACAACAAAACCTACATATCATTAACTCTCCAGTGTTCAAATTTCCAGTTGTCTCATAAATTTCATGATAGGGCTTCTTTCACAGACTATGCTTGTTTGACTGAATATCCCAGTAAGGCCTATAAATTACAATCAGTTGATAGTTTCTTAAGTCTCTTTTATGGTATAGGTTCTCCCTCCATTTCTCCATTTCTCTTTCCCTCCCTTATAATGTACATATTTGTTGAAGAAACTGGATCCTACAGTATATCCTACATCCTGGACTTTGCTGACTGCAGCCCTATGATGTCATGTAACATGTTCTTCTGTCTTCTGTCTTTCCTATTAACGCAGTAATTATCCTAAAGGATTGATCTTGTACAGGGTTGGTTCTTTAAAAAGATTGCTTCATGGGTGGTGTTATATACTTCTACCAGGAGTCATATAATAACTGGTTATCGATCTACCTGATAAATGGGCAGGTAGTGACGATCGCCGTCCACAGCAGCACTGCCCAAGTTGAATATAACATGAGCTATGCATGTAATTTAAAATGTTCTAGTACCCCTATTTTTAAAAAGTAAAAATAATTGGGGCACCTGGGTGGCTCAGTCGTTAAGCATCTGCCTTCAGCTCATGTCATGATCCCAAGGTCCTGGGATCGAGCCCCGCATCGGGCTCCCTGCTCTGTGGGAATCCTGCTTCTGCCTCTCCCACTCCCCCTGCTTGTGTTCCCTCTCTGGCTGTGTCTCTCTCTGTCAAATAAATAAATAAAATATTTAAAAAAAAAAAAAAAGTAAAAATAATTTAATAATGTATTTTATTTAACTCAATATATCCAAAATATTATCATTTCAACACTTACTAAAAATGATTGAGATATTTTATATTCTTATTTTCAGACTAATTTTTCAAAGTCCTGTGTATCTTTTCCACTCACAGCTGGTAGGTGCTAGAAGCTGCTTGCACTGGCCCGTGAAAGCTGACTGTGAGCATCTCATCCCAACTCTATGGGATGGGATGGTATTCACGACATCCCATTGGCAGCTAAAATTGGCTATGGTGGTAGTATTTATACCACAGCAAAAATCACAAAGCAGATTTTTTTTCCATCTCAGGTAGCCAGTTATTAAACGTTTATTAGCACAGCACTACTTATATAACACATATCACTTTGGACCAGCCCCATTTCAAGTGCTCAATAACCATGGATAGCTAGTGGGTATTGTACTGCATAGCCCATCATGGCGTCTGCAGTTGAGTGTAATGTGTTCTATCATTCCTTCTCTGTTTATTAGCTGGAAGAGTTCTGTAGATTAAAATTTTCCTCATTAACTATTTAACTATATTAATGTATTATAAATTTATGGAAAGCAACATAAATCCTCAATTCTTTTCCTTTATTAATTAGTGTTCAAAATAATGAGTTGATTCCCTAGCAAAAGTACCCAATTAGTATTTTTTGGTAGTGTTATGAACTCATAGATTCTAACATATTTGACTGTTTCAATCCGCTGCATTTACTATTTTTATTGATGCCCGTATTGTCCCATCTTTGGCCACTGGAAGCTTCCTTAAGTTCAGGGCCCACATTTCAGACTGCTAAGCTACCACTAACACCAGCCAGACTTTACCTCTCATAACCATACGTCTCGACCATTAGAAAGCGACTGACCTTATTTTCTAGATCAAAAGTTCAAAAAGCCTGGGATTTATCGGTCCAGCTTGTTTCAAGTGCACACCACTATGTCCAGCAGTGTCACATGGGAACTTGGCAGCTCTGTTAGGAGTCAAGGGAGGGGCTATCTGAGAAGAACCATCACTTGGTAGACAAAACAATAGATGTCCACAATGACATATTTAAAAGATGACACAGAAAATTTTAAAGAATGTCATCCTTTCCATATGCACTGATTAGTTCCCTTGTTTACTCATTCAACACATATCTATTAAGAACCTTTGACAGGCATGGAACTATTATTCCAACTGTAAAAGTTAATTTAAAAAAACATACACCTATATTAAATTCTTGAATCCCTAAAGATTTTTTACTTTATCTAACTGAAAGAGAATGAGTGTTAAAAACACATTAAAATGCTTCAGAAGGTAGGCACAGGTCCTTTGGAAAGTAGCACAGAAGACATAATTGCACATATTTAATAAGACAGCATCTTTTTTGTTTCATATGGGTTCAAGAAAAAGGCACTTTTGAATCAGATTGTCCCTTAGACATGAAAACTAAATTTTACAGTAAATGATTTCATTTTAAATTTATCTATGGTAAAAATTATATGGGACAATAAAGAGCTCTAATGGAGCAACCATGGCCCCTCTGACTTCTTAGTATCCTCTCACTGAAATCTCTGAAGGCACTAATGTCCATCCAATATCCCTACTAATTAACCGAAGTTTGGGCAGATGGGTATTTTAGTCAGTCATATGCCTGCGTAATTTTCTGTGAGCAAAATATGAAGAACTTATTTTCTAGTAAAAACGGAATGCACAATAACCAAAATATTCAAAGAATGAATTGTTAAAATTCATCAGGTATTCCAAAATAAGCAAAGAAGTATTTTCATGATTTCCTTTTTAAAAACAAAAATATCAGTAAAGGTTTCAAAACTGAAACTGAACTGACCTTAAAGTTGCAGTTGTCTTTAAAAAAAATTATAGTTATCTTGTGATATTTAAGGTTTTTCAATAAACTTGTTGCACAAGTACATTTGTAGACAATTTAACAAACACACAACCATAAAACATGCTGGCAGAGAGAATAATTAACCTGGGGGAATAAACAGGCAAAACTAACCAGGCAAGGGAAGGCCTAGATTCCAAGACCCCCATAAATGAGAAATTGTTCATAAAATAAAATAAAACTGTTCGTTTTATTTTAGAATCTTGGTTCTTTTTTGTGGTTGGGGGAGGCCTAGGAGATAATGCAGGGAAAATAAAAATATTATGACTAAATTTACAATTTTTCATTCAAAATGGAAATACTATTATTGGGAGGAAAAATATGCTTTTAAAACTCAAATGATGTATTTTATTGAAGACTGGCAATGAAGGAAAGAATAGGGCATAACTAGTCATTCTTTTTAATTTAAAAAAAATTTGTTTTATTAACATATAATGCATTATTTGCCCCAGGGTACATGTCTGTGAATCATCAGGCTTACACATTTCATAGCACTCACCATAGCACATACCCTCCCCAATGTTCACAACCCAGCTACCCTATCCCTATCCCCCCCACCTCCCCCCCGCCTCCCAGCCACCCTTATTTTGGGGGTTTTTTTGGGTCTAAATAATTTCATTTAGAAGTGTGTTATTTGATAGTTCTCATTTGGTTAGCAACCTTTAAATATATTATTTAGTCATTTACAATAATTTGGCACTAAAGATGAATAATTATTCATATTTGCTATATTCATTTGAATTATAGGTTTCAGTGATTTCTTGGGGATTTAAAAGTACAAACAAGAGTTATTATCCTTCCTTAGTCACTATATTTTATATTCTCCATATTAATATAATCTGTTGCAAATTCAAGTTGACGATATTACTGCTTCTAATTGTGTTCTACTGCATGCACTGAGAATGATACACTGTTATTTTTTCAATAAACTTCTACAGAAAGATTGCCAGTGTAAGACACTATGTTAGGCTGTTATGGATCCAAAGTAAATATGACATGATGTTCCTTTAGAGAATTCTTAGTGTGATGGTACAGACAAATCCACACCTAGGCATGTTAATATAATTTGGGAAGGGTACAAATAGGTAGGGGTCCTGGGCATTACAAAGGCACAAAGGACTCTGGGTGTGTGTGTGTGTGTGTGTGTGTGTGTAAATAGGTAGGTAGGTAGGCAGAAAGGACTTTCTAGAAAGAGATAACTGAGGTAGGTTTTATCAAAGAATAATTAGTAATTAATCAAATGATGAGAAAGAGGGTAGAAAGGAAGATGTTCCAATAGCACAACTGTTAGAGAGCAAAGTGAAAGTCAAGAAGTGGAGGGAGATGATAAGATATTAAAACAGAAAGTCTGATGGAGGCCAGATCATAGAACTATTGAATTCCATGTCAAGGAGCTTGAACTTTATCTCACAATCAATGATGATTCACTGGGATGTTTAAATAGGGAGACAAAAGGGTAAGATAATGACAGGGCCAGACCAGAGACTAGAAGACTAGTTAAGAAGACGTCATAGTGTTCAGGATGAGAAGAGATGGGAGCCTAAACCAGGACAGTGATAGCAGATGTGGGGAGTAGGAAAAGGATTCAAGAACTCATTAGGAGGTAAAACGCGTAAGAGCTGGTGATCGACTGAATGTGGGACATACAGAAAATGGAAGACTCAAAGACAATGGTGAAGCATAGCACCCTACCAAGTACAATGGAGAATACAGGAGAAAGAGTCGTCTTCAGAGGAAGTGATGACTTCAATAATTTTAGAGTTGTCGAGTCTGAGGTGTAACTGAAACCCTGATGTAGCAGCCAATCAGCAACTCTGTAGAAAGTTTTTTGAGGTACAGCTGTAGACTTGGTACCATTACCAAGTGATAGTTAAAATCATGTCAATGGGTCAAGCAACTCAGAAAGTTGTAGAGAATCTTTCCCTCTCAACTCACTGTGAACTTATAGAGTGCTTATCTCTGTGATTAACTGTGAACTTTAGCTCCAATACCTACCATGACTGGATCAATCTACTTAATTTGTCATTAATTTATGTATCTTTGAGGTTGTCTTCTGAGTCTAGACACGGAGGCTCATGTTAAGTGAAGAAGCACAGAACAACAACAAAGACAAGCAAACAAAATATCTAAAATTAAATGTATTAACAGTTCTTCAGGACTTTCTTACGTTCTAAGGGCTGAACAATACTCCCTCAACATAGTAATCCTTCAGTTTGTTCTACCCCTTTGTTCAGTTTTTTCACTAAACTCTACCTATCTGGCAAAGATATCACTAAATTTTTAGTAAGTCAATCCTTTGTCTATTAATACATCATTTGACAATATGCTATCAAAGTAACCATTAGCAATAGTACCATCAGATTTCCTGTGGAACTTTTAAAGTAGCAGCTGAATTCTTTGATTAGTTAAAAAAAAAAAACTCTATTATTTTTGTTGACTTTTAAGTTAAATCAAAACTATTTTCTGAGCAGCTTCAAGGAAAGAACCATGAATAAAACTCTTAAAATGACATTTCAGAATCATGTGTGGCAATCATGCAGATTAACACTGACACAATTTCCAAGAGTTACTAAAGATAGATCTTGTGCAATTGGGCAAAATAAGTGGGTGGATAATTTTTTTTTAAGTAGGGCCATGACCTCTGAGATCTTCTGTTGTTTTCACTATGATCTATAAACTGAACAAGTGCTATTTTCTTTCTCATAGTAGTAGTCCATTACTTGTCTGGGACCAAGGCATTGCATAGGAATGAAGGCATAACTCCTGTTGTTTTTAGCAGCAAATATGGACTACCTATTCCTCCTCTGCTATGCCTCATGTCCAACCAAGGTAAACAAATGCTATGGCAATTCACAGTTCTAATTTTTGACAATTCTAATTTGCCACAACATTTTTTTGACAGTCTAGGACTCTGCTGCAGAATCCTTCTAATCACATTGCTCAGCAATAATTAAATTGCTACCAATCAATTGGAGCGGACAAGCAAGATGGAACTTGACTGCCATTGCTGGTCAAGACCTTCCTCTTCCACACTTGATTTAAGGCAGGGATCAAATGTGATTTCCCTTGAGATAAAAAAAGTGAACTGAGAATGTAGAGATAACCAGAATTGTGTTCCTCCTTCAAGGAGCTCACAGGGGAGCAGGGTGGACAGACATGCAGAATAAGTGGGGTTCCTTCACATTCACGTTTTAATCTGATTCTACAGTTTAAACAAGAAAGGGGAGATGGAAAAGAACATAGATGACATAATCTATGTCATCCTATGCAAGTACAGGAGTACAAGCTTTTACCTCCTACCCCAAAACTGAGACCAGGGCAGATAAATGTATTTCATTCAGTCACTGTATTGAGAATGATCTCTTCAAACCGTCAACATCAACAGGGATTAATTTAATGTTAGCAGTAAATACAAAAATTTAGCTAGTTAGGCATAGATAGCCAAAATAACTGGTTTGCTAGAGATCCTATATTTGACATGGAGCAAGTCCAAGCATTGCACTGGGACACATGAAGTTACTATACAAAAAATTTAAGAAAATTCTTCCATGATCCTCAAAGTGAATCTGAAAAGTACAACGTCCAGCAACGGACTCTCCAAGTTAAAGAGAGATGTGGAGAAAGTGGAAAGGATTCAACAGAGAGTCCCAGAGATGATTAAAGGGTTGGGAAAATGGGAGCTAGAAATTATTTAGCCTAAGTTAGAGAAGACTACCAGGTTTCTTAATAACAGTATTCAAGCATAGGAAGGGTTGTTATATACAAGATGATGAACAGTTGCTTTCTATCTCAACTGGAGAGTGGACAGAAGAAATAGACTTTGATTACAGCATGAAATATCTAAGTTAGACATAAGGAAGAACTTTTAAGAATGAGAATTATTGAATAACAGACCTTAGGATCCTCTTAGTACACCTGTTCCTTAAATGAAGCTGTTTCACAGGGTCCTTTTTAGGTTATTCTTCTTTTCATTTTGTCCTTAATTTATTTCATTTATACTGATTTAAATTACCTATTATAACTGATAATCCCCAAACACATATATGTTTGGGGATATTTATATGTATATTAGCATGTATACATATTTATATGTATATTAGTGTATATATAGTATATATACAGTATATAGTATATTATAGCAGATAGTACGTACAATATACACTATGGTACATTGTAGTGTGTATATAGTATACTACAGTATAGTTTAGTATAGTATATATACCATATATATCTCTAATCCACACTACTTTCCAAATGCCTCCTGGACATCACGCTTCTATCCTTTACCTGTTCTACTGCAATAGCATCAAAACTGATAATTCTGTCTCTCCAGTCTCCATTTTCTGGTCTATACTATGGTCTCAATCTTTCTATCTAAAAGCAAGCCGAGGGGCGCCTGGGTGGCTCGGTCGTTGAGCGTCTGTCTTCGGCTCAGGTCATGATCCCAGGGGTCCTGGGATCAAGCCCCGCATCGGGCTCCTTGCTTGGCGAGAGGCCTGCTTCTCCCGCTACCATTCCCTCTGCTTGTGTTCCCTCTCTCGCTGTGTTCTCTCTGTCAAATAAATAAAATCTTTGAAAAAAAAATAAATAAATAAAAGCAAGCCGAATCATTTCCCTGCTTACAATTTTCTGATAGATCCCATCATTTTTTGCTTTCCATCATTTGGTCCCTTAACCTATCCAATATCATCCCTGTCATTCCCCCCAAATGTTATTAATTCCAAGATAATTTCACTCCTTTTATCCCATTAGGCTTTTATAGATCTGTGCTTTTTTAAGTCTCTGTACTGCATTCCTCCCAGAACACAAATTCCCCCTTCTGTGTTCAACTTCTACTCTTCGGTTCCAGAAATCTTCCAAGGTGAGGATCACATTGGACTAAATGCTCGTGAAATTTCCTTGAAAACTTGCCATAGTTAGTATCAGGAGGAACCTTTCCAGACTTCAGGTTCCGTAACTGCTCATTTAGAAAACATCTAGGTAGCTTGCTGACGGAATCTAGTGGCCAACCTTCAAAAGTGGCATTATTATATATCAGAGTCTTGTGTTTATCACACTTGATTCCTGCTGCTGCTTATCTGACACTCCTTGCATCATTTCCTCAGGCATTTCCATATCACTCTGCCACTACTGGACCCAGGACCTTTTCTTCCATCTCTCGGCCTGGTGCAATTATGGATACATGCTTAGGCACTTTACGCGCATCCTCTCCAACTTATTTCTTTTTCTTTTCTTTTTTTTAAGATTTTTGTTTATTTATTTGAGAGAGAGAGATATCACAAGTAGGCAGAGAGGCAGGCGGGGGGCGGGGGGAGAAGCAGGGTCCCCACTGAGCAGAGAGCCCGATGTGGGGCTCCATCCCAGGACCCTGAGATCATGACCCGAGCCGAAGGCAGAGGCTTTAACCCACTGAGCCATGCAGGCGCCCCTCCAACTCATTTCTTACAACACTCCTATGAGGCAGGAATCGTATGCCCATTTTATGTGAAAAAGTCACCGCCTATCTACAGATGACATATATATGTATGTGCATGTGTGTATACACATATATTTGAGACACATCTATCCTATGAGCTGTAGCCTACTTAATATATGCCTCATAAATATCTCAAAAGAAACTCAAAATGTAATTTCCAAACATGAATTCATAACTTTACCCTTCTGATGTTACCTGTTTTAGTGACTGGAGTGGGACACTTGAGAGTCATCCTCCACATTTCACTCTTTTTTAGTCCCCATATCCAATCCATCACCAACTTTATATATAAACTTTCCCTCTCAGATAGCTCTTAAATTTGTGCAGTTCTCTCTGCCTTTACCATTATTAATCTGGTTCAAGTTTTCATCATCTCTTATAATAGCCTCTCATTCCTTCAGTCCACATCTTATCTGTTATCTGCAGCCAGAAGGATCTGAAAATCCAAATCTGATCGTGGTACTTTATGTGGTCCCTTCTTCCACCGCATTCAAAAGTCCTTTCGCAGTTTCCCATTGCTCTTATCAAAAAGACAAACTTGAAACTGCTATTCAATGGATCACATCCACTTCATCTCAAACTCACCTCTTCTCACATCTTGCTCCAGATGTGAGAAAGTCACCCCTCAACCACTCCGGCCACTGGTGCTTGCCTTTTACCCTTCGAACCAGTGATGGCCCATTCTGCTGGCCTCTGCACTGGCTGGAAAGCCATCTCTGTACTCCACTTCATCTAGTTAACTCTTCATCGTCCTTCAGATGCCACTTTCCCCGAGAAACCTTCTGTGATCACCCTCAAAAGCCAAGTATTACCTATTATAAGCTCCCAAACCACATTTTTCTCCTTCTTCTCTCCTCCTTTTCCTTACTTTTTTTTTTTTTTTTTTTTGTGATATTTGGTTGCCAACGTCCTCCACAAGACTGTAAGTGTCATGAGAGCAGGAACGGTCTATTCTTGCTATTTAATCTCTAGCCCCTCTCTCTACCACCTGGCATGTAGTGTTTGAAGAACTGAATAAATTAACTTGTTGGTTTCTATTTGCAAGGCACTGAGCTAAGTGCTTCACGTACATGATTTCATTAAATTTTCACAACAGACTTAGAAGGTTACCGCCTTTCTATTATTAGTTCCATTTTAGAAATGAGAAAACCAGAGCCTAGAGATATTCGATAATTTTCCCAAGTGTCACAAGTTGAAAACTGAAGTCCTCTACAGTAGGACTGTAAGGGATAAACCCATCACTTGTGGATACCTTTGGAGACTTAAGGATATTAACTAATGTGACACTGAACACGTGAGCAGGAAGGAGTCTCCGAATTACAAATTGATCATTTGTGTCTCTTGAGCAAACCTGAAAATCCTGAAATATTTAAGAGTCAACAACAGAATCCCACGGTTGTTAGGTCAGGTTACTTAAACAGAAGAAAAAAGTGGGCTGGACCTGAATTGTACTTGTTCAGTGAGCCTAATTGTTCCACTGACCAGTGAGGCATAATAACTTCGCACAGTACAACACTGACTGTGACTGGCCTGGGGGAATGGATCTCAGAGCAGTCAAAAAACTTATCAAGCCAAAATGACTGAATTCTCCTTTCACCAAAAGGAAAACAACTCACCTCACTCGTCAGCTATCCTTGTTCATGCAGAAGACTCTGCTGAGTCCTTCTAAGTAGTGCAACTACTTTGCACAGTTTATCCAAAGGCCATTATGAATTTTCCTGCTCCACCCACACGGTCTGGTCTGCTCCTTTTGAGAACAGAGCACAATGGCACAGGCATTCTTTAGGAGTCTTGTTGCAGGAGTAGTAGCTCAAAGGCTGAGGCAAATTTTATGTTGTTGATCAGGAATGTTTGGAAGAGCTTCATCTTCATTTCTGGAAGTTGTGTTAAGGATTTTTAAGTTATCATTATCATCTTTTCTGAAATTACTTTCATCATGACTACTGAATTCTCAATAGACCTGAGAGGCTGATGGATATAAAATCTTTAGGTTAGGATGGAGAAAATCTTTAGACATCCCACTAGCTTTTTAGGCAGAACTTCAAGAAGTAGAAATAATTTGTTGATCTCAATAATATTGTCTTATATCTGCAACTCTCTTGGAGCATCCCCAAACTGGGCTTGTTCACTATATTTAAAACATATTAGATTTTGGACATGATCTCAAACCAATTCAGAAGAGATTGGCAATTCATTATTTTTCAGTAGAACATTTACCTGGCAGGGTAACCTACCTTGTTTATGTTTACTAAGAGAATTTCTTCCTAGTGGGTGAATCTATATAGGAGGCCAAATTAAAGATCAAATTGTTGAATGAGTATATATTCAGGAATTAGATGTTATTAAGAAGTGTCTGATTTACTCATTTCCTTGCTTAAAATGTCTCTTAGTCTTCCCATCACTTTCAGGATAAAAAAAAACAACTCTTGGGGAGCCTGGGTGGCTCAGTCATTAAGCATCTGCCTTCGGCTCAGGTCATGATCCCAGAGTCCTGGGATCGAGCCCCGCATCAGGCTCCTTGCTTGGCAGGAAGCCTGCTTCTCCCACTACCACTCCCTCTGCTTGTGTTCCCTCTCTCGCTGTGTTTCTCTCTGTCAAATAAATAAAATCTTTAAAAAACAAAAACCAACTCTTTACTGATGTCTCCTCGTTCTTTCTTCACAAATCTCACTTTGAGCAGTTCTAGAGTCTAAATACACTGAACTACTTAAAATGGCTCTACTTTTAGGATAAGTATCTTTTTATTTTGGTCATATTCTTATTTTCATCTATATTCCCTAGCAATTCAATTTTTAAAACCAGCAACAGTCATTCTATCCTCCATGTTTCCATAGCAATGTTACATATCTCTACCAATACTTAACCATTATAACTATTAATTCACCTATTCCTCTCCCTCACTGAAAGAGAAGTTTCTTGGAGGTTGGGACAATCTTATTTATCCACTAAACCCAGATGTTTAGTACACAGCAGAAACTCAATGTCTTTAAAGTGCTTGTTGGCTATGTCCACTACATTAGGTAGTAAACTGGCTATCTCCATTCCTCAGTAATTCCATAATATTCCATTTTATAAAATAAACATTCCTTTTTATATTCTATTAGACTAGCAGTTCTCTCAGGGTTTGGAATTTTGTGAGTTAGTAAAAACAACTTTTTAAAAACATTTTAGGGAGCAATGAAGAAAAGAACATTAAAAATAAAGCTACCATCCATTGACATCATAATTTCAAAATATATCTTAAGTCTAAACCATGAGAAAGGATATAATTTAAAATAATAATCTTTTAAATTGAACAAATTTAACTTTATGAAAATTTTTCTAGGTTTTTTTTCATTTCACTATCAGCTAGTAAAAAATAGATTGTGTCCTCCCCAAAATAATTTTGAAATACTATGTATTCTACACATTTTTAAGGCAGTAGCTGAGATATTTTCATTGTAAGTTCAAATTGCTGTAATGAATGTCATTTCTGGCATGTTACAAATGCTGACACTATAAATTATCTTAGAAAATCCATCCAATGGACTCTATATATCACTGTTATTTAATACCCACCATTATTCATTTAAAAATATAAGAACAAGCAGTTGAAAAATTTACATTATTCCTTTTTATTTCCATTCCACTTCCAGAGTTTTATAATACATTTATACTCAGAAGTCCATTATCAACTGAAATTTAATTTCAAAAATTTCTGTAACCTTAAATGTTATAAAATATTCTGAAATGAGTTAGCATTATAATTACTAGCACACATTTGGTCGAAGCAACATAAATATATCGATCTTAAACATGATATAAACATTTATTGAAAATACATTTCTTAATTAGCTAAGTTTCTTCAACTAATTAATTTGGTCAGAATTTGCTAGGCTCAGAAAGGGTTTGTCATACATTTTATTCCTTTTTTTCTTCTTTTGGAAGACATGCTGAGACTATTTGTTCATGAAAAATTATGAGTGATGGAAATAGAAGGGATTTTGTTTTAGCTACGTCCCAAAATTCTTTAACTGTCTTCCAAGTTATGTGCAAAAAAGCCTTAGTGATTTATTGTTGAAAACTATTTTTAATGA
Organism: Procyon lotor; assembly: GCA_028646535.1. Lineage (NCBI taxonomy): Eukaryota > Metazoa > Chordata > Mammalia > Carnivora > Procyonidae > Procyon > Procyon lotor. The sequence goes on from CM053606.1 coordinate 117,682,726, forward strand.
TTACCTGATACTTTGGTTAAGTCCTTCTTCAGTTTCATTGAAAGGAAAAACTGAAAACCATTTGCAAAAGGGTTGCTACTAAGTAATTAGGGATATTTTACTTCTGTGTCTGGTGCCCCTTTTCCACCCTAGGGCAATGTTAACACAGTAAGATTAGGAGTGGGTGAAAGGTGTACCTCTTTTTGGTGAAAAGAAAAAAGGATGATTGGGCAAGGTGAGGCAGGTTCTTTAGCAGCTCATATGGAAGTTGAAAGCCTAACCACTAACTCTCTTAAAAACTACCTATGTGCTCATACATCTCTTAGAAATTCCTGATATACCTCCCGAGCTGAGTATACCCCATTTTGAGGAGCACTGGACTAGACCTGAAAGAATACTAATTCCATTAGCTTTAGTTTCAAAGTTTAGTATTTTCTTTCTTTCTTCCTTCCTTCCTTCCTTTTTCATTCTTTCTCTCTCTCTTTCTTTTCTTTCTTCCTTCCTTTCTTCCTTTCCTTGTCTTTTTAGATTTTATTTATTTGAGAGAGACAGCACAAGCAGGGGGAGCTGGCAGAGGGAAAAGGAGAAGCAGACACCCCGCTGAGCAGAGAGTCCAACATGGATCCCAGGACCCTGAGATCATGAGGCAGACGCTTAACGACTGAGCCACCTAGATGCTCCCAAAGTGTGATGTTTTCTGACTTTGATGTTACCTTCAAATTCTTCAAATATATGCCAGAAATGACATTCATTACAGCAATTTGAACTTACAATGAAAAGTTAATTTACTTGGAATTTAAGCTATGAAATTATTGCATGAAGTTGCGTAGAAAGTCCCACTTTAGGGCATTTCTTCACAGCACTGCACCTTTATGGCCCTGGCATCCTTCTCCCTTCCATGTTTTCTCACGTGGTCCTTCTGAAAGTAAATGGCTTGTATTGGTAAACGTAGGAAAGAGGATTAGCATGAAATCTGTGGCTACTGATCAGAGCTTAGTTCATCAGTCTATCAGGAAAATGAATTTGTGAACCAAAGAGTACCTATAAACTAAACATTAATCTCCCATAAAAATTGATAGTGTATCTGTGGTTTTAGTAATTGAGTTTTCAATAAAAGTAAATATTAAACCTCTACCCCTACTTCATTGTTCTCATTCTTTATAGCCAATCTAAAAAATCCATATTGTAAAAATAATCTATTTTTGTACAACTCACATACACGAAGAAGGCATTTTACTTTTTACTTCATCTTTCTCAGAGAACAGTGAGCTAACTCCTATTTGTGATTAATTAAAACACAGAAATCACCTGAACTTAAAAAAAATAAAGACATTCTAAAAAAATAAAAATAAAAAATAAATAAAATGCAAACTGCAAACACAAAATGGTTGGCTATCATTAAGTTCTGAATTATCAAATATTTTTTAAATACTACTCCCCTAATTTTTAGTTTTTAAAAAATTTTTACATTTTAAGTAGGCTCCATACTCAACGTGAGGCGTGAACTTATAACCATGAGATCAAGAGTCACATGCTCTACTAAGCCGGTCAAAGCACCTCTGAATTTTCAAATTTTTTTATTAAAACCATAACTTCAGAGGGACGCCTGGGTGGCTCAGTTGATTAAATGTCTGCCTCAGGCTCAGGTCAGGACCCTGGGCTCGGTCTGGCATCATGCCCCCTGCTCGTCCTCTCGGACAAATAAATAAAATCTTTAAAAATAAATAAAAACATAAATTCACAGATAAAGCAACATTTCATTTGTGTATATTTTAAATGACCTACTATAGTAGTTGTAATTGGAATTATTTTTATTCACTAGCTTTAGTTCTTAAAAACTTCAAAACAATCTTCCTACAATGGTATACTTTATAGAAATGCCTTACATTGTAAAGCATGCAAATATTACCAATACTTAATACCTACAGCATTTCTGCTCTACTAGTTTATTCTGTTCTGATCAATTTATTCTGATCTATGTTTTAGCGTTTTGTTGAAAGTCCAAGGTTGTATATACCTAGTGTTTGCAAATTTGCACATTTCATATATTGATTCATTTGACCAATCCTTACTGATTGCCTGTGATGTCACAATCCCTGTTTCTAGATGATGGAAATACAAATACTGAACAAAACCATAAATAGTCCTTGCCCTCCTGGAGTTCTGGTTTACTAGGGGAGCATGCAATAATCAAATAATTACACATGTTTAAGAACTGCAGTTATGACAAGTGCTATAAAGGAGAATTAAAAAATGCTGGGAGAATCTGCAACAGGATATTTGAATATTGGTGGGTATGGGTGGTTAGGAAAATTCACCTAAGGATGAATGTGAATTAATTAGGAGAAAGGAGAGAAAAACGTTGCTGACAAGGAACAGCCTGTACAAAGGCCAAGAAGTTAGGTATCGTATCCAAGCAAACATGAAGGAAAGAAAAAGGCTAGCTTCAGGAGGAGAGTGTCTGTCAGAGGCAGGGAGAAACCAGGCATGAGATGAACCTAGAGTGGGTAAGTCAGCCTGACCTTGCTGGACTCTACAGGCCAATGTATAGAAAGTATTTTGATACGAAAAAAAAAAAAGTGTTTTGATATGTACACCAAGAGAAAATAATTGAGACCTTTGCAGAGTTTTAAGCATTAGTGTGGGTGGGGTAATAGGATCAGATTTGCATTTTGAAAAGATGCTGGCTTCACTTCATAGTGTAAAATGGATTAGAGGGCAGGGTGAGAATGCATGGTTTACTGAGATAGATGCTTCTCTGAACATATGCATGTAAACTTGAGACTTTGAAACATTAGGTTTTAAAGAGATTGAGATTTTTCTAAGAAAAGAAACCCTGGTTTTTGTCTTTTAAATCTTTTAGGTTTATTTTTTAGGGGCAAGGCAAAATGGGTTCACAGTGAGTAGAGAAAAGGAAGAATGAATAGTACTCCTTCCCAGAAGTCCTGGGGAAAAGCATGTCTTCAATTATCAAAGTTAACTTTTTCTCCCAAAAGGAAAATAGCTCTATTTTTTTGGATTACATGCCCAATATAAATTATATTCTCAATATATAACAGTACAGAAAATGTGTCAAGAAATTTTTTTCAAAAATTGAAATTCAACTACTGAGAAAATTACCAGCCCCATTCTGGTGACTATCCTTTTAAAATACTTTCCATGCTAGTATTCATATATGAACTTATGTATATATCCTAGGGACCATGACTATCAATAAACATTAATTGGATGAATTAATTGTTCCTATTATATATGTTAATACATTGCTTTTTTTCACTCAATGATAAGCCTTGGACTCATACAATGCCACATCATCCTAATGGTTGGTTGGTCAATAATTCATCATAAGCAAGTACCATAATGTAAGTAAATAACCCCACATTGGTAGAAGCTCAAGTTTTTTAGGCTTATAAACAGTGCTACAATGAACATCCTTGCACAGACATCTTAATATACCTGTCTAGGATAAAATAAATTCTAGATAGGAAATTGCTGGGTAAAAGATATATATTTACCCTATTTGGATACATATAGCCAAACAGCCTACCAGGTAAGTTATTCTACATTCTTAATTATATGTATTTTACCATACCTCTGATGGATTAAAAAATTACTTATCCACTGGTGTTTTTTATGCATACTCCTCTGATTAATGGCCAAGTCTGCACATCTTCCCATACCTTTACTAGTCATTTGTATTCCTTCATACAGAGTTTACTATGTCTTTTGCATATTTTTTTCTTCTACTAGATATGTGTTTGACCTATTGATTTACAATAGCCCTTTATATATTAGTGATATTAAGCCTTTGTCTGTCATATATGTCCTAGATTTCTTTTTCCTAGTGCACCTAAAAAAAAATCTTTATTATGCCTCTAATAAACAAAAGTTTTCCAATTTTACATAGTCAATTATGTGAGGTTTTTAATTTTTAATTTTTATTTACTTATTTAAAGATTTTATCTATTTGTGTGTGAGAGAGAGAGAGAGCACGCACAAGCAGAGGGAGAAGCAGGCAGAGGGAGAAGCAGGCTTCCCTGCCAAGCAAGGAGCCTGATGTGGGACTCGATCCCCTGGACCCTGGGATCATGACCTAAGCCAAAGGCAGACACTTAACCAACTGAGCCACCCAGGTGTCCCCAGAGGTTTTTTTTTAAAGCACTTGTTTATGTGTTCTACTTAGAACTAGGTCTTTCATAGCCCAATATTATAAAAATATTTCCCTAATTGTATTTTCTTTTGGTACGTTTTACACTTTTGAGAGCATTTCTGGAGGATAATCAAATGATACTAATGACTTTATTAAAATGTTTATTCTTTTTGCAAGAAATTCCCCTTTTCGGATTTATCCAAAAGAAATAATAAACACAAAGTTTTAGTCTCAAGAATAGTCACTAAAGAATTGTTTATAATGACCAAAAAAAACTGTAAACAACAATAAGTCCAACAATAGAAGACTGGTTAAATCAATTATGGTATACCCATAGCCATTAAAATGACACTAAAAATATATCATATTAAAACATATTAAAACTACAAGCACAAATTACGCTAACACCCAATTCATAAACACCAAAAAACAGTTTTAGCTAGGCACAGAGAAAGATGACTGTATTACATAATAGTGTAATTACAAATAGTGTACAAATAGTATAACTTACAAATAGTGTAAAAACAAAAAAATAAATTTTTTGTTACCAGAAAAAAAATGAGTGGTCTTTTCTCCTTATTTTTTTCTCCTATAAGAATGTTTAAAGTATGAAAAAAGTTTAAAATTTAGTGTACCTTATAATTATGCAGATATAGTACGGCATGTGTGTTTTAGTAGGGAAGGGTGCCTAAGACTAAAGGTTGTCTTCAACCTTACAAATGTAGCTTCTGTCTCCAGAATTGGATTAATGAAAATCCAATAATCCTGAGCAAGTTGGTTAACGCTTTTGTACTTGAGTTTCCTCAGCTGTTAAATGAGGATAATAAAACCCACCTTGATTTAACTTACAAGGCAGCATGTAAACTGTAATTCACTGTAAGCTACACAGAAAATGGTGTTTATAATATAATGTTATTTATACTCAACTACATGATTATCGTTGCTTTTTTGGCTTAAATCCCTCTCTTGAGGTATGACTGACATACAAAAAAAATATAAATCTTTTCTTTATTATTTCTTCAAAGGCTTTTGTTTTTTTTTTTCTTTTTTAGTAATCTCTATACCCAACCTGGGGCTCAAACTCACAATCCTGAGATCAAGAGTGGCAAGCTCTTCTGACTGAGCCAGCCAGGTGCCCTGCTGGACCCATTTAATGTATACAAACTGATGAACATGGAGATAAGTACACACCTGTGAAACCATCACCACTACCTATGCCATGAACATATCCATCGCCTTCAAAAGTTTTCTACTGCCCACTTTATTATTTTTTTGTAAAGGACACTTAAGACCTACATTCTTAGCAAAATCTTATACAGTACAGTATTGTTAAATATAGGCATGATGCTATACAGTAGATGTGCAAGACCATTCACCTTGCATAGCTGAAACTTTGTACCCTTTGACCAACAGCTCTCATTTCCCTCTCCCCCCTCCCCAACCCCTGGCAACCATTACTCCACTTTCTGCTGCTAGGCATTTGACTAAATACCTCATAAAAGTATCATGCAGTCAGTATTTTTCCTTCTGTGTCTGGCTTATTTCACTTACCATAATGTCCTCCAGTTTTGTTTTTTTTTAAGATTTTATTTATTTATCTGACAGAGAGAGAGATCACAAGTAGGCAGAGAGGCAGAGAGAGAGAGGGAAGCAGGCTCCCTGCCAAAGAGTCCAATGCGATGTGGAGCTCAATCCCAGGACCTGAGATCAGGACCTGAGCCCAAGGCAGAGGCTTTGACCCACTGAGCCACCCCGGTGCCCCATGTCCTCCAGTTTTATCCATGTTGTTGCAAATGGCAAGATTTCCTTTTTTTTTTTTTTTTAAGGACAGAATAATATTCCATTGTATATATATGATTTTTTTTAACATAAATTCAATGGAAACATTAGCTCAGTACTTTTTTTTTTATTTTTTAAATTTTTTTTAAAGATTTTATTTATTTATTTGATAGAGGAGAGAGATAGCAAGTAGGCAGAGAGGCAGGCAGAGAGAGTGGGAAGCAGGCTCCCCGCTGAGCAGAGAGCCCTATGCGGGGCTCGATCCCAGGACCCTGAGATCATGACCTGAGTCAAGGGCAGAGGCTTTAACCCACTGAGCCACCCGGGTGCCCCAAGCTCAGTACTTTAAAAAATAACACTTTTTACCTAGTAAGGAAAGAAAAAAGAAGAAACAGAAGAAAAAGTTGCCTACCAAAACACATTGCAAAGAAAGATAAATTATTCAACAAACATTTCCTAATTGCCTACTACGTGCCAAACTGGGATTGGGATAGGGGATTATAAGAGTGAATAACACACAATTACTATTCTCACATACTTCATTCTGGCAGATGATACATGGCAATCCCACAGACAGAATCATAGGCCGTTGTCCCTAGAACCTAAAGAGGCAAAGTGTCCCTACCAAGGCAGTAAATGACAGTCATGTCTGGCTATCAAAGATCAGCTGACCAAGGTAAAGGATCTCAGCCTCAGAGCAGATCTAGTGGGCCAGTATCAAGGTAGCCTACAGCACTTTTATATAGCCTCAAGTGAATTTAGGGGATAAATTGGTTGGGGAATGCCCCATTCTTAAGGGGTTCCCCTGGTAAGCATAAGGGGGAATCCCCTTAAATATGGTAGAACCCCCAACAGCAAATGTAGGGGCTAAGGGGAGAACAGATCCCTGCTTGCTAGCGGGAGACTGGAAGGGGTGGGGGAATTCTTAAAAACTCCAATTACAGAACAGGAGATCCCCTTCTGTTACTCAAAGTTCCCTCATAGGGCTGTTTTGAGACATTTGTGAGGACTATCTTCTACTTTGCTTCTGAGTCCATCTTCCTTAGGGTTCAGAGAAAGACAAATGAATATATATTTATACAGAGAAAATGATAAAAATATAAACACATGCAAACACCACACAGTCACACTATCTGACTGTTCAGTAGTCCTAGAATTTAAGTCATTTATTCGTACCATTTGAATCTAGTGTTCATTTCTAATTAATCCATGTTTAAATAGAATTCCAGACAGAAAACAAGATGGATTTTACAAAATATAAGGGAAGATATATGAGAAAAACCCAGTCCTGACGCAATTCACACCATTAGGGACTCAAACACTTTTGGTGACTATGGTGCTACCTGAAAGTAAAAAAAAAAATAATACTAACATAAACTTACATAGTGCCTATTAGATACTACACATAAAATGAAAAGAAGCAAAGATACGCATTTCATAGTTTGGGAATGAAAACAATTTGTAAAGTTGAAATAAAAATTCGTAAGTCCATTTTCACTTACCATTACCTTAATCCTAGATAAGCAGTTAACTTCAGTACTTCTTCTCTCTTTTTATGGGGGAGGCAGTGGTGGTTAAAAAACAATGAATAATGCATTTATTTGGAAAGTGCCTGGAATTGAAAAAATGCATTAAGGACAAAGTACACTATTATTATGACATTCTTCCATATATTACATGGAAGCACATATTACATGTGCCCAAGCAGGCAGAATCCTTTCTTCTCCAATGTACAAATTAGGTCAGTGTCATGATTCTACTGTCTTAGATTTCCCAACAACTAAAACAAAGCAGGACAAAATGAAGAAAAAAAAAAAACCCACAAACAGTACCAATCTGAGGACCTATACCAGAATTTCAAGCTGTTGATCACTGGTAGGCAGATGAAAATATGATTATTACTAGAAAAATAACTCAAAGCCAATACCTTTTTGAAGCAGGTTATCAGCATCATTCTTTACATTAAAATTACATATCATCTATGAGATACAACATTTTTTGATATATAACACTGCTTATCTCTAGAAATACTAAAATTACAGTGAATTAGATGCAAGTTGCTTTGTATAAATCTCTACAATCAGTATATGAATCTTATATACTGTGAGATACTCATATACTCATATACATGTGCTTATCCATTGAAAAATATTAATACTAGTGGTATTTTATAATATGTCTGAGAAAAATCTGTTTTTTAAAATTAACCTTGAGAAACATACCATATCCCATACTCCATATTATATATTCAAAGCTATAATATCTTTCTCATTTTAGAAATAGAAATTTCAAGAGAACAGAATCATAAAACTAGAGGGCCTAAAACTTGTAACACATGTTCTTTATTAAACATATTATTTTCCATTACTACATAATGCAGCCTCCAACAATAATCTGTAAGTGTAAAGAGTTTGTGCATATTTCCAATTTTTTTCTTTGCACATCCTAATGTATTTAATGTAAAAAGCATACCCTGTCATATAAATGTCCTTTTTCCCTTTTCCAAGAGTAATTATCTTGAATATATTCCATATAAGTTTGTGACTAAACTTTCAATATACTTCTTTAAAAAGTTAAAAAGCCTCACGATAGTTTGAGAACATTTTCTTAAAACCTGAAATAGGTTTGAATAAAAATAATTTAAGAGTATTTCACATTTTAAAATAGTAAAAGGAGCCCAAACACTTTAGAACTTTCTAAATTTAGCTTATTGAAATTTCAAGAATAGGAGTAGAAGGACTCTAAGTTGGAAAACCTTTTTCTGAAAAATTCGACCAAGATTATGAGTTTCATTTCTAGCTCAGTCTGTTCTTCTAATCATCCTAAATTCCATACGCAATGTAAACAACTAAAAAATAAATCTCAACAACTAATTTTTGTTTTTAGATACACAATCCTTGGAGTCGCACACAACGTCCGTAGCAGCAGACTCCTCCCCGCTCCTGGGGAAAACCCTGCCTAATATTTATAACGTTATGACATACTGTAATACTCACAAGGTGGTTGTAGAAGTATAAACACGACTGGAGTCATCTGATTGGCTGGTGGTGATGTAACACCCATGTCAATACTTCCCAGTGAACGCACGTGTTCGACCTTTTATTTAAATTTCCATTTCATCACAGCAATAAGACACTCGGGGCGGTGCATTTTCTGTGAAATGATTATTGCCTTGGGCCCGAGGTGCTGCCTCGCACACACAATGCTGCAGACGAGGAGGTGTCGGTGGTTGTAACCTCCTCGCGTGAAAGGCACCGCCTGGTCCAGTCTTTGTGAAGGAACAAAATAAGTTCACTTCCTTGGGCACCGCCACCCACCCCTAGCAAATGACAAGGCTGGAGCGCAGCGGCTCCCACCGCACAGTTATTTCCAAAGTCCCAGGTGAACTCGTGGCGAGAGAAGGAAAATGTGCGTTCCGGGCGCGGGTAGGTGCTTGTGGGCAGCGGGGAGGCGGCCAGACCCTGACACTCGCCAGCTGTTTGTCCTCCGCGTAGCCCGGCCCCGGCCACACACGCCCGCCCCCTCCCCGAGACCCCCAGCCAGCCGCTCGGCCTTTTGTCCCCCGCCCCTCGGCCGACTTCCTTCCCCCCCGGCCGCACCCCCGCCCCCAGGCCGGAGGCGCGGCCCAGCCCCTTTCCCGGTCCC
>CM053606.1:117692378-117704640 GCA_028646535.1 Procyon lotor
CTCAGCGCCTGGGAAGCCGGCGGCGGCGTCGGGACTCCTCGGCGCACCGGAGGAAGGATATCTGTTTGGAGGGTCGGTGTGTGCGCGCGGCTTTAAAGAGGGGGCAGCGGAGGGTCTCCCCGCACTCCGCCTCTCAACTTCGAAGGCCCCACGCGCCCCCGGCTCGCTGCTCACCTCTCCGCCGCCCGCCCCCTTCTCCGCGCGGGACGCTGCCCGGAGCACAGCGGGGCGGGGGTGGAGGACGAGGAGGCGGCCGGAGGCGGCGGCCCGGCGGGCGGCGGTGGACGCGTGAGGCAGCCCCGGGAGCGAGCACGAGCCGGGCGGCCGGGCGGGAGGGCGAGGCCGAGCCCCGCGAGACCGGAACGCCGGGGGTGGGGGCGGGGGCGAAGCCGAGGGGGAGCGGCGGGGAGCGCGCGGGACGCGGCCCGAGGCCGGGCGCGAGCCGGGGCACCGGGCGGCGGCGGCGGCGCGCGCCATGTCGTTCAGTGAAATGAACCGCAGGACGCTGGCGTTCCGAGGAGGCGGGTTGGTCACCGCCAGTGGCGGCGGCGGCGGCAGCTCCACGAACAATAACGCTGGCGGGGAGGCCTCGGCTTGGCCTCAGCAGCCCCAGCCAAGACAGCCCCAGCCGCTAGCGCCTCAGCAGCTCAATGGGCGGGGGGCCGACGAGGAAGTGGAATTGGAGGGCCTGGAGCCCCAAGACTTGGAGGCCTCCGCTGGGGCGGCCGCCGCCGCCGAGGAAACCAAGGAGTTGCTGCTCCCCCAAGACGCGGGCGGCCCCACCTCGCTGGGCGGCGGTGGCGCGGGGGGCCCCCTGCTAGCGGAAAGGAACCGTCGGACTCTGGCCTTCCGAGGAGGCGGCGGCGGCGGGGGTCTCGGCAACAATGGCAGTAGCCGCGGCCGCCCCGAGACCTCGGCGTGGCCCTTGAGGCATTTCAATGGGCGAGGGCCAGCGGCTGTGGATCTGGAGCTGGACGCGCTGGAGGGGAAGGAGTTGATGCAGGACGGCGCGTCCCTGAGCGACAGCACCGAGGACGAGGAGGAGGGGGCGAGCCTGGGCGACGGCAGCGGGGCGGAAGGCGGCAGCTGCAGCAGCAGCAGGCGGTCGGGCGGCGATGGCGGGGACGAAGTGGAGGGCAGCGGTGTGGGAGCTGGCGAAGGAGAGACTGTCCAGCACTTCCCGCTCGCGCGGCCCAAGTCCCTAATGCAGAAGCTACAGTGCTCCTTCCAGACCTCTTGGCTCAAAGATTTTCCCTGGCTGCGGTATTCCAAGGATACTGGCCTTATGTCTTGCGGCTGGTGCCAAAAGACCCCTGAGGACGGGGGAAGCGGGGACCTTCCTCAAGTGGGGCACGATGAGCTTTCGCGAGGGACCCGAAACTACAAGAAAACCCTTCTTCTGAGACACCACGTCTCTAACGAGCACAAACTCCACGAAGCCAACGCCCAGGTACAGTATATCCTGCTCCTACTTTTTCAGATATTTTAGGGAAAGGTTTATCAGCCAAAAAACAACACTCTGGGGTGAAGGCGTCATTCCAGTTGTGGAATTGGAGGGAGCTGATGCGTGGGGGTTTAGAAAGCCTGGGAACAAGTTTTCAAAAGTAATCTGTGTTGGGGGGTGGGGAACGGAATGACAATTTTCTAATCGTAGCGTTGAATTTATTTACTATGATTCCTTCCTTTGCCCATCAAAATTTTTAAGAAGTTTAAGAAGGCGAGGTTGAGGGTTTTAACCCTAAAAAGTTGACTTTGTGGTCAAAAATTTTATTAGCTGTGATTTTAGAAAAGCTGCCTTGTGTTTCATAGTCTTTCAGCATGCTGATGGAAGTCAAATCTGGCAACTCTTAATGAATTAAACAATTTCCTTAACCTTTGACGGTAACCCTTTCAGGAAAACATTCAGCTGAGAAAATTGTACATAGCAGGTCAGGATAATGTGAAATATGAGATCAGTATGTAAATGAAGAGGAAGCTATTTGGATAACACTCCTTGTGAATAATTTTACTAAATTCATCTCCCTTGAACTTTGTTGAACTTTCTCTTACCAAAGGCTTGGCTTTTGGTAAACTACTGGAGTTTTTACTTGTTTCCTTCTGGCCAGATTTTTGCACTGAGATTTTCTGTAATCCTCCCTTTTAAGTAAAGTTTCTTGTAAATGCAGTTTACTTTAAACTTTGCATATTAAGGATGTTTCATGTGATTTTATTTATACCAGGTGGTAGGCTGGTAGAGAATATATTTACTAAACCCCTAGAAAACATAAGTCCTTAGTTACGAAACAGATAAGCTGTACTTTGGTTGTTATTTCTTGATTTAGTATTTCCAGTTTAAAGATGGTAGGCTTACCATTTTGGTAATCCTTTTACAAGCCAAAAGAGATGTTGAGTGGTTCTTGTTTTAAGTTTTTTTAGACAATCTGTATGGTAGATCGAATTCATTCTTTTGTATTGGTAACAAGTCACTGATTTTAGAAAGTCAACTTTCAGATATGAGTCCCCCTGTGTGTGTATTGGAGTGATCATGTTGTTCAAAACACTTATACTGGAGTTAGTTAGGTGCTATCCAATAACCCCAAAGCACAGTAGTTTCTCAGAAGTTAACTTTAAAGCATAAGGTTATTTTTCCCAGTGGAGAAAGGTAATAGTTTTTGCACAAATTTGAGTTTTCTAAGCCCTAGAAGGGGAAGGTCACTTAAAGATGTACAGTCCCAAAAGGTTAAGGAAATTGTCCTAAGTCTTAAGTCCTTGATGACAACCGAGACTAGAGCCTATAGGGAATGTTGTAATGAAAAAAGAATGGGTTTTGGAGTAAATCTGGGTTCATATCTCAGCTTTCTGCAATTACTAGCTTTGTGAGCTTGGGTAATGGAGTGAAATATAACTAACATTTCCTTGTGTTCTGTATGCCGAGCACACATTACCTTACTCTGCAAAGTAATTATTTTATAGATGTAGAGTTGGGGGCTTTAAAGAGTTAAGTAATATGTTGTAAGATGATGGAGGTGGGGGACTTGTGAAAATGAAAGTGTCATTTTCTAAATAATCGGAGGTTTATTCAGAAAATTCTAAAAAGACAGAAGGAATATTCTTAATATACAGTGGACCAGTTATTCTTGTCAGCCTGTAGGCAATCCGAGTGGGAATGCAAAATATAATTAGCTGCTTAGTGAACCTGAAATCAGAGGAAGGGGAATTAGTTGGATAACCTTATGATAGACTTGGTGTGGTGTATCCTTCTCCCCCTAGGCATTATCTGGATCAGAGAATTCATTCCCTAGGTAAAAAACCTTTTCTAAACTTGATCTCTGAATTATTCCTCCTTTTCCCTTTGCCCCCTCAAAAGTCCCCTTTTTAAAATATAATGTGCACACCATCTTTCTCTTAGGACATTTTTTCATTAGGCTGAGGACAATACAATTTAATAAGTCTATGTCTACGGTTAAATATTGGCTTCCTTGATTAGATTTTGGGTGTTTCTATTCTGAATTGATCCTAACTTCTCTGTTTTCATTGCAATGTTAGTTTGGGGTGTTAACCTTGCTGTTGACCCCAGGTACTACCAGCATATCTTTGTCTTGTTGATTTGAGTGACCTTTTCAAGAATTGACATTCATATGGGCAGAATTCAATTAGTTTTTTTTTTTTTTTTTCCTTTGCCTTGTAGCCTTTGACTACCTGTAGGAGGCAGTATAACACAATCTGTAAGAGCATTCTGAGGTTTAAAGGTTAGGGGGACCTGAATCCTAATCCTCTACTTTCTGAGCAGGCAAATGAGTTTAACTTCTAGTTCCCTTGTGTATACAAAGTAAATGTGCCAGCACTCAATCGCTTAGTAAATGCTAGCCATTATTTATTATCATCATTGTGTATATTTGTCACCAATAACTATAACAAATTTTTGGTAGCCTGGTACGTCTGTAGCTTGTGTCTCAGTGTTAGCAATTTGACAGTTTGGAAACCACTTCATCTCATGGGATCAATCCTGATTCTAGAGAATAAACCAGTTTTCCTTTTCATACCTTAAGAGACTTTGGCCATCCAGTTCTTTAAACATTTTGAGAGTTTCTCATACTTGCAAATTTTTTCACTACTTCATAAGAATATCTTGCATTAGTTTTCTCCTATCTTAAAAATGATGAAATGAGAGTTCTGTAGTTCTTCAGGAAAGAATTAAGTTTGAGGCTAAGGGTAGTACAGGCCCTTTATTCCCCTCAACTCCTCCCCACTTTTTTTAAAAGAGGGGTTTTTTAAAAGGTTGGCCAAATCTTAGAATATCACTAAGTATTACTTTTCTTTCTTATGCTTTCTGAAAGTAAGAAAAGTTCTTTTTCATTAAATCTGTGGTATCTTAGAATATCACTAAGTATTACTTTTCTTTCTTATGTTTTCTGAAAGTAAGAAAAGTTCTTTTTCATTAAATCTGTGGTGACCAAAGAATTATAACACATTCCTAAAAAGTTTGCTGTTCTGCTAATTGGGTGTTGGTTAAGATTGCTCATGGAAGAGTTAAAATATGCTCTCAGAATCTGTTCTGAGACTTGTATTTCAGAGATCCGTATATTCTTTATAAGGATGTAAGGGGCAACATGCAGTTTATTTTGAGTAGTAACTGTCTTCATCAAGGAAAGTTCAATGATTAGGTTATACAGAATTTGACCATTTGGCCCAGAGGACTTTAAAATTGCTTTAACAACAGTAGTTAACCACTGTATCTTGGTTCAGATCATTTTCTATCCAATTGTGAAATTTTCATAGCCTAAATTAACACATTCTGTCAACTTTTCCCAATTTACTAAGTCTAAAACATACAGTTAGATGTATTGTTATAAATTTCATTAATCTTTCTAGAAAGTAAATAACTGAATTTAGGTCAGTGATGTGATTGACATTACCACTGAGAGTATGTTGAGGTCATCAACTAAAGCAAAAGTGAGATGGTTTGTAAATAAGCCTTTGACAAAGATAAGGCTTAAAGGTTTTTTGTTTTTAACAATTTAGGAAGAAAGGCTGAAGAAACTTTCACTAAGAAATACTAAAGATGAGGGGAACCTGGGTGGCTCCGTAGGTTAAGTGTGAGGCTCTTGATTTCAGGGTTGTGAGTTCAAAACCCCCAATAGACTCCATGCTGGGTGTGAAGCCTACTTTAAATAACCAACCAACCTCTGGCCCATTAAATAAGCATTTTGTATAATATATAGATTCTCACGTTCATTATGTTTGATTTGACAAGCTGGTTCATTTCCCTTGGTTTTTTACTTTTTAATAGTGTCTTTGACAGTACCCTACAGTGTCTGTAGGATTGACTCCTCTCTCCCTCTTAAATGTATTTACATGAGGTAGATTCAAAGCACTGGAGATAAAACCTATAAATCAGACATTTTTCTGCCCTCAGGGAACTTGTAGTCTAGTGAGAAGAGGCAGACATAATAAAATGATAGGTACCATTTTAGAAGTATGTTCAGGTTACAGTGAAAACACTAAAGGAAGTCATCAATCCTACTTGTGAAAAGTTCGGAGAAGCTTGTATAATTGGCTCTTGAACTTCATTGTGTTAAATGAATAGGTGTTGAACAGGGAGGGGTGAGCATTGCAGGCACTGCAGTTGGAAGCAGCATTAACAAAATAAAAATCGCCGTGTCTGAGAAGTGGATAATTTGGTTGCTGAGCAGGATGAAAAATCAAGTTTGAATAGGTAATAGAGTATAGAGGGTCTTTTGTCATGCTAAAATGATTGTATTTTATTCTGTTAACAAATGGGCAAACTATTTAGTTTTAAATGGGAGGATCATGAAGAAATATGTTGCTGTCAGAGACACTTTGCTTAGTATATGTGTTTTGAGAATAGAGCTGGCAATAAAGCATATTTTTAGTATCTGAAATTGGCTGAAGGTTAAAATCACCTGAAGATTTCCACCACTGACCTATAGCATTAGAATTTACATTTTCTTAAAATTTGGATTTGGAAGTGGAATGTTTGTAATCTTACAATATAGCGGTCCAGTGGGCAGCTGGAACAAAATGGTAAGGATTTTTTTTTTTTTTTTTTTAAGATTTTTTTCATTTGAGAAGAGCGAGCATGAGTGGGGAGGAGAGGGAGAAGCAGGCTCTTCCCAAGCAGGGAACCCAGTGCGGGGCACTATCCAGGACCCCAGGACCATGACCTGGGCTGAAGGCCTACACTTAACTGATTGAGCCACCCAGGTGCCCCAAGGTTTTTTTTTTGTTTTTTTTTTAATGCTTTCAATTTACACTTTCTATGTTTTTGTATTGGAAATGCCTTTTTTCCTGTTAATCCATTTATTGAAAGGATAATTTTGGGTAGGGAAAGTAAATAGTAATTGGTTTTTTTGGGGTTTTTTTTTGTTGTTTTTTTTGTGTTTTTTTTTAGGTAAATAGTATTTTCTTATCCTTTGTAGATTGACTACACATGAACTCATTGTTAGCCGCTGAGGTTCTCTCTCCAGCTCTCCTTTCATAAGGGTAGGGGAGATGATGGTCTTGGGTTCTCTGCCAGTTGGGGGCATTATCTAGCTCCCCAAGCTAGAGTGCTGAAGACTGACCCTACAACACCCCCACAACATTTAGCTGATCAAGGTCTGTTGATTTTTATCTTCCAGATATTTTTCCAGATTCTGACTCATCACCCCTCCCCCCATTAACATTTTACATCTTAGGTTAGTTAAGGTCCTGGTTTCTTGCAAGTATGTTGCACTATTTTTTTTTTTAAAGATTTATTTATTTATTTATTTGAGACACAGAGAGAGAGAGAGAGAGAGAGAGAATGAGATCACAAGCAGGCTGAGAGACAGGCACTGAGAGAGGAGGAAGCAGGCTCCCTGCTGAGCAGAGAGCCCGACAAAGGGGATTGATCCCAGGACCCTGAGATCATGATCTGAGCTGAAGGCAGAGGCTTAACCGAGCCACCCAGGCACCCCAAGTATGTTGGCGCTATTAAGACTACCTTCCCCTGGGTCACAGTATCTCTAGTTTTAGTTCCCTGATATTAATTCCCTACTTTGCTGTCAAAACCATCTCTTATATCTTCTAATCCAATCAGATCACTGCTTCTAAAGCTCTGTAAGGCACCTATCACAGTGGTTTTTAATCTTGGGGGGAATTTGAATTTTGATAATAGATGGAAACTACAGCCACTTGGCTCCAAAAATATTCATAAGTTCATTATTTGCAATTCTTGGGCTTTGGGGGGGATCACCTTGAAGTTCTTTCATAAAACTGGAATTGTGAGGGTGATGTAAGACCATCTTTCTTTTTAATGCTGTTATATTTGCTTGGAATGCTTATCCTCCCATCCCATTTTTTCATTTTCTAAGGCTCTGCTCTGGTTGGTCTTCCAAAAAGCACTTCCCCCCGCCCACTACCACCAAAAATAACTGGACTAGATAGACTTCCTCTCTGCTCTCCTGAACACCTTTGTTATATTCGTTAGTACCTTAAGAGTCTTGCCCTCTAGTGGTCTTCAAGTTGGGAACTGAACTCATTTTGGGTCTGCAGTTGTAGAACTTGTCTAAAGTAGGCATTCACTTTTATGCTTATTAAATAATTGAGTAAAATCTGGATTTTTGGAGCTTTCAGCAACTTTTTCCTCTGTAAGTAAATATTTACTATTTTTTTAGTTCTTCTGGAAGTAAATTTAAAGATGCATGTTATGTATATATTTTATATTTTCTTAATTTTAGAAGAGTTTATTGATTCTAAGGTCTCTTCCAGATCTAAAATTATAATTTTACTTACAGGCATCTTCACAAAAAAAAAAAACGTGAAGACTTTTCACATTTATAGAATCTTTGATGTAATAAATTGATTTCTGAAGTCTGAATATCCCTTATTTTAATTTTTAAAGATTTTATTTATTTGTCAGAGAGAGCAAGCACATGTGTGCATACAAGCAGGGGGAGAAGCAGGCTCCCCATGGAACAGGGAGCCCAGTGCAGGATTCAATCCCTGGGATCATGACCTGAGCAGATGCTTAAACCCACTGAACCACTGAGGTGTCCCTGAATGTCCATTTTCTTAAAATCTTGTTTGGCCAGTTTAGACAAATGTCTGGGCTACGTTGTGCTTTCCATTTTGGGAAAAGGAGCAGAAAAGTTTCCCAGCATCTGAAAAGACCAGTTCTAGAAATACTTAAATCTTTTAATCAGTATATTTTTACATATCAGTGAATTCATCGGTATATTCAGAGTGGGCATTTAGAATGTTAAAGAAGGAACCAGAGACAGAGATGGTGTGAGTTCCTTTGGAAACTACTTTAATATTTTTACATTTAGTACTAAGATTTTCTTTATTTAGTTAAGCAAATAATACCAGCAGTTTGTTTTAATGCTCTGTCCTTATTTAAGTCCTGATTTACCCAAGTGCCCAAATAACACTCCCCTTTGAGAGTACACATACTCTTGACTTGGAAAGCCTTCGTTTTGAAGAACATATTTAATAGGTGCTACAGAAACAAGGCACAGTGCTCTAATCAGTAGCGAAAAAGAAATTGGTGGTGGTGCTTATAAAAGCAAGGAACATTACTGTCCTTGTAAAACATTAATGAGAAAAAAATAGTGGTTGAATAGTTGTGTTTGATTTGTATATTTTGTGTTAAAATAGAATGGGCAAATATTTTGGTGGATAGGTTTTTGTCTGAGTTATTTTTAAAAATTAGGACATTTGGTCTGATAATGGCTGAGAACTTCAGAAATTGGGACTGGCCCAGAAAAGGCAGAACACAGTGACCATCGCCTAAAATGACTGTACAGTTAGACACAGCCTCCTTAAAGGTTTGAACTGCCAGATATATAAACTCTAGGTGGATTCTTGATTTGCAAATGCTAATTCACTACGTACAGTGAATTTTGTGCTGCCAAATTTTGATCAGTGTTTAAAATTTTTGCTTCTTACAAGTATTTATACTGTTATTGCAACATCAGAACTTTGAACCAAATGAGCTTTGCTGGGCAGGTATGGCATGCATAGCAACGCTTGGTTTCAGGACTGCATTAATGGAAGGTTCTCCCAACTTTGGATGTTTCTTTAGTGAGTGGAAAGCATAAGCAAATTAGTAAAACTTATTCAAATAGTCTTATAAAAGGGACATGAAGTAAACAGTGTGATGCTTTTACAGAAAATAATACTGTGGCGTTAATTGTAGTTTTTAGTATTGATTTAGATTTTTATATATTCACGTTTCCATTCCCTTTTGGTAATTAGTTTAAAATTTCACATTCACAACATACTGATTTATGTACAAGCTCCAAAGTTAAAACAATGTCTTTTTTTTTTAGTCCCACTTCCTTCCCTCCACACCTTCAAAAGCAAAAATTTGGGACTTGTGAATTAATTTGCTTTGCTTACTTCCCTCAAACCTTGGCTGGTATCAGTTTTTGATGAAGATTGGGTGTTTGGCAGGAGGTAAAAAGAGCTAATTTACAGCTTGAGACTTGGTAAGCATGTGGGGAGTAGGGTGTTAGAGAGGCATTATGTCTGATAGGCACTGGGAAGGTAATAGACTGCCAAGGGTCAGTTGGAAATGAAAAGGAAAATCTCTACTTCCCATGCATCCTTCTATAGTGATCATACACCTCAGATTTGCAGCGTTATCTGTACTATTCCATTACTCCTGTGAGAATACTGAAGTGGTCCGGAATTCTAATATTTTGGTTCTTTGTGACTTCTCATACTTGAAAACAATACAAAAATTCTTAAATGGACTATTGACCTGGTTTAGTTTCAAGGGAATTGAAATTATTTTATGTATGGCCTCCTGTGTTCAGTACTCAGACTTAAACCTAATATTTTTCTAATTTAGCCATACCAGTCTGGCGTTAAATGGAGTTGTGGGATTGCTTGGGAATCTCACCACCAATTAAAACATTATTCCCAAGAAAATTCTTTTGCAGTCTTAACTGTGTTCCCAACGCCTTTCAATTTTTTTCTTGAATTCTACCTTCCTCTCTCCCTTTTCTCCAAGCATATCAGTTTTCCCAGCATGTTTTACAATCTAGTATGTATCTACCCATATTTTTCCGCATAGTCATGGATGTCTATATCATTTTACAGAAATGGCCTGTACTTAAATTAATATTTTAAGCAAAGAAAATACGAATTTTTAATACTTTTGGGTCAGCATTTTCAACCATCTTTTCTACCAGAAATATCTAAGAACATTTTTGATTGGGGGAAAAATGATTACTTCAGTTCTCTGCTGTTTTTTTTTAAAGATGTTTATTTATTTGACAGAGACACAGTGAGAGAGAGAACACAAGCAGGGGTGGGTGGGAGAGGGAGAAGCAGGCTTCTTGGCAGAGTAGGGAGCCTGCCCGATGTAGGGCTCTTGATCCCAGGACCTTGGAATAATGACCTGAGCTGAAGGCAGATGCCTAAGGACTGAGCCACCCAGGCGCTCTCCAACAGCCATTATTAAAATGTGCTGCTGTTGTATAGGAATTACCATAACTTAAGTGATGTTAAACAGAAATATAGTGAATGATTGTCGGATTGATAAGAAAGAAAATTATAAACTTTTAAGAGTTTTTTGAGTTCCAGGGTGCCTACCTGGCTCAGGTGGTAGAGCATTCGGCTATTCATCTCGGGGTTGTAAGTTCAAGCCCCACATTGGGTGTAAGCGATTACTTAACTTAAAAAAAAAATAAAATCTTTTAAAAAATAAAAAATAATACATAAGAGAATTTTGAGTTCAGGAATTTTACCTTACGTTTACTATTTATGCCCCTAAAAAGATAACAAGGCATTTTGAAAGTTGATTGGGAATATATGGCTGGATATTCCTATAGTTGAAACACATCTTCTTATCAGGGTCTTAACTTTATCTTTAGTTAGTTTTAATTTCATTGACCTAAACTATTTGATTGGATGTTTGCCAAGACTTAAAATTTACCTTTTTAGTACTGTTAAATAGGATGACGTACCCAACATTGTAACTTGGATATTTTAAATTCAATCAGAGGCTGCTGCATTCCTGTCAGTTAAAGAGATGAGGCAAACTAATTCGGTTCCTATATATGAAAGCTTCTTTTCATAGGAAAGTTATTGCTATTTTAATTTTAATAATTCTTAATCCATGTCCTTGGCTTATACATGATACATGTTATTCTTTAAATGATATCCTGCTGATCCTTAATTCAGATGTGTTTGATTTTTCTTAATAATAGTAGTGGCTGGCACCAAGCTCCTCAAACTTACCTCCTCTCAACATTTGAGATTGTTAACACTACAGTGTCAATAAATCGTGATTGCGAACAAATTAGTGTATTTGACTAACACTTTTTAAAAAGTTAAATTGATGTTTTCCTTCATTTGGGGATTTGTAAAAAATAAATAATATTAATGTTTTCCATCCAATTACAGGAGACAGAAATACCATCAGAGGAGGGGTACTGTGACTTTAATAGTAGGCCAAATGAGAACTCTTATTGCTATCAACTTCTTCGACAACTAAATGAACAAAGAAAGAAAGGTATTCTTTGCGATGTCAGCATTGTGGTGAGCGGAAAAATCTTTAAAGCTCATAAGAACATCCTGGTTGCAGGCAGCCGTTTCTTTAAGACTTTATATTGCTTTTCAAACAAAGAAAGCCCTAACCAAAACAATACTACCCATTTAGATATTGCTGCAGTTCAAGGTTTTTCAGTCATCTTGGACTTCTTGTATTCTGGTAACCTGGTGCTCACAAGCCAAAATGCCATTGAAGTGATGACAGTGGCCAGCTATCTTCAAATGAGTGAAGTTGTTCAAACTTGCCGAAATTTCATTAAAGATGCCTTAAATATAAGCATTAAATCAGAAGCTCCAGAGTCTGTAGTTGTGGACTATAATAATAGAAAACCAGTTAATAGAGATGGTCTATCTTCATCACGGGATCAAAAAATTGCCAGTTTTTGGGCAACACGGAATCTTACCAATTTGGCAAGTAATGTAAAAATTGAAAATGATGGTTGTAACGTCGACGAGGGCCAAATAGAAAACTACCAAATGAATGACAATAGTTGGGTCCAGGATGGTTCACCTGAATTGGCTGAAAATGAATCTCAAGGTCAAACAAAAGTGTTTATCTGGAATAACATGGGCTCCCAGGGAATTCAAGAGACTGGCAAAACAAGGAGAAAAAACCAAACTACAAAGAGATTTATTTATAATATACCACCTAATGAAACAAATTTAGAAGATTGCTCAGTGATGCAGCCACCTGTTGCCTATCCAGAAGAAGATTTATCGTTCATCAAAGAAGAACCAG
>CM053606.1:117705140-117723735 GCA_028646535.1 Procyon lotor
CAAACAAAAGTGTTTATCTGGAATAACATGGGCTCCCAGGGAATTCAAGAGACTGGCAAAACAAGGAGAAAAAACCAAACTACAAAGAGATTTATTTATAATATACCACCTAATGAAACAAATTTAGAAGATTGCTCAGTGATGCAGCCACCTGTTGCCTATCCAGAAGAAGATTTATCGTTCATCAAAGAAGAACCAGGTAAATAAGTTATATACAAAGGTATCTCAGTTTTCGTTCTAATTTATTATGATTAATTGGATATAATTGGTTGGAAATAATCTTGAAGTATATTTTTGAAGTATTAAACTGTAAAAGTAATACACAGATACTAAATTCGAGTGTTTATAATAGAAGGGAGAAAATTACTCAGTGTAATTTTGGTTTATGTTTTTTCTCTCCACACGTGTGTGAGTTTCTCAAAGTTTGTGCTAATAATCAGGAATTTGCTTATATTATTTTGTGGTGTGTGGACTCTTCTTTATTTATATTTCTTTGATTTCTCTAATTTTTGTCCTCTGTGATCATTTTTTTTTGTACCCAGTGTTGGAAAAGATAAAAGATAATGTAATCTTAGTTAAAAGCTTAGTTGAAATATATAATCAATTTGTCATTTCACAACATTTTTAAGACCTAGTTAACATTTTTTATTCCCAGTTTGGGGTTTTTTTGGTAATTAAACATTTAAGTAATTTTTAGAATTTTGCAAATGACAGTGGGATTATTCCAGTTTGTTTAGAGCTACTATTCTAGACGTAGCATAAATCTTAAACAGAAGCTGAAAGGTTTTAAATTTGTCTCACTGTCTCATTTTCATTCTCATTCATTAGAGGACTCTTAAGACCTTTCTCCTCACTATGTAACTAAAAGAATATGTACAAAATCTTCCTATATCACATTTGTACTGTGGACTTTCTTTTTAATGGGGTGGAGGACCATTGTTACAGTGTATAAATAGAAAGATTTGAAACATAATTGCCTTTGCCTAACTTAATTATACTTGAAGAAGTAGCCCAGTGGATTTGAGGTTTTCCCATGCAGACCCCAGACTTGAGGTATATGTCTACCACTGTCATATATGATTTAATGTTTGTTTTGCTGCCTCAAATCTATGTAACTATTCAGTGCCTGATTTACATCATGGTGATTATCTGGGGATGGAGTACTTTGTTAAAAAGAAAGGTTTTTAGTTCTACAGGGCAGAGTGCCATAGTTATTATATGAAATGGTTTCTCTGGCTTTTTAGGTGTGGATTTAGTTTTCATTGGTTTTCAGATTTACCTAGGTGAAAATCAGCATATCTGCATAATGAAAATGATTTACTGATCTTTTCCTTCATACCGGTCGACTGTTTCATAATTAAATCTCAGAGGCAGTTTCTTTAAAGTATTAAGAGTAGATTTTCATAGCATTTTATTTTGGCTTAATTTTTAATATAGAAGACCTTGAGGCAATTTTCAAAGATGAGCTACCTTGTCTTTTCTGCTGCAGAGATCGATCATTTAATAGTATGTTGGAAACCTTGTCTTTTTTAAAATCCACACATGCACACATACAGTTTAAGGGATAAGGAGGTTTTGAGGGTAATAATTGGCAAAACTAATTAGAGCTAACCCTTTCTTAATGCCACATACAATTGGAGTAATTCAAAGAAAAATACTATTGAGCCATAGTGCATACTTTACAAACTGCTTTTTTTTTAAACATTTTATTTATTAAAGTACAAGCAGGGGGAGCCGCAGGCAGAGGGAGAAGGAGAAGCAGGCTCCCCGCTAAGCAGGGAGCTCAGCATGGGGCTTGATCCCAGGACGACTGAACCACCCAGGTGCCCTGCAATGCATGCTTTAAAAAATAACATTACTAGCTATTTTGGCAAGCACCCCCTCAGATAAGTTTGTATCGTTGGAATAGGTGTATCATAAATTTTTAGTAGTTTAATATGCTTCCAGTTTATCTCTTACATCGTAACAACTTAAATTGTATTATGTTACGGGTATCACCTTGGTGTCTGAACCTTGCTTAACTGGCATTTTATCAATGATATGCTATATTCCAGCTGTTAAACGTATTGCAACTTCTCAGTGCCTCTAAATCCAACCTCATTGAATGGCAAGAAATGGAGTATAAGAATATTATCATTAGGACATAATATGATACAGAGCCAGGGTTTGGCAAATTTTTACTGTAAAGGACCAAACATAAATATTTTTGGCTTTGCTGGTCATAAAGTTACTTAATTCTACCACTGCAGCATGAAAAGTGATCACAACCATTAATTAAGTATACACAGGTGATCATGAATACACTTCAGTAAAGCTTTATTGCCAACCCTTGGTGTAGAGCAATGGGTCTTAATCTTTCTTGGCTGAATATTGACATTACTTGGGAACTTTGCAGACCATGATGCTTGTTGGGTCTTTGCAGTAGGGATTGAGTTAATTGGTTCTGGGATGTTGCCTGGTTGTTGGAATTTTTATAAGCTCTGTAGGTACTTACACTGTGAATGAAGGTTGAGATCCACTGACAAAGAGGAAAGAGCCAAAATTGAGTCATGATCTGAAGATGAGCTCTGTACTTACAGTGTGACTGTGACAGAATTAAACTCCTGTCTTCAGTTTCCTCATCTATGTTTGTTTGTTTATAAAATATTCTATTTATTTATTTATTTGACAGAGAGAGATCACAAGTAGGCAGTCAGGCAGAGAGCCAGGCAGAGAGACAGCGAGAAGCAGGCTCCCCGCTGAGCAGAGAGCCCGACTCGGGGCTAGATCCCAGGACCCTGAGATCATGACCTGAGCTGAAGGCAGAGGCTTGAAGCCACTGAGCCACCCAGGCACCCCAGTTTCCTCATCTTTAAAGTGTACTTATTATTTTAAGGAATTAATTATGAAAATTAAATGACAAAAGCACAACTGTCAAGGTCATTACAGATCCCCTTAAAATTGGGAGATATGAGATTATTTAAAATCACTTTTCCAGTGCAATGTGCCTTCTACTAGATTGTAAAAAAGAAGTTATTTTATTTTGAGCCAAAATTCATTCTTTTTAACTTCATGATTCTGCCATTTTGAGTAGTATAATCTAAGCCTAACCTCTAATCTCTCTAATCTACCTGATAACCAATCCTTCAGATATAGATAATTTACTAAACTAAGTCAATTCCTTGTGAATTCAAAGCCTCTTTACCATCTTTCTTACAGTTGACCTGCTTTTTTCACCCAGAAATTTTGGTGTACAGAATTAACTACAACTCTGGAGGCAAATTCTAACCAATATAGAACACAGTGGGTCTGTGTTTATCAAGGTTAAGGCCTGTCTCAAGGTCATTCAGCTAGTAAAAATAGAGGCAGATTTCATGTTTTAAGACCGTCTCACATTAAAACCTTGCAATTAATGAACTGGTAGACTCAGTCTTTTTAAAAAAAAAAAAATTGGTCCTTTTTAAAACCTCAGACATTTTTATGAACTGCACTATCATTGGTTATACTGTGATTTCCACTTACTGAGAAAATACTGATGTTTAGTGATATAAATGCTTTTAAATGAATTTCAAGTTCTATAGGTAAATACCTGAAAAGTCATAGTAAATTATTTATATGGCCTATGAGCAATGCTTGGCATATTTGGACTTGTGGATCCCTTTAAGAACTATGACTTCCCCAGACTCTTAAGCCTAGAATCTGTAAACCACAGTTCTAAATAATACCTTCTTGCCACATTACTACTGAAGGTCATGTTTGGATGCCTCATAGAGAAGTGTTATAAGATAAGAAAATATACCCCAGAAATATCAGGGATTTTATTTAGATTTTTTTTTTATCTTAAACTGGTATTTCATTATTTGACTCACTACTGCAGTTTGCCTCAAATCATTTTTGATATATGAGGGTACTTGAAAGTAGAACTTAGGAAAGGCTAGAAACTTCTGTCCTTTTTACTTTTTTTTTTTTTGGAGTTTATGGGAAAATTCAAACTGTCAGGAAAAAAATTCTAGGTAATAAAACAGGAAAAAAGGTGTTAATTATGAGTTGCTAAGGTAATATAAAATTTCAAGTCCTTGTCTTGCTGATTCACAACCAGAAACAAATTTTGCCAAATAAAGGATTTAAAAATAAGAGATTAGGAATTAAAGGAGTAAAACATAATAAATTGTTTTACAGAGTGTATTCACACATGCTGTTGCTCTTAATCAGAGCAAGTCACATGTTAATCTTATTGTTGATCTTATTGTTAATCTTTTGATGCTCTGGGATTATAAGGAACATGATTTTCTGAATATAGATTTTTCAATTGCATCAGCCACACTAGCAGGTTGCACCCATTGTAAATAACTGCTCTGCATGTGTACACATACATTTAATTTATGCATGCATACATACTTCACTTAGATATTTTTTAAATGACAAACATCAGGAAAACAAAATACAGCAATAAAGAAGTTAAGTGTGCTAGTCGAGAATGTTAATATAGTTGTCCTAATTAGGCTTTTAATTGGCTCTAAGATAGCAGCCTCTCAAAAGGGAACATGCCAGTTCTGGAAGATGACAAACATCTCTGGTACTGAAATATAGGTTTTTATATAGTCGATACCATGTAGTATAATAAACATTTCCTCAACCTTCTTAGTAAATGAAGCAGTAGATTATATAATTGATTTTTTTTTTATCTTTAATACATGCTGATATAATTCTATATAGATGATTTTTTTCTTAAAGTCATACAAATATTCATGTGCAGGGTGATTTTACTTGAGCAAAAAATTTAGAGTTCTTGTAAATCTAAAAGTTCTTTCTTTCATCTGTACTTCTGGGGAAAACAGTATTAAAATGTAAATTTTTATTAATCCTTATAAGTAGAGTTAAAATCAGGTTTCAGCTTTACAGTTCCAATTTGTATATTTGCCTTTTGGTTAAAAAGCACATAATTTGAGTATTTAGAAGACAACCTTGAACAGAATGCTCAAGCTAAATATCTTTAAGATATTCTAATGAGTCATATTTGAAGTAATGAATTATTTATAGTGAACTCTTTAGAGTTAATCTCCTAACCAGCACTTCTGCTCTTCTATGTTTTGGTTGATAATTGATATTTGACATTACTTTCAGATGTTGCAGAATCCTAAAATGCTTTCTAAATGATTAAATTTTTGTAATTTTGAAAATTGGTCATCACATTTAAGACTAATATTTTGACCATGCCATATAAATTCACTGTATAAACTATTTAAAATATGTTTAAAAACCATGGAATTTGGGTTTGTTTTTAAGGAGATGTGGGCTTTCAACTCAGTTTTACTTGACTATAACTAGCCTTAAGTGTACCCCCCATAATGACTCTTAATGGGAAGAAAGAAAAATTTCATAATTCTGACATCTTGAAATGAGTAAAAACTACCCAGAGCTTTTTCTTAATCATTTTTGGCAACAAAACCCAATCCTCGGCAGCAAAACCAGCTATTTATATCTTTTAACTCATTTTTTTAAACGTGAATATTCATGTTTTGTGCAGAAATACTGTTCTGATTATAGGATGCTACCCTAGACCCCACTGGGAGTATTGTAGTTACTATTTTCCCAAAATCTGAAAATTGCTGCCTCCTACATCTTACTCTAAGCATTCCAGATAGATTATGGATCTGGATTAGTTTTTCTTTGTTTTTTATCTTAGGGGGTTCCAGATGTTCTCCTCTACCTTTCAGGCATCCTTTTGGTTGGATGTTATGAAGGATGAGCTACAAGTGACAATGTTAAGTCACTTTTCTTCAGAAACTGTTAAAATTGGGTGTTAAATGGTAGTTTGAAAGCCTGATGTTCATTTTAAAAAATAAAGGTCCACCAGTACTTCATGGGCTGTAAAATATACGAATACATAAGAATCTTCCAGCGTTTGGGGCGCCTGGGTGGCTCAGTGGGTTAAAGCCTCTGCCTTCTGCTTAGGTCATGGTCTCAGGGTCCTGAGATCGAGCCTCGCATCTAGCCCCCCCGCCAATCAGGCTCTTTCCTCAGCAGGTAGCCTGCTTCCCCTCTCTCTCTTTGCCTGCCTCTCTGCCTACTTGTGATCTGTCAGATAGATAGATAGATCGATCGATCGATCGATCTTTAAAAAAAAAATCTTCCAATGTTTAATCTTAAGAAGATGATAGTAGGTAGTAGGAATACTGACATCTTTTTTCCCTTCTTTATTTTTCCTCTGCCTAGTGTTCCTTTCCTTCCCTACCTGCCTTGTTCATCCCGAGAGATGACAGTACTTTCTATTGCCTATAAGTTAGAAACACTAAAGAAACAATCTGTGTGGCCAGACTCGGTGTTGAAGAAGCCTGTGGATCAGTTATAAAAGCATTTTTTGAATTCTGCCTGCTCACAATATCAAGTTATCTAAACCCTTTAAGTGTCCATCCCCGAGAGATCTGTAAAACTGAAATTTTCATTTCTGACATAGTCTTAATATTCTAAGGGTGTCTTAAGTCTTCATAGTTTGACTTCCCAGAAAAATTATGTTATAACCAAATACTACTTTCCTGGGATACCAGAATATCTTTCCACATCACAATAGGAAATTTAGTAATTAAATTTTTATTTAAATCCCCAAAAACGTAAGCATCTTGCCAGATGATGTCCATGTCAAGATTGAGGAGTTCCTTACCTGGAACTTGTTCATAATAGGATTGCTGTGGGGTAGAAACATATCCAGCATGGTGTGACAAATGTTAAAATAAGTAAGTATGGCAGGGGGTGCAACGGGAAGTTCCTAACTGCTCAGACGACTTGGTGAAAGCTATATAGAGAAGGCAGTAATAAGAACTGTATCTTGTGTAGGAGTTTGCCAGGAGAGGGAGAGGGGCATTCACTGACTATAGGTGGCAAGAAATCAGGTTAAGTAGATAAAAGAATAGAGTGTAATGGGAAAATGAGGTTGGGTAGATAGGAAGGAAAGAAGAGCCAGGCTGTGATTCTCTTTGTTCTGCATGGTCAATTTGTGGATTTTACATACTGAGGCAATGGGAGATTTTAAACTAGAGATTAGGTCTGTTTGTATTTGCCTTTGGGAAAAAACATTTGGAGGGTGTTCATGGATTGGAGTGGGGAGTGATCTGATCTGGATAGACCTTTTAAGGACTAGTGAGAGCAGGAATAACAGCCTTGCTTAAGTAGTGCAAAGAAGAAACAGTTTAGTCTAAGATGGAGCAGTCACTTGAGTCAGTGGATTGTGAATGGAAACTACTATACGTTGAGTTTCTCGGCTGCTACAGGAACTATCAAGGGTGCTATATATGGTAAATTTGCAAGTGAATATACTCCAATGAAAAGTGGAAAAAACCCAATCACAATGAATAAAAAAAATTATACCTGTTTATGAAAAACAAAATAGTTCTAAAACTGTCTTCAGAGAAGAGAAACTTGATGTTGGTATATATTTATGTGAAAATGAAAGCGGGGAAAGGTCTTACTGAGTCTCTTGAGTTTTTGTACAATGGAGTTATTTCTAAAACCTTGATTTCTGGCTTCTCTCATTTCATTCTTCTTAAGAACATTTGTATTTTAAGGAAAAAAAAGATTTTATTTATCTGACAGCGGGAGAGGGAACACAAGCTGGGGTGGGGGTCGTTGCCAGGCTGGTGGAAGCAGGCTGATGCGGGGCTCGATCCCAGGACTCTGGGATCATGACCTAAGTTGAAGGCAGAGGCTTAACAACTGAGCTACCCAGGCACCCTTAAGAAAATCTTAAGTTAGTCTGCACCTGCCTCATGTTTGGAATTTTGAGAACCGAAAGAAAATGATCAGGGAAACCTTCCCAACTTTGTTTTGTTTAGCACTTAGAGGCAGGTGCTGTACTACTCCCTTACCAGATGAGTTGGAAGTACTGCTAACCTGCTGTGATCCCAGGGAAACCTGTAACCATAGGCACTAAGATTAACCTCATTTAATGACAGATTTGTATTCCACTTAACATTTTACTCAAGTATTTTCACTTATTGATGTCACTTTTCATAGTAGCTTTGTGATGTGTGCAAATATTGCCCTTTTTTTTTTTTTTTTTTTTTTTTAAGATTTTATTTATTTATTTGCCAGAGAAAGACACAGTGAGAGAGGGAACACAAGCAGGGGAAGTGGGAGAGGGAGAAGCAGGCTTCCTGCTGAGCAGGGAGCCTGATGTGGAAGGCAGACGCTTAAGGACTGAGCCATCAAGGTGCCCCGCTACTCTTTTATGTGAGAAAAATAAAGTTGATTGTTAAAATTTTGAGTAGGAACTGAGATTTGCTTTATCATTTATTTTCTTTCCATCACGTGTTATCTGATTTTTTTAAAATCCATGAATAAAGAAGACTTTCTTAAAAACATGCAAAATATGGTTAATCAGAATTCTTTTAAAATGAACCTGATAGAAGACTGCTTTCGAGGATAAACAAAAATGTATTAGCTATAAAGAACAACAATAGCTGATATCTCGGTACACTTAAGATTTTGGAAATGCTTTTATTAAGTAGGTTAGTAAAGTAAGTGAGTGGTTTAGACCAGAGTGTAAGGTTTATTTTTGTTCATTTAGCAAAAAAGTATATGATGTATCAGTAGTGAAGTAAATTAAAGATGGGCGTACTTCTTCACTCTTATTTCTAGCATTGTAGATTGTGGGGTTTTGTTGTTGTTTTGGGTTTATTTTATTACCTGGTGTGTGCCAGGTTCATAGCTTTGATAGATCATTGTTACCTCCTGAAACTGTTTTAATAACTCTTCAGAAAGGTCTTTTGTTAGCAGAGATATCCTAGCCCTTTTTGCTAAGTTGAAATGAAGTGAAGGATTTCCATAAAAGGTCACGAATGTCAAAAACCAAGTATAGTAGAATTTATTTTTTAATCCTATAATTTGGAGAAAAAGATAATGACCAAGAGTTAACTGCTTTCACTTCCTAGGGAAGCAAAATTCATTTCTGTTTCAAGTGAATGGTTGGTTGCCTCACTTCTATCCCACTTAACATCAGCTGATGAAAATGAGTTGCTAGGCAGTTTGGCTGATTTCAAATAAGGTGCAACAGTGATATGATGTATGGATTCCTGAGTTAAGTGTGCTGTTTATGAAAGTTATTGTCAACCTGGAAGAGCTCACCTATTCTAAGATTTGTTTTTGATATCAAGAACCAAGTAATACTTTTCAAAAGAGTTTAAGAAGAAACACTACATAGGAAGAATATATTTGTCATCTGTTAAGCTTTCAGGTTGAGGTGTTCTGTGCTTAGTGTAGGATTAAAGATAACAAATTAAATTCTAATACTTAGAGGTAGGGTTAGGAGACAGGAAATGTCTATTTTAAGAACTAGCTGAGGAAGCCTTCAACAAATCACTATAGAATGTTACATAAATAGAAACACCCTGCCTGTATTTACAAACCACTTGGCAGAATTTTAAGAAGTGCCCTCTGAACAGACTACACTTCCGTAGTAATGACTTTTTTTTTTTTTTTTTTTAAAGATTTTACTTTAAAGATCACGAGCTGGATGAGAGACAGGTTGATAAGCAGACTCCCCGCAGAGCAGGGAGCCTGATGTGGGGCTCAATCCCAGGATTCCCAGATCAATGACCTGAGCCAAAGGCAAATACTTAACCAGGCACCCCTGGAGTAATGACTTCTTTAAAAAAGATACTGGAAAACCTAGTACAGTTGTTTGAATATTGATTTAAATTTATTATTGAAACACACTGAGCTTTTCATAAGAAGATAAAGCCACTAAATTTCAGTTAATCATTTTCAGTTTGTGGTTACGTTTTAGTGTTACTATACACCAGAAAACTGAAAAAGTATTCTTTAAATATCATTAATTAAAACTAGTAATAGAGGTTGCAGAGAGAATATTTACACTTTAAATGCATTTTGTCAGGGTACTTGGGTGGCTCAGTTGGTTAAGCCTCTGCAGTCAGTTCAGGTCATGATCTTGGGGTCCTGGGATCAAGGCCTAAGTCAGGCTGTCTGTTCAGCAAGGAGTCTGTTTCTCCCTCTGTCTCTCTTTATCAAATAAATAAAACCTAACCAGTATCCTACTTCTCAGGGGACAGGTAAAGGAGTCTGTTTACTGTTGCTCTTCTCCACATGAAGTACTTGTTCATTCTCCTGACTTCCAAGCCATTTACTCTAGGCAATAATCTCACTTTTTACTATTCCACCTTACAGAGAAAATAAAAGCTGGTAGATGCTGTCCTTAAGTACCTGTCTTCAAACTTCTCTTTATATGTTGATTGTCTTTGCTGTCTCCTAAATACCCAAACGTTTGCTTCAGGATTCCAGAATCCTTCTCTTTGAATTTCTTCAGTACTTTTAACTTATCTCTTTCTTAGTGACTTCATTTCAGCATTTAAATGTTTGCTTTCACCTTTTAAAAAAATAAATTCTTACTCTCTGTCTCCCCCCCCTTTTAAAAAAGATTTATTTATTTATTTGACAGAGAAGAGAGAGATCACAAGTAGGCAGAGAGGCAGGCAGAGAGGGAGGGGGAAGCAGGCTCCCTGCTGAGCAGAGAGCCCGATGCGGGCTCAATCCCAGGACCCTGAGATCATGACCCGAGCTGAAGGCAGAGGCCACTGAGGCACCCAGGTGCCACTTCTTTACTTTTATATAATAAAAGAGTTCTCAATCTTTAGTAAGCATCGGAATCACCTAGAAGGCTTTATAAAATACAGATTTCTGGGCCCCACCTTCACAGTATCTGATTCAGTAGGTTGGGATGGGGCCTGAAGTTTTACATTTCTAGCAAGTTCCTGTATAATGCCCATGCTGCTGATTTGGGAATTAAACTTTGAGAACTACTGCATTTAAAAAAAAAAAAAAAGCAAAATAACCTGCCTCACAACTGTCACACAGTTGGGATGTGGCAGAGCTGAGAATTGGTCCCAGGCAGTATCTAGAGTTGACCCATTTAACCTACTATAACCACTGCAAACATATTAAAGTCCTCTTGTAGGTATGTCAGACTCAGAATCTTTTTTTTTTTTTAAAGATTTTATTTATTTATTTGACACAGAGAGAGAGAGAGATCATAAGTAGGCAGAGAGAAGGGGAAGCAGGCTTCCCTGCCGAGCAGAGAACCCGATGCGGGGCTCATTCCCAGGACCCTGAGATCATGACCTGAGCCGAAGGCAGAGGCCTTAACCCACTGAGCCACCCAGGTGCCCCCAGACTCAGAATCTTAATAACTACCTAAAACTGGTCCCAGACTGGTCCTTTTTCAGAGACCCCTAATGCCGTTAATATAGGATGGAAGCTTCCCTCATTACCTTCAAACCCTGTCTCTCCCATATTCAGTCTCACCAAGCACTGTTGTTTCTTCTTCCACAACTACTTTCCTCCATTTGCTACTTCATCAACAAGACAAGGCCACCGTTGGTTATCATCTGGATTTCTAAAATAGCTTCCTAACTAGTCTCTCTGTATCTCCTTTTTTTGACCCTCTTTAATTCATTCATACAATACCAGGCATAGTCTTTTTAAAAGATAAATGAGATTAATGCCTTGCTTAAAATCATTTTACTGCTTTTAGAGTAAAGGCCAAAATCTTTACCATGGCCTGCAGTGCTCTATATGACCTAACTATGTCTGCTTGAGGATCATTTTATACTATTCTTTCTCTTTCATTATGCAATTATGTAATCCTACTGGCCCATTAGAACATAGGTGCTAGATCTATTCAGTGATTTGGGGTTTTGTAACTATGCACTAGAACGATTATTGGGTGGTATTCCATTGTATAAATGTACCACGGTTTTATTTGCCCATCATCAATTTTTTTTTAATCAAGTACCTGCTTATGTAAAGAGGAATTTGTGTGTGTGTGTGTGTGTGTGTGTGTGTGTGGTTTTTTTATTTTTAGTCTTAAATGACAAAGGACAGATTGTTCATAAAAAGTGGCATTTTAAAAATTTGTTCAAATACTTTTTTTTAAAAATTTTATTTATTTGAGAGGATGAGTGGGAGGAGGGGCAGAGGGAGAAGCAGACTCCCTGGGGAGCAGGGAGCCCAACCTGGGATTTGATCCCAAGATCCTGGGATCATGACCTGAGTTGAAGGCAAACTCTTAACCAACGAGCCACCCAGGTGCCCTGTCTTCAGATACTTTTAATTTGGGAGAGTAGATACTACCAGTGGGAGGATGCTAGATTCACTCGTAGGAACCCAAATATTAGGACCTTGTATTCCAAACTAAGGAGTTTGAAGGTAAGCCTAAAAGTTATGGTGAACCGTTGAAGATTTTAAGGGAACAACTTGGGATTTATGTTTTAGGCATTAATTATGGCATTATGAATAGAAGAACCAGCATTTTGAAACAAGGAGAGCAAGACACTATATTTCAGTAATTCTCTAATCCAAGAGAATGGTAATGGGTACCTGAATGAAGGCAGTGGTAGAGAAACAGAAGGAATGGAACAGATTTAAAAGAAGTTAACAGATTGTAACCAAAAGTATTTGTCTCATTAGTATGTCTTTTCTTTTAAGCTGCCTCTCACATCCTTTCCATTAAGGAATTAGCTCTTCTCTTAAGTCTACTATTCAAGCTTTAATTGGTCTTTTCCACTTCTGAATCAATACAGAAACAGTAATGTTTTACACATCTAGTACTTAGTACTAACAGTAGCAGCTGTCATTGGGGGCCAAACTCCATAATTTGTAACAATTTACTTGCATTACCTAATTTAATTTCTACATCAAATCTATGATCTGGTTGGAAGCAAATGAGGAAGCTGAGGCACATGCTCACATAGCCAGTAACCTTATTCACCCTGCCTCTTAAAGCATACTCCTACCCAGTACACTGTTCTGACTGTTGTGTCCACCTGTTCTTGTGGTTGAAAATCATGTCGTAGGATTTTGTGCCTTAATAGCATTAAGCACATCATAGATACTATAATTTGTGGATGTTTTTCTATTTAGCCTGATTAAGAAATGGTGCCAAGAAGGGAGTGGTTGGTGATGGCTGTAGTGCTTGTAAATAACAGATTATTCTAACCTCTCCTTTTCAGATCTGGATGGTGCTCTACTCTCAGGGCCAGATTGTGATAGGAATGTGAACACAAATTTATTGGCTGAAGCCGGCTCCAGTCAGGATGGAGGTGATGCTGGTAGGTACAGTAGAGTTTTAGTAAGAGTATATTTAAGAGAATTTGAAGATTGGGAGGTGTTTGTGTACATGTTTAAGGACCCATTGCAGTTTCTTTCCCTTAGAGGAGAGTATTAAATGTAAATACTTCTAATCCGTGGTAGCTATGTTTATGATAAGACTTTGGAAGCCTGGTCAATACAAATGGAAGGGTGTTTATTATTGTATGGGGAGCCATTTATTTAGAGCTTTTCAAATTCTTTTTTTTTTTTTTTTTTTTTTCTTTTTAAAGATTTTATTTATATGACATAGAGAGGTGACAAGTAGGCAGAGAGAGGGGCTCTCCCACTGAGCAGAGAGCCCGATGTGGGGCTTGATCCCAAGACCCTGAGATCATGACCTGAGCTGCAGGCAGAGGCTTTACCCACTGAGCCACCCAGGCGCCCTAGGGCTTTTAAAATTTTGAAATATCAAGTAATTAATAGAGCTGGTGGCTTCCTGCGAGTATATATATACATGGAATGAAAATAGTCATTATCCGAAAGGCTGATTAATGTATTTTAATTAGCATTGATGTAAAATAATAGTATGGTTGGTAATGGAGATAGAAAATGTTAATTCTAGGGACGCATGTGTGGCTCAGTTGATTAAGCATCTATCTGCCTTCTGCTCAGGTCATGATCCCAAGGTCCTGGGATCAAGTCTCACAGCTGGCTCCTTGCTCAGCGGGGAGCCTGCTTCTCCCTCTGCCTGATGCTCCCCCTGCTTGTGCTCTTATCTCTCTTGCTGACAAATGAATAAATAAAATCTTAAAGAAGAAAAATGTTAATTCTAAATAGTAATATTTCTAGTAGTTATACTTTGGGGGGAGTATCCTACACATAGAGGCAGAGAATCCATAAATATTCCAGAGAACAACATGAATACAAATAAATTAGGAACCGAAATAGCTTTCTTTAATGAAGAATGCCAAGCTAATAAATACAGAATGACAATTGAAAAAAATAGCCCACAGGAAATAATTCAAGATCATCTGTAGATGTTAAGCCACTGTTGAAGGGCTTATCTCACAATGATTGGGCAAAAGTCTGTTTTAATAGCATACTCACATGGTCACCATATCATCTCCCAGATTACTTCAGTTACAAAGAGGAAAAATTGCTTTATAATAAAAGAAGTGGAAATACCATGTGCCTTGTCATAATGCACTAGCCAGTACACAACATCACCCATGTAATATTCTTGCCAAAATGTTTAACCCAAATCTAATTGGGGGGTTGGAAGAACATCATACTGGTCTATACAAATCCAGCTACTCTGGATTTTAAAATATTAATGTCATGAAAAACAAGCAGAGGAACCACTAGACTGAAGCAAACAACTAAATGCATTGTCAGTCTTGATAACATCAGGGTTCTAAAATGACTAGAGGAGCATTTGGGGGAAAGTTGAGAATTTGAATATATAGAATGAATTGAATGATGAACAATTTTAATTTCTCAGATGTGATAAAGGTACTGTAGTTATGTAGGAGAAAGTTCTA
The DNA here is from genome assembly GCA_028646535.1 of Procyon lotor. NCBI lineage: Eukaryota > Metazoa > Chordata > Mammalia > Carnivora > Procyonidae > Procyon > Procyon lotor. The sequence continues at coordinate 117,719,759 of CM053606.1, forward strand.
GAAGATACATGCTATATTGAGGGGTGAAGCAGTGATGTGCATCATCAGTCTTAAGATTTAAGACTAAAAAAAAGGTGTGTGTGTGTGTATTCATAGAAAGCACAGGTGGCAAAACTAACATTTGTCAAAGGTACACAAAGGTTTATAGATGTTCATAGATTAAACTTCTCATAGCTTTGAACTTCTTTAAAAAACTGATGGGAAGGGGGACAGTTTAGGGCTACTCTTCACATAAAGTCTTCACAGGCTTCTGAATACAGTATGCATTGACCAAAGTTAAGCCATGTAATTTTGAAGAAAAGAAATTGCTTTAGGGTGGTTTCTCCTGACTTATTAAAAATAATTTACAGAAAGCTTTTAAATGAGCCATTTACAGATCAATCAAATGGGTTGAATTTTGAAGACTTTATCCTTGTAGAAAAAAAATCACTAATAGTACAAGGTATTTTATATTTGGTTTAGAAATCTGGTTGAAGAATGGGTGTAGACAGGGTATATGAATTCATACATAAAATTTTCATTTCTCTACATAAACATTTTCAGTGGAGAATGGTCCATATAATTCATCTCCTTTTCAAAAAAGTGAACTCTTGCTTAAGAGTCATTTCTCTTTAGGGGACATTTTGATCCATTTTTGTTTTTGCAACTGATATCAGCCTTTGTCTTCTGATTTTGACTTCAAAAGACGCTGCTTTCTTTTTAGTTTGCTATTATGGAAAAAATGTACCCTGAAGGATATTACTGAGCAGGGAGCACAGTTTTCAAGTAGATCTTGAATGATCTTAATGATCTTTCAGTGACTGAATTACAAAAGCAATACCTTTGTCAATCTGCTCATATACTTCTAAATAAGTAACTTCTACTGTTTATAAGAATTTGGCCAGATGAAAGAAGTTTGGGATGAGGTTTTTTTTGAGTTACCATTTTGTATTCTAGATATGGTGTCTCCTGTCTGTTACCGTGGATGCTTTTTATTCTTTACCATAGGTTATCCAGAGAAACAAGGAATTTCAAGTATTAAGAACTGCTAATTCTGAATTTTGGGTTATCAGTTTATAAATTTTTTGAGATTTTTTTTTTGAGAGTGAGAGCAAGCATGAATGGGGGGAAGGGCAGAGGGAGAGGGAGAAGCAGACTCCCCACTGAGAAGGGAGTCTTATGTGTGGGACTTGATCCCAGGACCCTCAGATAGACCTGAGCTGAAGGCAGACGCTTAACCAACTTAGCCACCCAGGTGCCCCCTATAGATTATTTTAGCAGTATTCTGTTCTTACATGTAATAAAAATACTAACTTGAGGATATTAACATATCTAACTTGATTTCTGACACTAATTTTACAAGTATTTTGAGCAAGTCAAAAAATATATACATGTTAGTATTTGCTAGATATACTTAAATAATTGAAGGATGTATACTTTGGATGTTAGAAATACAAAGGTAAGTAAAACAGGCACAGTCGTTGCTCTCAGAGCTTAACTTTTTTGGCACTGATTTGATCAAGAACTAAGAGTCAAAGCTCAAACTTGATTTAGAAATGTAAAGCTGAAAATTGATAGATTTGTGTTCACAGGCTACCATCCCCATCCTAATTTCCATCCCCTGACCTTCCCCCCCACCCCCATATGGTGTTTCACTTCAGGATTCTGAAAACTTTTCCCTCAAACAAAAATAGATTATAGTTTAATTATATAATTATGGAATCGGAAGGCTTTCCTAACATTTAAAAAATGGGTGTAGGTATTCTAAATATAAAATAACTAACATTATTAGTAAGGAAATTTTTAAATACCTTAGGGACCTGTTTGCATTGCTGGGTATAGATACTTTCACCAAAGAGGAAATACTAAGTTATTTTAATTTTTAAGAGAAGTAGGGTATCTGACAGATAGATGGAGGAAATCATGAATTTTTAGAAAACCCATTTTGGCAAGCATTCTTTATTAAATTCATGGTTGTCATGGAATGAAAATTAATAAATTACTGCACAAGTAAGCTAGCATGGAAAGGCAGAGGAAAGAGTGCAGAGGTCTTGGAGAGGGAGCTATTTTTCCATGAAGGAACAGTACAAAGGCCAGTATGCCTGCAGCAGAGTGACCCAATGGAGTGGTTAGGTAAAGGGCTAGATTAGGTAAGACTGTATAAGATACTGTAAGTCTGGTGTTTTTATGAGTGAGATGGGTTGTCCTTGCAGGCTTTTAAGTGCCAGGCTCTCACCTAAAGTTCTGAAAGAATCTCTAATTGCTGTGTTGAGAGGAAACTGTAAATGTACCCTGTACAAAGGGCAATAGTAGGAACTGGGAGACAAACTGTTGGCTATTGAAACTAATCCACAGGCAAGAGTTAATGGTGGATTGGATCAGGGTGGCAATAGCTAGCTATGGAGAATTCTGAATATGTTTACATTGCCAAGAGGGTTCCTGGATCCAGGTAAAGACCTACATATTCAAGAAGGAATCAAATCCAGGGGGCATCTGGCTGGCTCATGATGGAGCATGCGACTCTTGACCTCAGGGTTCTAAATTGGAGCCTCACTTTTGGGTGTAGAGATTACTTAAATAAAATCTTAAAAAAGGTGGAGGGAAGGAATGCTATCCAGAGGAGGTAATTTTTATCTTAGCTAGTCTGAAGATCCTCAGGTACAAATTCCTTTAGGGACATTGACTATTTTAATTCTACCTTTTGGATTTTCATTTATTTAAGGATGGAGTTAGAGGTTTTCATGAACCCCAAGAGGGCCCAGTGTGTCTGAAACAAGCAGCAAGGGTATAATATAGGAAGAACCTTGAATTTGTAATTCCTTGTATTTATATTTTTCATTCTTAGTCCATTTTTCTATACTGCTAAGTCTTAAAACAAGATTATGTGATTGTTTTGGAGACAGTAAGGGGACTATCCTGTTGCAAGTTGTGCTTCAGGGTGACAGTTACTAAGAGAGAGTTCTGTTTTGAATATGTTTGAAATTCAGTGTAAAAGAGTAATTTCATGTGGTCTCCATGCACTATTAAATATTACTGATTTATTACATTTTGTAATAAATTTGTAATGTAAATTTGTAAATTTGTAATGTAAAATATTACATTTTCCCAAAGTTTAGTTTTCCTACACTTGATCTTAGCCAAAAGGCCGAGAAGCGATCCAAAGTTTAGTTTTCCTATTTAATTTTTAATTAAATCCCTATGGTAGTATTTTAGTTTTCCTATTTAAGATGCTAGCCAATTGGGGTATTATGATTAGGATAATAAAGTATGAAGACATTGCTGTTTCAGACTAAAATGTAGAGATTTTTATCTAGCTATTTATAATCTATTTTATCATAATGCTCATAAGATAAAATAAATTTATTTTCTGGGTTTTTTTTTTTTTAATTCTACTAAGACACATATCTTCATTACCATCATTACATCAAAATCACTTTTGAATTGTATTAGGTACTTCACACGATTTCAAGTATGGCCTGATGCCTGGCCCTTCAAGTGATTTCAAGTATGGATTGCTGCCAGGTACTTCAAATGATTTCAAGTATGGATTGATACCAGGTGCTTCAAATGATTTCAAGTATGGATTATTGCCTGAATCTTGGCCGAAACAAGAAACTTGGGAAAATGGCAAGTATTAGTCAACTAAACACCTACAGAAATTTTAAAATGATTTTTCACAATTAAAAGCTTCCATGTTCTGGGTTTTAAAAAAATTAAGATACTGGTAATAGTAATCCCTATTCTTAGGTATAGACAAGCTTTTGATAGCAGGTTTTCTGTTTAATATATAATTGCTTTTGTGTGTGTGTTTTACTTCTTAAAGGTGAATCATCTCTAATCATGAACAAGTTAAAATGCCCTCATTGTAGCTATGTAGCCAAATACAGACGAACACTAAAAAGGCATCTGCTCATTCATACGGGAGTCAGATCATTTAGCTGTGATATTTGTGGAAAACTGTTTACTCGCAGAGAACATGTGAAAAGACATTCCCTGGT
>CM053606.1:117724235-117739480 GCA_028646535.1 Procyon lotor
TATTATATAAGATTGAGGGATATCCTATTTTCAGCTTTCTTTTAAATAGAAATTGAGTATATTTTCCTATTTTATATCAGGTCACTAAATTATGCTATTTGTGTGGAAAAAATTGCAAAGTACACTTTGACAGACATAATCCTTTGGTGCTCCATCTGATCAAAGTTGCAAAGTTGATACTTTTTTTTTTTTTTTTTTTTAAGAGACAAGCTTTCTCATTGTCTCCAGTTTCGGTAGTATAATGATTTAATGTTAGACATTGATGTTTCTGCTTGGAAAATCAAAGATAAAAAAGTACAGTTACATGGTTAGATACATCTTTTGTCATCTAAACTTTATTGTAGTTTCTACATAACTGTAAAATTGACATGAATAGTTTGGTTTGATTTTTGTTTAAGACTGAAGAGTACATCTTATTCTCAGTGTTCTAGACAAATGAGTATAATGTAATTCTGGTGGGGTCCAAAGTAGACGTTAGTTGGGCAAAGATACTATGAATGAAAAAGTATTTTAAACGTAAAATGTTCTGCTTTGTGAATATGTAAGTATAGTATAAAGATTTCTTTCATCCCATTTATCCCCCTCCTTTAAAATAAACCATAGTTTACAATTGGTAGATCTGTCTATATATAAATATATATTAAAGAGAAAAGATATATATCTGAAAATCACCTAAATCTGCTTTATTAGACTACAGTTCACTTATTGCATAGAAACTGGACTTGGCTTTACATTCTTAATGTACTTTTACTTTTCCTCAAGATATGAACTTACACTCTTTAAACTGAATTTTCTTTTACTACTTAAATCATTTATGTATATCTGGTAAATTATGACCAAATTTTTGTTAGACTGCATACAGTAAATTGAAATACACACTTGGTACACTACGGGATTGTTGTGATTGTGTTTTGGTTTTAGCTGAAAACAAGGTTTGATGTAGATGGCTTATTACTGTTAATTTAAAATATTCTATAATTGTCCATTACCTTTTATGTTGTGTTGTGACAGATTTGGCTATATTTTTAGTCAACTGAAATATGATACTTTAAAAGTTTGTTTTTAGAAAGGTAATCCAAAGGAATGTTTATACTCTTGAATATATTAGCCTCAGCCTATATAAAAATTTCTTCTTTAAAGTAAACATTTTACCAGAAACAGAATTGACAGATTTTTCTACTTGCTGACTGCCTAACTTATTTGTTTCATGATCTCGAGGGACTGCCTTTTCCCTTCTAGGTCTTTTTTAAAAAATAGTTTAGTACTAAGGTATACTACTGGACGTTTCTATTTTTTTTTTTTAAAGTATATTCTTTTTCTGACTTACAGTACAATTTCAGGAAGTTGATAGATACTAAGAACTTATGATTGGTCTCAGAGGTGACAATGAAATACTCATAATTTTGTCTGTGGAGCCCTGGCAGAATTATGTGTTACACATTTGCTGAATTTTTCTCTTGTAACTTATATTTTAAGTGAAACATATTTTAGAGCTTGTAATTTTAATGAAGAGGAAAAATATAAACTTGTTTCTTTGCTATTTAGTAACAGACCCTCTCATATAAATTAAGATCATGTATTCTTTCTTAGGATTCTCAGAGACAGTTACTTCCATATGGTCCCTGCTTTGTCGTTGTTACTGGCCCTCATTTTTCATATTCACTAGATATGTTGCTAATTTTAGCACCCTAGCAATTAAGAGCTTAAAAAACTGTAGGAACGGGAAACTGAACACTAATAAATAGCTTTGAAATTTGGGGGGGAAACACTAGCTGGTTTTGGTAGAGCCATCCTGATGGAGAAGGAGACAGAATGAGTGAATTCACAAAGTGCTTCAAACACTGGTACATAATAGAGGCCTAATATATTTTAGTTTAATAATAGATGCAAACCAAGAGGAAGGGGAGAGGAAACAGAAAATGCAAGGTTCAGTGGTGGGAAGCTATATTCATACAGTGAAGTGCAAAAGGCCTAAAGATGACTGGAGTAATACGGGAGGAAAGTGTGATGGAAGAGGAGTTTTAAAAAGCCGTAAATTTTAAAACTTTGGTAAGCTTTATGTATATTTTTTAGGATTTTGTCAACATAGAGTTTATTTTTCTGGATAATGATTCCAAAAAGCTTTTTTTTTTTTTTTTTTTTTTAGTGCCTACATGTGCCATTGAGCTTTACATTATTTTCTGTAATTCCCGATAAGGTAGGTGCTACTGTCTCCATTTTATGGAAGAGAAAGTCTCCAAGAAATCTGCATAATATAACTTGCCCAATATAACACAGCTACTAAGTGGGAGAGCTAGCTGGGTTTTGACCAGATTTGATTCTGAATGAAGCCCATGCTCTGTTTAGGGGGCTCTATACTGCCTCATTAAACAACTTTTATAGAATTTCAGTGCTTTAAAGAAGTTTATCTATGGAGACCCATTTTCCCTGTAAACCATCTATGTTAGGAATCTGAGTGTCTAATCTTTCCTTCCCCAAATATCCTTACCACTCTTTTCCTCCTAATTCAGCAGTCTTGTCACCTGACTATAAATAAGATGACTGACCTCAATGTAGCACATGCTATTAATTGGCTGTGGCATTTTTATTTTTAAAAGGATGGTTTTAAAGTGAAGAACTAGATGTGAACCCCAGTTTTTGTGCCGTTCAGTCACCCAGATCCTTAAACTTAACTATGGTACATAATATATGTGCTTAGAACTAACAGGTGTTTTTTCGTAGTCACTTTAGGATTTAAAGTGGAAATTTTTTTTCCTGCTGTATCCCTGCTTTCAAGTGAAGTTGAACCGTTCTAGATAGTTTAAAATGTGTTAGGGATAAGCACACTTTAATAGATGTTTTCTAGCCCTGAATTTTAGGACATTGGGTACTTAATTTGGAGTACACTGGCTATTGAGAACAAGATTTTGGGTTGAGGAGAGAGGGATGGTTGAGGCCATTATGAAATGGGAGAATCAGCATTTTAAACACTGTAAACATAAAAGAACGCTTTCTTCTGCCTGCTGTTTGTAAAAGCTCTTTGGGAAGATCTTTTACGAAGACCAATTTTTTTAAATGTAATTTACCTACCTAGTATAAGTGTCCTAAGACATGTATGTAAACTTCCAAAACTGTTTTTGTCTGTGTATTTAGAAAATACACAAGAATCTTTATCAAACCTAAAAATATAAACTTGTGAGCACTAAACTTGCTTCTGGCTTTGTGAATTTTGTTGACTCTGACATTTAATTCAGATTTCTTTGCATTGAAAGTGTACTAATTTAGACTATTCGGGTAATGAAACACCTTTGTAAACTTAACGTATAATTCAGATAATCTTTGTACTTAAGGTTTCCAAGTTTGAATTACAGAATTAGAGATTTTGGGTTTTATGTTTTTATATGAAGCTCATAAATGACTCAAACTACCTTCTAGTGATGCTTGGAGAGCTGCTTTAATAATATAACAGTGATTTGTAATCAGCATTTCATCTATCTTTTCATCTTTATAACTTGTGGGAATTCTCTACAGGTTTTAGAAAACATTAAGATATTTCCCCTCTAATTTACATGTGTGCATAATTTTGGAAGTGGTTTGAAAAGCAAAAGTAAACTACTTCATCCCATCTTTACTGCATATTAGAAGACCAATGAATTACAAGTAAATACATGCTTCAAGTCTTTGAAGCTTTAATAATATAGAGAAAACATACTTACCTGGGGGTTTTTAGGTTTTTGTGGTGGTGTTAGTAATTGAACAAAGGAAATCATAGAAATGACCAAATAGAGACTTGACTAAGGAAATGAGAGTTTGGTTTGGCTGTCCATGTAACACATTAGGCTTGGTGTATTAAAACTGTGAAAGAGTTGTCACGTGGCAGAATAATTAGGTATATTCTGTATGGTTCTGAGAGGTTAAGACTGGGATCACTTAGCTCAAGATTAAAAAGCAAGCTTTTAATAATTAGCAAAAGATTAAATATAATTGCTTAAGAAAGAAACCAAATCTATTTGAGATGTTCTAGAGCATTTTGGCTAAGGTAATATTGACTAAACATGTCTGTCTGTAGGGGTTTTTTTTTTGTTTTTTGCTTAAAAGTTTATGGGCCATTGTAGTTAACCAGCTTTTTGTTTTACTTAGCAAAAACACTGATAAAGATACATAAATATCTCATGACACCAAAAAGGACACAGTGGAAATTGAGAAATCATACTTAACTTAATCATGCTTAGCCTTTAGGTTTTCTTAACCTAATAGCAATAGCAATTTAACCTAATGCCAATTAGCAGTAGAAAAAATTGCTACTTGAGCTTTTTTCTTTTTCACTTTGCAAATCATCACAACCACTTTTTGGAAGCTGGCATAGGAAATTAAATTACTGGATCCATGGTTAAATGAGAAAAAGGTCCTTTGGATCGTAGCCCTTTGTCGTAAATTTTTTTGAGTTTTGAACTAAAGAAGGAAATAAATGAACCACAAGTAATCTATTCAGTTAATTAAAGTGAATAAAAAAAGAGGCTGTATGACTGCATGGTTTCTTTACATGCTAGTGATACTACCTTCTGCCAGCAGGTTACTTTCTTTTTACCAACACAACCAAAGTGTAGCAATACGAAATTACTAATCTTCAAGCATAATTATGTTTTAGAGTATTAGTGGAAGATAAGCAAAAGACAATTTTCTTGGCATATGTCTCAACAGTCACTCAGTAGGAAATCACATAAAATACTGCAAGATAATTGTAGAATGTTTCAGGTTCAAATTTTGAGAGAAAGAATTGATTCCCAGAGAGGTTACTACAGTCATTTTTTAGTTCTTCATTTCAGTATTTTGCCTGTATCAAACCTGTTTGATAAATGATTTAAGATTTGGGAAAACGGAAATTCAGGACTACCAGGTTTATACTTCAGATGCAATTCCTGGCACATATATCTGAGCTCAAAAAGTTGTTTGCTAAGTGATTATTTAAAGATGTCAATTTCTTTATGACTTAGCTTGCTAGTATCTAATGGCATATAGTTAATAATTAGGTTAACTGCTTTAGAAGCAGTTTGTGTTGCCAAGCACAGGGTATGTGGGATCTTGGGACTTTCCCCCCGCTACACCCTTAGGGGACCTTGTCTGAAGACATAATGACCAAACCCAACCTATAGCAAATATGACCATAGAAAGCTCAGTGCAAGTAGCCTTTTAGGTTTTTTTAACCTATATCATCTGCTTAACTTGGAATACTTAGTGACAAACTTAATATTAGCCATTTGCTGCAAAATATTTGAAAATAATGGCTGGCTTGTCACCACTAATATTTTAAGTGTCTCATAGTCAGTGTATATAAGGAAGATGTGAAAACCTAGAGAAAACCCCGTTGGAGTTTATCCCTTGATCAATAAAGATCATTTAGATCTGATGCTTTTGTTGATAATAATGATTTTTGTATGTGTTGGAGAGGCATGTTGAGAGGGCATTTATATTTTACCATGTGAAAGACAAATTGTATTCATGTGGAAGAAGGAGCTTAGTACTTATGTCACCCTCACCCTCTTCCATGTTCTTTCTGAGGCCTGGATCCCTAAATTGGGATGTTGACATTTACATAGACACGTGGGTAATTAATTCTCCAGAGTACATTTTACCACAGTAATTTTTCAGGTAATTGTCACCTAAAGCATTCAATCAATTCGGTCATTCCAAAGAAGGGCAAGTCTACAAACAGTCCTCATCCAAGACTACTAGTCCAGCGAATTACTGTCACCCATGGCAAGGGAGATTTGAAACAGATTTTTATGCATTGGTGTGAGTTTTCTTTTTTTGGGAGTTTTAAATTTGCCTCCTTTTAGGATTTTGTTATTTCACAGACCTAAAGATCTTTGTTAGAGTCCTACATTAGATTTCAGGCAGCTTTTTGGAGGCACATTCTAAACTTGGGCCCTTACTTGTGCCTTCTGTAGGTAGCTGACTTACTGGCACCCCAGGTCTACTTTCTGGCCCTTTGTTACTGCTGGTGACTTATTCTGTGCTCAAAATGTGAGCTCTCATTTTATTTAGCCTATGGACTCCTCTCTTTGGTTATATATATATATATATTTAAGAGATAAATACCGAAGACTCATTTGTGAGAAAATGGTTACCTGTGATGGATAATGACTTCACGCTGTATTCTGTTCTCAATCATTACAAGCCATTTGCAATGGGAAAAGATTCAAAATTAAGGAAGCAGGGAACAAATAGGCCCTTCGTTTCAGTGGTTTTGAAAAGCAGGAATGACTAGAAATTGTGAATGGGTAGGAAACTAAAGATATAAAATGGTGCAGATTAAGAAAATGCATACGTGGCACTTTGCATTGTCTCCCTTCAACATAATAGAAAATACTATTACCTTGAAAATATATCTTAAAGTCACAGGGAAAAAGATTTGTTCCCCATATAATTTTTTCATGGACCTTAATATTAAGGCAAACAAAAATGTTTGTATCAGCTGTTTATCTTTTTCTGGGATAGGAATATATTATTTACTAGGTGCCTCCTAGTTCTATAGGTCAAGAACTATATTGGATATGTGTGTAAGATTAGACGAGCTCTTCTTGAGAAGATCCATTTATGTACTCAGGGAAACTGACACCTTAACAGAGTCTACCTCCTATTTGGGGGTGGGGGATGATGAAGTTACTTGGACCTAGAGTTTTCTATCCAGTAAAGCAGTTCAATACAAAGGCAGGCCCTTGGGGTTAATGTTCAGTCCACTTATTTTTCGCAGAGGAAAAGAACATCACCTTTCCTCAAAGGATGATACCACAAGCTTCTATAGTTCCCCCCCCCCGCCTGCCCATCCCCAACTCCAAGTTAATTCTTAAGGAAAGTAATAGCCTAAGTATCATAATCAATTTTGATGTGCATTTTTTAGCATATATTTACACCTCATTAAGTCTCAATATTAAATAGTGTTCAAAATTCCAATCTTAATTCACTTCACACATGTTTGCCCTGTATTTTACAGTTTGCTTTTTGGTCAGGATTCTAACGTAGAGGTCAGCAAGCTTTTTTTTATAGGGCCAGATAGTAAATGTTTTTGGCTTTGTGGGCCATAAGGTCTCCATTACAACTAGCCAACTTTGCTGTTGTATCATGAAAGCAGCCATAGACACTATGTAAGTGAATAGCGTGGCTGTGTTCTGATAAAGCTTTCCTTCCAAGATTAGGCAGCAGGCTGCCCTTTGCTGACCCCTGATCTTTAACTTCTCACTGCACATGTATTCATTCTCTCACTCTCACTCACTCCTTCTGTCTTTGCAGTACATACATTAAAGAATGTTGTGCCTTCTTAATATCAATTATTTTCTTTCCAGAATTACAGACCTGGAATTACAAGATTTAACACTTTGGTGGCACCATTTTAGCGGAGAAGGATAAACACCTTACCACCTTAACTGTGATTAGGCAGCAAGACTTGTTTAGGAACTCTGTTAAATACTGTATTCCAGTATAGAGTGTCCTCCCTCAACTCCATTTCTTGGTTCCTAAATAAGAGAATTAAAGAATACATCCAATTCAGAAAGACAGTGTTTATTTATTTATTTATTTTTAAAGATTTTATTTATTTGACAGAGAAACACATCGAGAGAGAACATAAGCAGAAGGAATGGTAGGGAGAAGCAGGCTTCCTGCCGAGCAGGGAGCCCGATGCGGGGCTCGATCCCAGGACCCCGGGATCATGACCTGAGCCGAAGGCAGACGCCCAACGACTGAGCCACACAGGGGCCCCAAGAAATAGTGTTTAATAAGAGGAAACTCAACTTGTTGATAAAAATATATACTTTATAATCTGGACCCTTTTATTGCCACTTTATCCCATGTTAAAAGATTATTTCACATTAGGCCTCAACCTTAATTGAGCTCTACAATATGACTTTCCATAACCTTTAGAATGTAAACTACTTGGGAATCTTCAATATCTCCGTTCATAAAAGATGCCAATAAATTAGACTTGTCAGTCATCTTGAACATAGCTTGAAAATGCTAAGATTGTGACTAAATGAGCCAAAAAGAGTCTGATCTGAAAAATACTTTCCATTAAGCCCTTGAGGAAATATTCCCAAGACTAAAGACTACCAAACTGAACCAGAAATCTGTCCTTGTATCAGACACACTAAACATAAGCCCTACTGAAGATAATCTTGTGGTCTTGTGTTGCTCAGTTTCCGGCAATAGCAAGCTTTTACTAAATACATGTCAACCAAGTATTGAACACAATTCTTCATGGTCAAAATTTCTATTCAAAACACAGTTTCAGGGGCGCCTGAGTGGCTTAGTCAATTATGCGAGCGCCTTCAGCTCAGGTCATGATCCCCCAGGGTCCTGGGATCCTGTCCTGCATCGGCCTCCTTGCTCAGTAGGGAGCCTCCTCCCTCGGCCTGCCACTGCCCTCTACTTGTGTGCAGTCTCCCTCTCTCTTTAATAAAATCTTAAAAAAAAAAAAAGAACAGTTTCAACATTGGCTAAAATTTAGTTTCAAAAATTTTTTATTAAGGCTCAAATTAATCAGAACAGAGGTCTGATTCTAAGGAATTAAGAGAAAGTTTTGTTGCCCTTCTAATAAGGTACTGTCCCATCAGAAGCATGAAATATATTCAGAAGGGACATGTGATACAACTCTGAAAAGAACATGGTCTTTTTTTTTATATAGATTTTATTTATTTATTTGACAGGGAGATATCACAAGTAGGCAGAGAGGCAGGCGGGGGGGGGGGGGGGGGGGGGGGGGGGGGGGAAGCAGTCTCCCTGATGAGCAGAGAGCCCGACACGGGCTCCATCCCAGGACCCTGAGATCATGACCTGAGCCGAAGGCAGAGGCTTTAACCCACTGAGCCACCCAGGGACCCCAAGAACACAGTCATTTAAGAATGCAGCATAGTTCCTTTCTGGGCAGTCCATCCATTCAACCCACTGCAATCTCAATTGCAACTTCAATAATTGAGTTATTATTATTATTTTTAAAGATTTTATTTATTTGACAGAAATCACAAGTAGGCAGCGAGGCAGGCAGAGAGAGACGTGCAAGTAGGCTCCCCTCTGAACAGAGAGCCCGATGCGGGGCTTGATCCCAGGATCCTGAGATCATGACCTGAGCCTAGCTCGATGGCTTCCAGGGAGCGACCCACTGAGCCACCCAGGCGCCCCAATAATTGAGTTATTATTGATAACTATCCTGATAAAGGCCACTGATGACTGTTTGCCATATCCTCATCTCTGCAGCATTTTGTTCTGTTAATGACTGATTTCCTTCATATACCTTTTCCTCTTACTTGACCCTATACGTATTGGTATTCCCTTAATTCTATGCTGGGCACTTTCCTAGTGTTCTTTCCCACGGTGTTCTTATTCAGCCCAAAGGATCACAATAAGCCTTGGTAACTCATTACTGACCTCTGCTCAGAGTTTACAAATATTTGTTTAAATGACACCATGTACTATTGTTTGAAATACAAAGGATTTTCAATCACAACCCTCATTTGGGTCACAGTTCTTTAATTTCTCTTGGATGACCTCAAGAGTCTTTAGATTCATATTCTACTGTATGAGGTCTTACCATGAGCTGATACTGCATTGCAAAGTCACTTTTAGAAAAACTGTAATCTTGGTTTCTCTGCATCCAACCAGGTTAACACTTTATTTGGTCAGGTGGTATCTAGCTATAGTATCAACATGTATGTATCTCTGTTAATTATACAGATCAATAGAATCTCTGAACTGAAATAACCTTCCAAACATCTACTCGACACGTTTACCCAGCGTCTGCTTGATTTCATTCCATCAATGTTCATCTCTAGCTCATTACCTCACTTTGCAGGTCATATTAGCTTGAGATGCTTCTCTATTCTCTAAACTGAGTAGAGCTAAAGTCCGCTTACTCCATCTCTTAATGCCACACAGATTCTCATCCTTCCATGTAATATTGTCTACATAACAGTGAAAATTGGAAGGGGGGTGAGTATACTATATTGGAGGAGTACTTAGGGACAAAATTTTTCCATTCCTAGGGGCACTTGGGAGGAGGCCTCACTTGGTGGAGCCTCCCAACTCCTGATTTCAGCTAGGTCCTGACCTCAGGGTCCTTGGATCGAGCCCATGCAGGGTTCTGTGAGGAGTCTGCTGTCCCTCCCTCCCCACCCCCACTCGCTCTCAAATAAATTCAAACAAATTTTTTTTCCATTCCTAGAAAACAGTATTGTATGTTTTCAATCCTGTAACTATAGTATCAGAAACCCATGCCATTCACCCTTTTTCAGTTTAATGTTTCGCTCTTAAGACTAGGAAGTTAATATAAAAAACCAAAAAGATTTTAAAGAAAAGCATCCAAAAATATTCCTTATATAGTAGAATATTAATTTGCTGGCAGTGGTACAGAAGATTTAATATAAGATTGAACTTGCTTCTCCAAGATAAGATTAAGTTTGCAGCTTGATATAAAAATTTAAATGTTGCTTAATCCTAGGCTTTTAAGAATTTCATAATTAACTGATTTTAAATGCAGTATAATTTTAACACGTATAAATTTAATGATTCAACTCCTTTAGAAAATGTATTACAAGGAAGATGAAAGTTACTTTTTCCTTTAATTGCATTTTAGATCATAGTCTAAAAGAGGTAAGAAATTTTTCATTTTTATTAAATTCTTAAAAAACTTCAGGTCCATCAGGCCCAAACTATTCCTCTCCTTAAACGGCAGGATAGATTTACAATTATGGCTGCTTTTATTTTTATACTGATTTTGAAAAAATGTATGAGGACAGTCCTAGTGCATTTACATCACAAAGATGGAAGAATGGGAATATTGTCCTTATTAGGGTAGCAATCTATCGCATGCTCTTTGAAAGTTACATCATATCCTTCATCTTTGTCTCAGCAGAAATCCTAGCTCTAAGAATCAGAGGACATTTTGCCTAGGTGTAGGTGATGAATGTCATTGCCATTTTCAGCCATTTATGGATATGAGAGAAAAAGGGAATGTTTTCACTCTTTAAGCATTTATTACTCACTAACACACCAATTTGTTACAACTTTAAGGTTTAGTGTAAGCACTTTCTTCACGGTATTACTCTGACTCTAATCTAGACCTCCAAATGGCAATTTTGGGGAAATTAAGCATAAATGATGCAGACATATTTTCCACAAGCAGAAAATAAATTTGAGTTAGCTTGTTTTGCACTGTAAAAGTCTGCGTTCTGCAAAAGGAAGTGACTTGAAATCTGATTTGAGAATTTTCCCAATTATATCATACTGCCATTAATGTCCTGCTTTTTAATAGAATCTTTTTTCTTATATTCTCACCCTTACTAACATAATTCATTGTTGGAGATGATCAATAAGACAATTGCATTTTGTATATCTAAGAAACTGTCAGTGTTATTTTTTAGCCATTGGTGCAAACAGAAAGCCAAACTTAAGCATGACAGTAAAGCAAGGTCTTAAGCAATTGAAACTAAAGATTAATGTACTATATAATTGCATTCCATTGCAATAATTGAAGTATGTTTAAAGTATTTTCCTTGTGGGATGAAAAATGAGAATATGGTATATATTTAAGCCCTTTAATACTTGAGTTTCAGAGTTGAAAGCTTTCCAAGGCTTCTAAGAAGTAAAGCTATAACTCATTTCTCTGGCTCTCACTCATAGACACTGGAAAAGGGAGTTATGTAAGCCTCACAAGGTACACTGTATTGGAAAGAGGATTCCTCAAGCAAAAGTTTTACGATTTATAGATGTGACTTAGAAAGTTTTTAGAATAAACGATTGAGTTTCATGGGAATTTTACATGCTTGAGCAGGTAAATTTGGTGAGTAATTAAAAAATGTTTCCTTTAATGTGTCCATTTGGTATATGAGATTATTATCAGTCAGATCAGATACATTTCTTAGGTTCTGTTAGAGACCTTTTTTTTTTTCTTTACAGTGATCCAAATTACCATATATGCTGTTGCATTCTATAGCGACTAATTAGCATGAACTCTTCAAATACATCAAGGCATTTCTATTTTAAAATCCATACTTAGAAAATACACTTTGTAGGATAATTGCTAATAACAATATTCATTTTTTAAATAAACAATATCGTAAAATTATAATGTGAACTTTCAAAGTGAATGTGTTGTTGGAACATGTTATCTTCCCTTTCTGCATTTGTGCTTACCAGGCAGTCCCACATTCTCTACCTTCATCTGAGTTTCCTACTTGAGCTCCTTGTTTACCTTCATCTGATCTTTGGATAACTTCTCTCAACTATATCCAGCTGTATGTTAGATACAATGCAGAGCTAAGGATCTATTTCATCCTCAAACTAATCTCAAGTCAATTTTAATCTTATTTGCCAAAGATAGTGTCAATTAAAGATTTTTTATACTAATGGTAACCATGTAAATTTACTGCCTAGTGTGTTTCTCTCTACCTTAAATTTGACCATTTTGCCCTATGACCTTTCTTAGTTAAGCCTAACTGGCTAACAAATGCAGAGCAAACCTCAAAAGACAAGATTGTTTTCACTTCTAAATAACCTTCTTCAGGGATTTTCAAACTGTGCTCAAGGATTGTAGGGGTTCTCTGAAGATGTCTCTCCGGGTGTGGGGTTAGCTGGTGTAGGGTAGGTGGGGCCCTCGGCCTTCAACCAAACCTCTGCAACAGCTTCCCTTTTATTTGATTCCCATGCTTTCACAGCCATTTTTTAAAAAATTTGTAACTGCCAACTTAGTTTTAAAATGTTCATGGATGATAATGGTAATAGTAGCTTTTATTTATAGAGTGCTTATCATACTCCAGACCCTGCTTTAATTATTTTCTAACATTAATCCTTAAAATAATCGGTAAGCTTCAGCATTTTATTATCCCTATTTACAAATGAGGAAACTGAGGCTTAAGGATATTAGCTTGCCCGAGGGGTCATAGCTACCAGGCGTGCTGATTAATGTCTTAGTTTAAGTCAGGAATGGTAAATATAAGGTCAGCGTGCCCCCCCCCCCCCCCGCTCTCCCGCACTGGAGGCTGGCAGGGCCAATGGCTAAAATCTCTATTTCTCATGGATCACCAACACAGCCTTAGAATCCCTCATGAGGTGCTATGGGCAGTCACTCCTGATCCACTGGTATTGGCATTCAAGATAAGATCTATTCACTTCCCCCCACTGTAAGGTGAGATACCTGTGACCTCACATCTGTGATTACAAAGTCTCCTCCAAGTCTAAAAGTGTTGCCAATGGCAGCTGGAACTTTGATAGTAGAAAAATACCAAATCACCTTTGATCCGGATGTAATTTTTCATGGTGAACCTATTCTATGAATAAATCCCTAATTATGTCATCCTCACTTTTACCAACTTCCAATAGAGGATTTTTATTTCTGTATTTATGTATTTAAAACTTGCATAAATGTGTAAGTCGATCATTATAAACACTGTACGATCCTCATAATTAGAACAGTTAGGATTTTTAAGCTTCCCTTTGAGTGCCTGCAGGAATAAAGGCCTAAAGTAATTAATATTCTGAGAACTGATGTTTTAGATGTGGGGTGGAGGCAGAGGGTGGGGAACTTTTGCTTGGGATGAGTCTGCCAGTTTCCATATTGTAGAGAATTTAGTGGTTTGAACAACCTTCACTATTTCCACTACCAGTAGGCCCAGCCCAGGAATGTCATAGCCACAGGACTGGGTGAATGCCCAAACATTTAAAAAAGGGACACACACACATACACATACACACACACACACACCCAACCCCCAGCTGATTTTTCAGTCGCTCTTGCCAGGAGGTAACCAATAGTTCCTGCGCTGTGCCCATTCTTACCAGGGAAAGCTGGGCTCAATTAAAGTTGTTCCTGTTAGGTGCAAGACTTTTTAAATGGTTCATAGTAGTTCCTGTGCTCAAGACAGGGTCACAAGAGGCCCGAGACTATATTTAGGAACTTCTCTCTCTGAAATTACGTGTCACTCTCAACCACCTTTTTTCAATACAGTATATATGGGGAGTTAGTAGCAAGTAATTAATAACTTTCAATACATGAAGAAATCTTAAGTAACCTTTTTGTTGCTGTAAACAGGTATTGAAATCCAGATTCTCTTAAATGGATAGAAATTCCTTTTGTGAAATTATTTAACATTCATTCAGCAAACACATTAGTGTATTGGAACGATCTTCATATGATGATTATCATGCAACCCATTAAATTCTTGTTCATAAACATGTTTGAGTGTATGTCTTAAATGTTCTCTATATGAATAAAGAGTTTCTTCCTAAAGGCTATTTCTGATGCATTCTCTTTCCAGTTTTTTGTAAAAGCTGACATCACTGAGCAGCGCTAAGGGGAATGAATCATAGTGACTCGGCTCCAATGACACCTAGTCTACCAACTAGGAATTTCTTTGAAGAGAGTTGAAAGAAGCACCCACTGCTGGTGAGGGTGTTGGAAAGTTCTATGTTGCAGTGTATAGGGAGTTCCACATGCCTCTTTTCTCCTGGTTTTTGCCTTTGTCAAGTGAGAAAACAGCCAACTGTAAGTTGTCCTCCTATCCGTAGCTGATCAGGGCTTGCTGAAAAAGTCGGCCAAAGACAATGATTCAATTACATGAAGGAGCATTAATTAGGATTGGTAGCGCACACGTGAAATAGAGAAGAGAAAAGCCAACTAAAGAACTCCGTGATTCTTTTTTTTTTTTTTTTTTTTTTAAGAACTCCATGATTCTAAGAGAAGATTTTAGAAATGGAGAAAGAAACAGGATGAATTAAGATTGGAGATGACAGCAGGATTACATGAAGTGGTATTTGGTAGCACCTAAGGTTTGGTGAGAAAGGGTTAGTAATGTGTATTTCAAAAGCTTGCTCTCCTTGATAATTCTATCACTTTATTAAAGCATCTAAGCCTAAATATTAAAAGTTGAAGTTTTCGGGGGGGTTTGGGTTTGTTTTTTGTTTTTTTTAAGTAAGCAACCATACCTCTGCAGTTATCTGATGCTACCACATACTAACTGCATGAAAAATATTCCACAGAAATAAAAAAGTCCTTTTGGATGTTAACTTACAAACATATATATCAATGGCAAATATCATGCTAGAAGTTGAATATAGTTTTTTTCTTTCCTTAATGATTTAGTAGAATAATTATGAGATAGTCCTAATATTAATACCAAAAGTTCTTCCTCACTTTAACAACTGAAATTAAAATGCTATAATATCAGAATACTCCCATGTGGTGGATTAATAGAAGGCCATCACTTTTTTGGAAAAAAAAA
>CM053606.1:117739580-117759910 GCA_028646535.1 Procyon lotor
GAGCCTGGTGGTGGGTATTGAGGAGGGCACGTACTGCATGGAGCAGTGGGTGTAGTGCAAAACAATAAATCTTGTAACACTGAAAAAAATAAATAAATAAAACTAAAAAAAAAATTTTTTTTTAAACCTTTCCATAAATTTCTGGCCCATAATTTATGTATTGTATAACTGTCATCAGGATAGTGCTATGATAATAGCAATTGCAATCAAAATACCATTTACATGGCAAATAAGCATACAAAGAAAATCCAGAGTAGTCAAATATAAATTAAAACATTCCAGAAAATGGATGATGTTATTTTTTAAAACTGTAATACTCTAAATTGGCAAGTATGAGGTTAATTAAGATTATCAGGACTCCTAGAAGAGGCTCTCTGGAAAGCAATTTGGTAGTATGTTCAAGAGTCATTAAAAAAATGTTTAAGTCCCACAAATGCACTTCTAGAAATACTGTCCCACAGCAGAGATGATTTTTATACAAGGATGTTTTTCAAAGTGTTACTTATAAGAAAAAAAATAGAGGTATCTGGCTGGCTCAGTTAGCACAGCATGCAAATCTTGATCTTGTGGTTGTGAGTTCAAGCCCCATGTTGGGTGTAGAGATTGCTTAAAAATCTAAAAAAAAAAAAAAAGAAAGAAAGGAAGGAAGGAAGGAAAGAAGGAACGAAGGAAGGAAGGAAGGAAGGAAGGAAGGAAGGAAGGAAGGAAGGAAGGAAGGAAGGAAGAAAAAAGAAAGAAAGAAAGAAAGAAAGAAAGAAAGAAAGAAAGAAAGAAAGAAAGAAAGAAAGACAGACAAACAACATATTCCCAATCATGTAGGAATAATGGTAGAATCTCATTATATTAGGTACCTATTAATAATATTTTCAAACTATTTGATAATTTAGTGCGTTATCTAAATATTAAGATAAAAAGACAAAGTATAAATAAATATACAAAAATGTTAATTTTTAGGACAATTTATTTTTTATCCCTTACTGTATTTTCCAAATCTTCTTCAATAAACATTTATTTTAATCAGAAAATTATACGATAAATCATATATAAATCAAAGCATTTCTTATTATTTTAGGAAACAAACATCATTTCCATTTCACAGTTTATGGAAATTATGCTCTTTGAGTGATTAGTTGTTTGCTTTATCATTTTCCAAACAGACACAGCTTTTTTTCTTTTTCCTGATTATAAGGGTAATGATGCTGTTAGTTTAAAAAATAACAAAACATGAAAATACAGAAAAGTTATAAATAAATAAAAAAGAGACACGAGGAGCGCCTGGGTGGCTCAGTGGTTAAGCCTCTGCCTTCGGCTCAGGTCATGATCTCAGGGTCCTGGGGTCAAGCCCCACATCGGGCTCTCTGTTCAGCGGGGAGCCTGCTTCCCCTTCCCCACCTCTTCCTGCCTCTCTGCCTACTTGTGATCTCTCTCTCTCTGTGAAATAAATAAAATCTTTTTTTTTTAAAGATTTTATTTATTAATTTGAGAGAGAGAAAGTGAGAGCATGAGAGGAGTAAAGGTCAGAGAGAAGCAGACTCCCCGTGGAGCTGGGAGCCCGATGTGGGACCCGATCCCGGGACTCCAGGATCATGACCTGGACCGAAGGCAGTTGCTTAACCAACTGAGCCACCCAGGTGCCTGAAATAAATAAAATGTTAAAAAAAAAAGAGAGAGAGAGACACGAAAAATTACCCATAATCCCGCTACCCAGAAACAGCCATTGTTAGCATTTATTGTCTATTCTTCCAAATAATGCTTATGCATATATGTCTATTTGCAGGGCTGGTTTCAGGGATACGCAGTGATAAAAAAGCATATCACTTACTTACAACTGGCAGCTTTCTGGTGGTTTGGTGTCCATACCTGCCAGTAGCAAAATACAGTCATCATCACCCTTTTGCAATCTATCAGTTGGTTGATCGACCCGTTGGCTGACCCGTTTTTATATTTTAAACAATGTGATCATATTAAGTGCTCTGCTCTATAATCGGCACTTTCTTCCGTGTAACCACATAGTAACATCTTTTTATATTAATAAACAGTGTGGGTCTACTTCATCGTTTCAACGACCACATTAGATTTGATTGTGTGTTTAAAAAGACCTCCAATTCAAAATTATTAAAACAGCCATCTATATTACTTCTCAGCTACACTTATCTTGAGCCCAGGGGTCGGCAAACCTTCTCTGTAAGGGGTCAGATGGTAAATATTTTTGGCTTTGACGGCCATATGGTCTCTACGAAAACTGGTCAACTCTGCCGCTGTGTTGGGAATACAGCCATAGACAATACTTAGGCAAATGAGTGTGGCTGTGTTCCACTGAAATTGTGCTTATGTACACCAAAATTTGATTTCACATAATTTTCACATGCCATGAAAAAATTTTCAACTGTTTAAAACCAAGGACGCCTGGGTGGCTCAGTCAGTTAGGCACCTGCCTTCGGCTAGGTCATGATCCCCACGTCCCAGGATCGAGCCCCACATCAGGCTCCCTGCTCATCAGGGAGTCTGCTTCTTCCTCTCCCGCTACCCCTCTCCCTGCTTGTGTGTGCTCCCTCTCTGACAAATAAATACACGAAATCTTTAAAAAAAATAAAAATAAAATAAAAATGTAAAACCATTCTCCCTCTCCTTAGCTTGCCAGTCATACAAAACAAGAGGCAGGTCAGATTTGGGCTGGAGCTTGCTGACTTCTCTAGCTGAATGCTTCCCTTCAAAGCTTTCATTTTCTGCCATGGAGTGTATCAGTGTCACACCGAAGTTTCCTGCAGTGAGAGGCTAACCTTCATGGAAAATGTTCTTTGGATGGTACAGAGACTCCCTAAGGAATGTCACACATTTCCAATCTAAATCCTAAACCCACAAAATTTAGAGGTAGGCTGAACACCTTCATTTCTAGTCTAGAGTCACAATGATTCACTTTTCCAGAAACTGAACATGTTCATTGACTGCAGTGGTGTACTGGGTAAATTCCATTTCTTTCTTTACTTGTAAAATTTTCCCATTGCTTTTCTACTTTTACTGAGACAGAACTGACCTGATACTGAAGACGAAGACCTTACCTTAGTGTGGTTCTGTGGAAGCCACATTCCCAAGCTTCACTATATGTGCTTCCTTTTCATAGTCTGTACTGCTTCAGTATTTCTGTTTTTTTCTTAAACGACTGTCACGAAGGAATACTGAGCATTACTAGTGATGTATTCAGAAATGTTTTGTTGACCAAGTACTCTCCCCAAATTCTAATATACATTATCTCATGTAATATGAAATAAAATAAAAGTAAAAAAGTAAATAAATGAAAGTAAATAAACTGCCAGCTAGCAAGTGTAGGGCCAGAATTTAAAGATAGATCTGGGATTCTTTCAAAGGCTGCGAGTGCTCTAGAGCAGTACTAGCCTGCCTCCTTATAATCTGTCTGCCACCCCAATTAAGTATAATTTTTGGTAGTCAATAAAAACCTTGTTAGAAGTTATTTTGATGTAATTATAAAGGCCTGTTTCTACAAGATCCATATCCCACCCAAAACAAATTACAAATTGGCCGGCATGGTCAGAGGCACAGAATGAATTAAGCTCAATAAATTAATTACATTAAAAGAAACCCTGCAGTGGATAGAGGTATGTTTTTCTGAGATACGATACATATAGTTAAAAACCAAAAAACTTTTAAACATTTGGGGCATGTGGGTGGCCCAGTTAGTTAAGCAGCTGCCTTCGACTCAGGTCATGGTGTAGACAAGTAGTTGATGTCTGCAGACTCTCGGATAACTAGTCAAGTGCATATTTACTGTGGTTCTACAGAGAATGTGTATTTGTGGACAGAGAGCTTGCAATAGTGGAGCCAAACCAGGAAGGATGGCATCCTGATATTATTTTCCATGTGACTGAAAAAAGTGAAAATCACCGTCATTGTTTTCTATGCTTTGTCCTCCAGGGCTGCTCTTCCTGGACTGAGAGGCCTCTGTTTCTTTCTTTTTTTTAATTTTTTTTAATTTTTTTAAAGTTTTTTTTTTTTTATTTGTTTGACAGAGAGAGAGAGTAGGCAGAGAGGGAGGCAGAGAGAGAGGAGGGAAGCAGGCTCCCCACTGAGCAGAGAGCCTGATGTGGGGCTCGATCCCAGGACCCTGAGACCATGACCTGAGCTGAAGGCAGAGGCTTTAACCCACTGAGCCACCCAGGCACCCTGGCCTCTGTTTCTTGGACCTGAATCTCTCTCGGTGCAATGAGTAAGGAGGGGTTCTCTGGCTCTGAATAAGACCTAAGGCTCTGGAGAAAGAAAGGGAAGTAGGTAGAGGGAATCTGGTCCCAGAGGAAGGTGAGTGGTGGGCTCCAGGCAAAGGGATAGGAATTAGGTCTTGCTTGCTTCTCCTCTCTTTTCAACCAGGCCCTCTTCCGGTTTAACTTGGTGTTCCCAAAGATGTATGTGTGCACACTCAGGTCAGTGAAATAGGACATAATGTAATATATAATTCATTTCAAATGTCTGCTACAATGCCTGGTACATAATAGGCCTTTATTATCATTATTATGATTTATTATTAAAGTAACCTTTTCTTTCTTCTTTTTTTTTTTTTTTGGGCCATTTAGTTATCTGCCTGGCAAACCCCCACTCCGAAGGCCTATTGGAAATATTACTGCTTTCTCTGGGAAACCTTTTCTACCCCTTCCATCCCTCACACTAACTAGATAACATTGCTCACACCCTTCTTCCATGTGGACACTTGTATTACATTATGTTGTATTGTGTTAGGTTATTACATCATGACACTGAGTTGTGTGTCTGCACTCCCCTCTCATTTTGTGATTTCTTTAAATGACAGGGCCCAGGTTTCACGCACGTTCCTATCTTCAGAGGAAGCACTTAGCATTCGCTGAATGTGTGTTAAATGAACATTGAAGAAACTGAGTCACTATGAGATAAAGGAAAGTCTAAAAGCTACATGCGTTAGTGTGAGAATACCATCCATTAGCGTGGTGTATGACCTCCTATCGTTAGGTTCTGAGGTTTCCACAAGCTGCCTCTTTTTAATTATCTTTTATAAGTCTCACCGCCTTTCTTCTTTCATCTGGATTTCTAGCCAGTTTCCTACTGCACAATATCTTCTTCTTCTTCTTTTTTTTTTAAGATTTTATTTATTTATTTGACAGAGGGAGACAGATTACAAGTAGGCAGAGAGGTGGGCAGAGGGAGAAGGGGAAGCAGACTCCCTGCTGAGCAGAGAGCCCGATGCGGGGCTCGATCCCAGGACCCTGAGATCATGACCTGAGCGGAAGGCAGAGGCTTTAACCCACTGAGCCACCCAGGTGCCCCCACTGCACAATATCTTGAACTACAATCCGTTCCAGTTCTGTCAGCTTTGTCACATGGTCCATGGAGTGCATTTTTTCTTTTATGTTGGAAGTCTAAGATATTGTTAGCTAACATTTACTGAACTCTTACTTTTTTAACTTTTTCTCTAAAAGAGAACATTTTGCTTTAAAAATGTTTTAATTGAAGTATAGTTGATGTATAATATTGTATCCATTTTAGGTGTACAAAATTGTGATTCGACAATTGTGTATGAAACACTCACCATGAAAACTATAGTTACCATTTGTCATATAAAAGTTATAGTTATATTCCCTATGCCTTACTTTTCAACCCAGTGCCTTATTTTATAGTTTGTACTTCCTAATCTCCTAGCTCACCCACCTCACCCCTTCTCTCCCCTCCCCTGGGAACCACCAGTTTGTTCTCTGCATTTATGAGTCTGTTTCTGTTCCGTTGTTTTTTGGGTTTATTTTTTTTCTAGATTCCACATATAAGTGAAATCACATGGTATCTGTTTTTCTCTCTCTGACTTATCTCATTTAGCATAATACTCTGAAAGTCCACCATGTTGGTGCAAATGGTAGGATTTCATCCTTTTTTAAGGCTGAGTTGTATTCCACTGCGTATCTATAACACATCTTTATCCATTCATCTATTGATGGGCACTTGGGTTGCTTCTGTATCTTGGCCACTGAAAATTATGCTGCAATACCCATAGGGGTGCAGATATCTTTTTGAATTAGCATTTTCATTTTCTTTGAATAAATATCCAGAAATGGAATAGCAGGATCATAGGGTAGTTCTATTTTTAATGTTTTGAAGAACCTCCATACTATTTTCCATAGTGGCTGCACTAATTTACATTCCCATTATTCACTTATTTACCAAATAAGTATTGAGTATCTACAATATGCCAAATGCCATTGTAGGTGATTACAAAATAGAAGAGAAAAATGTTTGTGCTATGTGTCTGGCTCTGGACTGGATGTCTTCTACATATATCATCTTATCCAGCCACATGTTGTAAGAATTAACTTTCCAAGCATCTGGGCACTTCAACCTAGAGAACTGGGAAAAGTTTCTACTTTACATTAATCTGTTTTATTTTGAGTGGTAAGAGAGACCATGAAATTATCACTAACTATACCATATCCCTCTACATAGTATAAAATTTACTAAGTTCCTTTTCTGGTTCACAGCTCTTCATTGTTTACCATCCAGGAGGCACCATGAAAACTGCCTCCTAGCCCAGGGGCTACATCCAGCTCTGAGTGTTTACTGCGTAAGGTGACTGATCATATTTTGCACCCAGGCTGCAGCTTTGATAAGAGCATGAAAGCTCATGTGTGCCCGGATTCTTATAATGAGTCTTATTTTTAGGATAACAACCACATGGCACACACCTTTGTATTACCTGACTTGATTTGTAATCCACTGTTGAATCTAGGGACTACTGAAGAGTAATGAAGAGATACTTTTTCTAACATTCCTACTTAAACAGTATTTTAAGAAACACACATGATGGGGCACCTGGGTGGCTCAGTCGCTAAGTGTCTGCCTTCAGCTCGGGTCATGATCCCAGGGTTCTGAGATGGACCCCCATATCGGGCTCCTTGCTGGGCAGGAAGCCTGCTTCTCCCGCTACCATTCCCTCTGCTTGTGTTCCCTCTCTCGCTATGTTTCTCTCTGTCAAATAAAGAAAATCTTAAAAAAAAAAAAAAAAAGAAACACACATAATGAAACACAGTTTTATTACGGTAAAAAAGACAACCTAAAATTTACCATCTTAATCATTTTCAAGTATTCAACAGTGTTAAATATACTCATATTGTTGTGGAACAGATTCCAGAACTTTCTCACCTTGCAAATCTAAAACTCTGTGCCTATTAAACAATAACTCCCCTTTCCTCCCTGAAGTACATTTATAGGGCTTTCATATACAAACCTTAAGGCATGCAATCTTTTTCTTGTATAGGTCTCTAAAAGCATAAGAAGAAAATAGTAAAGGCAAGAAACTGCTGTTTCTCTCTGAGTCATTTTCTCCATTTGTAAAAAATCCGTGGCTTTCAGAGAGTTCCCTGAGTAGCTTCAGGCCTTTAACAGATAACTCAGGCCCTCAGTGGTGCCAGGGAGCTGGAACACTTTTTGCTTGTTTGTATGATTCAAGAGAACTTCTAAAACAGGTTCTAAGAGATAAAATGGCTTCGGAGCTGTGGGCTCAACCCCCACCCCCCAAAGCTGGCATTTTTTCCCTCACATCTCAGACGATAATCTCATAGCCTATACTCAAAAAGTTCCAATGACAGAAATCTCACCACATCTGAAGTCAGTGTTCCTTCGTTGTCTTCCCTTTACGATTACAACAGGTTTTAAGAAAACAGCAAAAAACTGTTCTCTTATATGCCTGAAAGAAAAGTGTTTGGAATCACCTGTCCGGTCTGGTTCTGTGTCTCTATTGCTTTAGGCTTTCTTTCTTTCCTTCTAAATGCATTCTGGATGTAGGCGATCTTAAGAGAAAATGTTTTTAATGAACAGCATATGTGACAACTGAGCCTTCTGCATCAGCACGGTTCACGCATACATTGGATAGTCAGCAGTCTAGAGAACAACAGCCCGAGGTGCGAGGTGCGAGGGAGCCTGGAAGCTGGGAGACCTCCTAGGGGGGTACATTTGTTTGTTTGGTTCAGTCTTTTGTCTTCACAAGATCTCTGATGTCATCCTTCCTCCCATTCTTCGTCCATGTGATTCAGGCAGAGCTCACACAGCCCCACTTTTATGGGCAAGCGTGTCGTCCCAACCTGCTTTCCCAACATTGCATTCCAGGTGATGACGGAAGCCACCGCATGATCCCTTATCTCTGTCTAGGGCTCTAAGAATTGCCTCCTGCCAGACGCGGGTGTCCAGGGCAAGATCCAATAACAGGTACTACAGTGTAACTTTCAACCTCAGGGTAACATGGTCAGAGAGAGTCAAAGTGACTGGTCACAAGTGAAGGTCACCGGCTCAATCTGATTGGAAGGACAGCAAGAAAATTAGCTACATTAGAAGGAAGGAAAATGGGATTTTGTAAAGAAACTGCTACTGAATTAAGAAAATGTAAAGGCAGACCTGAGCCCGAGAACATTTTTAGAGAATTGGGTCAAATAAAAATATTCCTAAACTATATTAAATGCCATATAAAATATATTGAAACTACTTTTTTGACAAACAGAAAAAGTAGTGCATGCTATCCTCACTCTGAGTCCTATATAATGTGTTTTTGTGGACACCGGTACATTAATATATTCTATACAGAGAGTTGATTTATCTATCTCCAATTTAAGAAGTTTTTCTGGACATTTTGAAGTGAACTGTGCCTTTGAGTTGAAGATTAACTTGTTTAGAAGAATTTGTGCTGCCAAAAATACCAAAAGATAACAAAAAATAATAAAGAAATAAGCAGCTCAAACTTTGCTGATCTTTATGATAACCTAATTTCTCTCATGGCCGTCTACCTTCCGAAGTTTCGTTAACTCTATCTTGCACGGGCACTAGGGCGGTAGCTTTCCCATTTTTTGAGCCTGACACATGTAAGAAATATTTTAAACCAAAATCTAGAGGAGGCATTTACATGTATACATATAACTGAGAAAGTGTTATAAAATGGTTCTTTCCTTTGTCTCCTGCAATTCACTGATTATTTTCTATTCCATTCCATCTTACTCTCCTCTATTTGTTTTGTTCTAACGTATTCTGTTTAATTTCAAAATGTCAATTATGACTCACAAAGTTGATTTCACAACTTACTAATTGATCTTAACGAACAGTTTGAAAAACACTGCCCTGGTCTAGGATACAGCAAAGATTGAAAATTAGAAATGTTTTACATATGTTACCAGCTCCAAAAACTTTGCCAGTCTACCTGAGATTCACTTTCCACTCTTCTTTTTCACTCATTCATTTATTCCTTCATTTCATGTATTAGAGGAAGATCTATGAAGCTTCTGCCATGAGTTGAGCACTTGGTCCGTTACTGGGAATATGGTGGTGGGCAGGATAGATTCCAGAGCTTATAGGACTAACCAACTCTAAGAGAGCTTGAGTTAGGAAAGATCTAGACCCCAAAGGAGGGGAAGTACTAGAAGGAGGAAGGAAGTGAATGTGCTCTTATATCATGGCCCCAAGGGAGTCATTTACTTAAGAGTTTCTTGGTGGTAACAATGAATGAAGTTTTCAGAAAGGAAGACATTGTACTTGGTTCTGCTAATATGATGATGAATAAGTATGGATGGTCTCTTCCCTGTTGATAGTCTGATAGTGTGGAGGTGGGCAACACATAAATTATTACTATACCACGTAGTGATGCAATAGACCAACATAACCATTTGTAGTCGCATGGAATTAACAGAGTTAAAAACAGAGAAAATGAAGACTGCACGCAGGAGAGGAAATGACAACAGACGAGGACAAACACTGGGAAAGGAGCCTGGTTGTTGGGAGACCTTTTCCAGGATAGGAAGAGATTTGGACACTTTTTTACAGATTGAGGGAAAGGAACCAGTGCAAAGGCCTAGACAGGGCATGATTAATGTAGTAGGGTTTTGGTGGACTTGGGGGGCGAGAGATCTCTCCCTCCAGAGGTGGAGGGAGTCACCTGGGAAAGATTAATGGTGACAACTTTATGGATAAGACAAACAAATGATAGTCAAGGCCTGCAATATTGTTAAATTTTTTATGAGAGCAAAAATAATTGATATGGTGGGAATCTCGTCATTAGCTACCTTTTCTCATTTTCTTGAATGATACACAGGTATCATATTATCCTGAAACTACTCAAATTACAAGTCCTCTTCCCTCATCTCTTTATTTCATTGATTTCTTTGAGTTTGTCAAAATGACATCATCTTTCATCCCATGGTCCTTAATTTTCTTAACTTGTACTTGAAGGATAACATAATAGAGATAAGTGAAGACAACAGAAGTACAGAGCTTGATGAATTTTCACAAAGTGAGGAGAGCACATCTGTATGAAACTTGTACCCCTTTTAAGAAACAACATGACCAGCACCCCGGAAGTCTGCCGTTCACAGAGCTCCCTGACAGTTATTCTCTCTCCATCCAAGGGTAATCATTATCCTGACTTCTAACAAGGAGTACACTTTGAGCAAGAAAATAATCCAAGCTCTCCAACAGATAAATCCACATGCAAGAAGGTATTTCTTTAAAAGTTGTCCAAAAAAAGGTTCCATTTCCAATCTGTTCTCAACTGTTTACCCAAAATGTTTCCCTTACTCCTATACTGTTTGCCTAGCTGGCCTTTTATTCACGCTACTTTTACTCCAATCAGAAGGCTTTTTTCTGGAAGACTCCCCTTAGAAACAAACATTTGGAAATGAAATGGGGAGCAGAATTAAAACCAAATGTGAACAACCTATTTACATAATAAGTAACCTATCTCTGGCTATCTTATGCATCTGATGCATTAGTATTTTTTTAAGAGCCAAATTGTGTTTTTCATATTACTTAACAAATGAAATTTTAGAAAATACAGCAAAGTCAAAGCAAGCCACAGGTGATCATCCAGAGATGCCATTGTTTGTAATAGTGAAACACTAGAGATATTTTAATGCCCATAAGCAGGGAATGGTTAGATTATGGTACATACCTACCAAAACACCCTATTTCATACGTGTTAAAAAGAACGAAGTAGAACTATATGAACTGACATAGGAAATACCCACCATCAATTTAAAGTGAAAATGTCTCAGAGTTATATGCATAAAATGACCTCATTTATGCTAAAGATGCAGATGCAAAACGATTTGGATGTTTATTTTTTATCTAACAACATCTTGTTTGATCTCACACAGACATGACTTAAGTTTGTTTTAGGAGTAATTAAGGAACATGTTATACTTGAGAAACAGTTCTGTTTGAGAACAATGATAAGTGGCTATTTAATCACTGATTCAATGCAAATTTATTGGTAAATAATGGTTTGGAAACCAACACTCTCGTGTCTTGTGGAAACAGCAAGTATTTAGAGTTATAACACATTTATAACATTTCCTATTATGTACTAATTCCTGATTTTTAGTGTATCATTCTCATTGTGAAATAGTAAAATGTGACTAAGCCAATTATTCAGATATATTACATGAAAAATTAAACTTAAGATGCAACCAGAATAACCTGAGTACAAGATCATTTATTTCCAATAGTCTTGACAGTTGGTATTGCCATTAGAAATATAGCTGTGAGGTATCTTGTTCCCACCACTATAAATAATTCTCTCCCCTTCCTTTTTTATTACCACACTTCTTTAGAGCCAGAATAAAGGGTCCTCCTCTGTGAAGCCCTCTAGGTTTCACTAAGATAGAATGAGATAACTGTACTTAGAGATCAATGTCAGTACCTAAATATTTTTTAAAACAGACTTTTTAAAAAATAAATATTTCCGTCTGAATGATTCATTTAGCAACTGCGGAAGATCTTATTTTCCAAAGATGGCCGCCACAATATACCCTATTGCACATGCTCCTCATACAATGAGACCTGACACTCCTCCCATCAAGTAGTGTGGCTTAGGTCTCCCCTTCTTGAATGTGGGTGGACCTCTGTGACTGCCATGATCAATATAATACAGTTGCAGCTGATGCCATATGACTTTCAAAAGGAGGTCATGAAAATGCCATGGACCTCTGTTCTGTCTTCTCCCGGTCGCTATGTGAAGAAGCCGAGCCAGCGCACGGGAAGGCCACGTCCAACAGCGGTGGACGTTCCCTCCAACAGCCCCAGCTACAGTCCCTGTTTCTAGCCAGCAGCAACTGCTAGACATGCGAGTGGGTCTTTGGGTGATGGCTCCAGCCCACAGCTGTTGTCACCAGCTGATGCTGTGGGAAGAAAAAGGCTGTCCCTGCTGAACCCTGTCCCAAATTGTAGCTCATGTGCAAAATAAACGACGGTTGTTGCTTTAAGCCACTAAGTACAGGTAGCTTGTTCTGTAGCAAGAGATAACCAGACAGCCCCCAATAGTTCCCATGCCAGTAGAAAGAGAGGGAAGGACTGGGCCCCCATGGCCCCCTCTTCTATTTCTGTTCTTAATCCAGGTGCAGTGAGAAGCAACATGGTCAAATGCAAGCAGGATTAGAACCAACAACAGAAAGGGGGCGCCTGGGTGGCTCAGTCGGTTAAGTGTCCAACTCCTGAATATGGCTCAGGTCAGGATCTCAGGGTCATGGCACTGAGCCCTGCATGGGCTCCACTCTCAGTGGGGAGCCTGCTTGGGATTCTCTCTCTCCCCCTCCACGCCATTCTCTCTCTCTCTCCCTCTGATAAAATAAATAAATCTTTTTTTTTTTTTTAAGATTTTATTTATTTGACAGAAACACAGCGAGAGAGGGAACACAAGCAGAGGGAATGGTAGTGGGAGAAGCAGGCTTCCTGCCGAGCAGGGAGCCCAATGCGGGGCTCGATCCCAGGACCCTGGGATCTGACCTGGGCCGAAGGCAGACGCTTAACGACTGAGCCACCCAGGCGCCCCAAAATAAATAAATCTTAAAAAAAAAGAACCAATAGGATGACCCAAACTAGGATAAACAGTCCCTAGGAAATTAATTAGAGCCCATTATAGTTCAAACAGACACACTAAAAATGCATTTGTGATGTCTGGATTTTTGGTTTTTTGAGGAGGCAGAAAAGAATATTTTAAGCAATCATAAACAACAACTCTATTATTATCTCACTGACGTGTTAAGAATCATGTTATAGGGGGGCTCCTGAGTGGCTCAGTGGGTTAAAGCCTCTGCCTTCAGCTCAGGTCATGATCTCAGGGTCCTGGGATCAAGCCCCGCATCAGGCCCTCTGCTCAGCAGGGAGCCTGCTTCCCCCTCTCTCTCTGCCTGCCTCTCTGCCTACTTGTGATCTCTCTCCTCTCTGTCAAATAAATAAATAAAATCTTAAAAAAAAAAGAATCATGTTATAGGTATGGAAAATTCAATTATCTAATGCTGGTGTTTTGTGATGTTGTGACGAAGGATCTTTTACTGCTTCAAGATTTGCCTACAGTTACTGAATAATCAGTTTGAGCAAAATGTGGTTACTGACCTCATCAATGCTTTTGTCACAGTAAATCATATTGTGATGAAAAAATTACACAGGAGTGAAGTGCTCGATGCTAGTGTAGATGAGTTAACAGGCTGGTTTACAGACATGGGCTGCTTTCTTTCCTGGGAAATTACATGTGACAGTTAAATTAACCTGAAGGGACTTGGAGGTTGGCAAAGATTTGCATACTTTCCCCCCATCCTTTATTTATGAACTGCCAAGTTCTTTTGAGAGTACAACAGTGCACTTTTATATTAACAAAGAAATACATTATTTGGGAGGAAGCAATGAAAAATGAGATTGAAGAAACCAATTTGGGGCTTATCAACCATTTCAATCTATGAAAATACTGCAGCATATAACCTTGAGTAGCACTGCCTTGGTTCTTTATTTTTTCAAAGATTTTATTTTTAAGTAATCTCTGTGCTCAGCGTGGGGCTCAAACTTAGAACCCCAAGATCAAGAGTCACATGTTCTACTCACTGAGCCAGCCAGCCAGGGGCCCCTGCCTGGGTTCTTTAATGAAGACAAAATATAAACTCTTTTTTTGGTTTTATTTATTTACTTATTTTTAAAATAATCTCTACGCCCAACCTGGGGCTCAAACTCATGATCTCTAGATCAAAAGTCTCACGCTCTACTGAATGAGCCAGCCAGGTGTCCCATATAAACTACTTTTTACTAAGAACAAGAGGCTGTCAGATTTCAGGGCACCTGGCTGGCTCAGTCGGAAAAGCATGTGACTCTTGAACTTGGGGTTGTGAGTTTGAGCCCTACATTGGTGTAGAGATTATTTAAATAGTTTTTAAAAAGATTCTATTCTCCTTTTATTCCCACTTAGATCAAACCACCTATTTTTGACCTTAAAAATGGCAGCTGTCAAGTCCAGAGGAGTCTGACATTAACTAACCATGATGCATTCCTTCGGATTGCCAATCAAACAAATGCAAGCATTTCTACTTGCTCTCTGACAGTAGGACACCCTCCCTGATAGAGCTGGAAGAAAAGAGCTTCAAGATCCTCTGCTCCTCTTAATGTTTTTTTCATCTTTTCTCTTTTGCTCATAAGTCTGAGTGGTTGCTGACTTAAACAAACTATAAATCTGATTCCTAATACATTTTTTAAAGTTTTAAAATCAGTGCAAATTTTTGGGAGAAGGTTGGCATCCTTTGGCATTGTGGACTCCCTCCCAGAGCATCACCCTGCTGTATTGTCAGAATCTTGGAAGGCTAAGATTCATTAAAGATCATTATTAAACCCCAAATATTGACAGAGCATATGCAGAAAAAATGCTCATCACAGTATTGTTTATGATTTTTTTAAATGTCAAAAAATGAAAAACTGCCAAGAATGTTGTATTATAGCTTCCACATTATGCTTATGAAGAACATTTAGTAACCAGGGAGATCTTACTCTATAGAACAGAACTGCAAACTCTAAGTAGATTGTGATCACAACTATGCAAGAAAGAGCTGATGGAAAAGAGAAGGAAACATTAAAATGCTAACAAAGGCTGCATTAGGGCAGTAGAACAAAGGGTGATTATTTTTTCTTCTCTCATTTTTCCTCTACATTCTGTGAAGGTGATTACATAATTACTATTAAAATTATTTAAAACAATCGTTAAGTACTTAATGCTTGAATCCGGCAGGAGGGAATCAAGACCATTTTAAGCTAGAGGCTAAAATGAAGTGACACGTAAGTTTGGAGAAAGTCCTGACAGGGGGTCCTTCTTCTGTCATTTTACCCAGATTCAAGAGGCACACAGACGTGACTTCAATCAGTGGACAGACTCCCCTTACAAATAAACTCTACTCCTATCCTTTAAAAAAAGTCTGCCTAACTTCTCCATCTCACTCCTTCACATCCTCAACCCTTCACACAAACTGGAGTTAACATAAGTTAACATTCTGTTTATAATTAGGAGTGAAAAGTGTTTTACTTTTTAATTTAGAAAACAGCAAATGCACACCAGAAATTGCAAAGCTATTTTTGCGAAAACAAGATCCTACCAATGTGAAGAAGTAGAAAGAATATATGAAGATGTGATACTGTCAGAGATAAGCCTGATTTTGAGGGAAAAACCTTAAAACTAGCATAAGAGAGCCAATAAGAAGTGGGAGTGAAATTTGCAAAATAGATATAGTTGAAACCCAAACTTTATAGACAAGTGCTGGTATAAACAAAAGTTAGATTATGGACAAAAGTCAGATTAACTTGGATGGGGATGGCTGGGAAAAAGGGGGTATCTGGGGTTTCCAAAGTGCACTGGGGTTGTATACCTGCCGCCTTTTTGATTTGTTCTTCTGTCATAAGCATGTTATTAAGCCGCAGTTTACATGTGTACTTAGAACACAAATTCAGATTTTAGAGATTATCAAAAAGTTCTTTCTCCCCTTATTTGAACAAGGGGAGTTTTCTTTTCCTGCTTACACAAGCTTAATCTTGGATGATTTTTGTTTTCCTATTCAACACAAATTTTTGTTTAAAAGAGTATTCTAGGGCACTGGGGTGGCTCAGTCGGCCACCCAAGCCTTTGCCATAGGATCTGCCAAAGCATCTGCCTTTGGCTCAGGTCATGATCCTGGGTCTGTCTGCCTGATCAGTGGGTAGTTTGCTTCTCCCTCTGCCCCTTACCCCACTCTCATGCTCACTCTCTCTCTCTTTCTTAAGGAAATCTTTAAAAAAATAAGACTATTCTAGTTACAAGTAACTATGAATAGATTAATGCAAAATTTATATAAAATGTTGTTTAAAAACATTCTTTTGGCCTTTTACCCTGCATGCCCCTAAAATAATTCCATCAAAAGTTTCTATTCACTTTCCAAATGTGAAAACCAACATTTCTGAAATTCTGGCTGGTATCTTTTGGGCCATCAATACTATTTGCATATATCTGGAATAAAGACAAAGGACAAATAACATTCTCTGTGCCTTGCTTGAAGCCAATTTTTTTCTGAAGAGTATCATTAAAAATTATTCTCTTAACAAATCCATTTCATAGTCCAATAGTATTCCATATAGAAATGTGTTTGTAGTAGACCTTTTTTTTTTTTTTTTTTACGATTTATTTATTTATTTTAGACAGAGAGAAAGAGAGAGTACACCAGTTGGTGGAGGGGCAGAGGGAAAGAATATCCAGCAGACTCCAATGACTGCAAAGCACAATGCAGGGCTCAATCTCACCACCCAGAGATCATGACCTGAGCTGAAATCAAGAGTTGGAGACTTAATGGACTGAGCTGCCCAGGTGCCCCATTCCTTGTTAATATGATTATAAGAAATTCTTCACAAAGTAACCAATTGGGTGTAATAAATCCTTTATCCTTTCTCCTTCCCATAATCATTTCTCTTTCTCTTTATTGATCGATTGAGAAAGAGCATGTGAGCGGGGAAGGAGCAAGAGGGAGAATCTTTTTTTTTTTTCCAAGATTTTATTTATTCATTTGAGAGAGAGAGAGGGCACAAGCAGTGGGTGGGGGCAGAGGGACAGGGAGAAGCAGACTCTCCACTAAGCAGGCAGCCGGACACAGGGCTCAATCCTAGGACCCCGAGACCACGACCCGAACCAAAGGCAGACACTTAACTGACTGAGCCACCCAGAAACCCCTCATTTCTCTCTTTGACAGAAAAGTATAAAATGTTTGTTTGCAAAATATATCTTGTTAATGCTTCTTTTAAATTTCTCTTCTCCTTCCTTATGTAAGTAGTTCTAATCAAATTTTCCTCATACCTTAGGTGCAACAATCACCCTACCACCTATAAAGAGCAAAAGACCCATGAATTGGGGGCTTCCAGTTTTTTCCAATGGTAGTTCCCATGATCAGGACTCTAGATGCAATCTACATCAATTATTTAACCAATGAGTATGAGGAATCTAGCAAGCACGTTTGTCATTCAACTGTTACACATGATTCAAATATGAGTCAAGTCCTTTGGACACCATTCACACATGGATCGGGTGCCTTATTCACACCTACTTTTTTTTTTAGCAATAATCCTTCCTAATGCTCTAATTTTGTGATACAATTTTAGTAGTGGAACTACCCTGGAACAACTCAAATTTATGTAATTAATTACATTCAGCTTCATTTCTAATTACTGTTTAATCTTAGCCTCTCAGCCTGACGCCCCAGCAGAAATCTGGTACACAGAATGGCAGCCATGGGTGTGTGGAGAGGCCTTTCCAGTTCGCTCATTTGCACAGACTCACTAAGTATAGAAATTGTATTTATTTTTGCTAAAAAGTCTCAGGATTAGTCAAGTGTATGCCATTTCCTAAGACTTGAGGGTTTTGAGAAGTTAAGGGATGGAGAGTGGTGGAACTCCCTCCAGCAATTCCTAATTATGTTTCCCTTAACACTCATTTTGAAACAGTTTAATTGGTATAATTTTTTTTTTAAAGTTCCTGTGGTCATATAAATTTGGTTTATGTTGGATTAAAAAATTAACTAGGTTTCTTTACCATAGAGTTTCTTGGTCTTTAATATGTTAATATATGTTGTAGATCTCCAAGAGATGGGATATAAAATGTTACCCAAACTGTTTGGAACAGAGTACACCTTCTCCTTTAAACAGCAACAACAGCTTCATTAAGGTATAATTTACATGCTATGAAAAATTCACTTGTTTTAAAGGTACAATTAAATGATTTTTAGTGAATTTACAGTTGTATAACCACTACTCACAATCCAAGTTTAGAACATTTTTGTCACCTCAAAAGCAGTCCTTGTTCTCATTTGCCATTACTTTGAATTCCCACCTCCAGCCCTAGGTGAACACTAATCTATTTTCTGTCTTTATGGATGTGCCTCTTCCAGAAATTTTATATAAATGAACTCATGCAATATTTGGTTTCTGTGTCTAGCTTCCTTCACTAAGCATAATGTTTTTGAGGTTCATCCATTTTATAGCATGTATCAGTACTTCATTTATTTTATTGACAAATAATATTCTATATGGATATACCTCTTTTTTTATCCATTCATGAGTTTATAGGCATTTGGACCGTTGCCACTGTGAACTTTGGCTATTGTGAAAGGTGCTACTGAACATTCATGTCTTTGTGTGGACATATGTCTTTATTTCTCTTGGGTGTATACTTAGGATTAAAGTTGTGAATGATATAGTAAGTTTATGCTTAACTTTTCAAGACGCCCCCCAAATTGTCTTCCAAAGTAGCTGCACTATTTTGCAT
This sequence comes from Procyon lotor, assembly GCA_028646535.1. Taxonomy (NCBI): domain Eukaryota; kingdom Metazoa; phylum Chordata; class Mammalia; order Carnivora; family Procyonidae; genus Procyon; species Procyon lotor. Next base: position 117,758,170 of record CM053606.1, read on the forward strand.
TCCCACCTGCAGTGCATGGGTTCCAATTTCCCCACATCTTCACCAACTAGTCTTCACAGTGGTGCCTAGTGGCATCTCAGTTCTGTTGGTTTTTTTTTTTTTTTTTTTTTTAAGATTTTATTTATTTATTAGGGAGAGAGAGAGATCACAAGTAGGCAGAGAGGCAGGCGGAAGCAGGCTCCCCGCTGAGCAGAGAGCCCGATGTGGGGCTCGATCCCAGGACCCTGAAATCATGACCCAAGCCAAAGGCAGAGGCTTCAACCGCTGAGCCACCCAGGCGCCCCTCAGTTCTGGTTTTGATTTTATTTCCTGATAGCAAATAACACTAGGAGCTTTTCATGTATTTATTGGCCAGTCATATACTCTTTGCTGAAATATCTATTGAAATGTTTTGTCCATTTTTAAAATGGGTTACTTCCTTACTACTGTGTTGCAAGAGTTCCTTGTATTCTGGATATAAGAACTGAATCAAATATGATCTGCAAATATCTTCTCTTTGGCATATATTTTCACTTTCTTAAAGGTGTCTTTTAAAGCACCAAAATTTTTAAATTTGATAAACTTCAACTTATTAAAATTTTCTTTTATGACTTCTGCTTTTTTGGCAACATTTATGAAAGTCATGAAGATTTTCTGCGTTTCTTCTAAGAGTCTTATCATTTTAGATATCAAAATTAAGTGACTGATTCATTTGCAGTTAAAATTTTGAGTGTGATGGGAAGTAAGGGTTTAAATACATCTTTTTGCATAGATATCCAATTGTCCTAGCACCATTTGTTGAAAAGACTGTCCTTTCCCTATTGAATTGCCTTGGCACCTTTGTTGAAAATCAATTGAGCATAAATGTAAGAGTCTTTAATATGTTAATGTATGTTGTGAATCTCCAACAGGGAGGATATAAAATGCTTCCTAAAATGTTTTTAACAAGGATCCTACCTCCACCCCCTCCCCCCACTCTTTTAAACACAGGCTTTCACACAGGTTTGCACTGCTGTTCACAGAATAGACTTCAGGAAATGCTTCTCTAAGGTGCTCAGGGCTCTAACCTCTACCTGGAATGTTACTACTTGTTTTTAGAGACTGAGAGGCTGAGGGTTGGTTTAAAGTTGCATACTGAAGGCATAATTTCTAGCAATATGCTTACAGTAAGTACAGTAAGACATCTCGTTATACAGAAATGTATGGGAAGACTGTAGAAAACACTTGTTACTGAATTAAATCCATATTTTATGCATATATAGTAATGAAGAGGAGTTTCTTATAGGCATAATGAATGAAACTTTGGAAATATGAGAATTTTGCAATTGTGTGTTTAAATTTTCAGGGCAATGCATCTTACTTGATCATGACATCTCACAGGAGTAAACATCAGTATTACGGTGTTAAAGAAAACCTATTTGTATACAGCTCAGCATATATATATACTCACACATGCATATATACATATATACACACATATATTAGAGATATATTTTTTTCTTTATAAAACCAGTAGATTTTATCTTAATGTTCTTATTTAATATAATGTAAAATGTTGAATAATTGGCGCTCCTTGGTGGCTCAGTTGGTTAAGCATCTGTCTTCAGCTCAGATTATGATCCCAGGGTCCTGGGATGGAGCCCAAGGTCTCTGCTCAGCGGGGAGTCTGCCCCCTCCTTCTCCCTTTGTCCCTCCCCCTGCTCTTGCTCTCTCTCAAATAAATATATAAAATCTTTTTTAAAAAATGTTAAATAATTGGGGC
>CM053606.1:117760410-117779118 GCA_028646535.1 Procyon lotor
TTTAATCACTTTATATTTATCTAAGAACAAGAAAAATACAGATAAAGTTCAATGATAGGAGAAAAAAGTGTACAAACATTTTGATGAGGGAGAATGTGTCATCATAAATCTAGAAAAGCAGACCAAAAGACCTTTGTCAGTGCTTTGCTCACAGAGCCTGGTCAATGTTGTGGACCCACTGATAGGAAGACCATCCCACTGAACGCCTGAGGTTCTGGGCTCCTAAGAAAATGACAGTATAAGCCAAACACATAGGTGTTCTATCAGTGCACGCTGAAGTGCAATCTATGACCTTAAACTGACATTCAAACTTTCTAACCAGGCCTCCTCCTGCTAGTGTTTTAGTGGTTCTTTTTAGAGCTTAATGCTGTTTCTTAATATTTAAGATGGCATTATCTTGCTTTATACATAAGTGACTGTATACAGAAGTTTCCAAACAAGACAACATTAGTATGTTTCTTTTGGATACTCTATTATTCCAAACATTTATAGAAAATCTCTTTTCTTGTAAAATTTTAGCCATATTTAGGGCAGCATGCAGAACACCAAGCACCTCCTCCCTCCCTCTGTTAGTGTTTGTGTTCCATCTAGTTTTATGGCCCTTGCCCATTTTTATTCTCATTTTACTTTTTAAGTAACATAAATCTCACATCTTTTTCGCAAATGGATGTAATTTAGCAACTAATTTAGGAAAATTTACTAGTATTTTTTTTTTTTATTTGTCACCTGAAACCATGCTGGATGTTTGCTCGGCATTTTAAATTTTTTGTTTTTTGGGGTTTTTTTCGTGATACTTGAAAACTTCCAGTCTACTTCCCTCTAAGGAGGCCATTTACAGATTTTGTGTTTAACTCTTTTCCCTTTGGCTTGTGGGTGCGCTCATTTTTTTCTCCGAGGCTTGTTTCGCTTACCTGAGAAGCCCTGTCGTCGAAGGAGAGGTGCCGCGCGAGGACTGTACCAAGTTAAACACTCACAGCTCTGCCCTCCATGACCTTCTCAACCTCGGGCGCGCGGTGGGCGGGTGTTGATGACGTCACGGCCCATCTGCTCTTGCCGGTCGGAGGGTTAAATCCTTACCTCCAGGCCTCCCAGCTGTGGGTGGGTGGTGGATGGAGAAAGTAATGGCTTTCCCACACTATCTGGCGTCCACGTTCCGCTCCGAAGGGACGTCTCTTCTCAGCCCGGCCCCCAATTCTGCCCAAGAAGAAAATAACACTTCCCTCCCATCTGCGTAGCTGGACAGTTTCAGAACGAGTAAGGGCAGAAGGCTGCTCAGAGCCTGGTGCAAACAGGAAGCCATTTCCCCGGAGCTAGAAATGAGGGACAGGAATTCACATATCTTTCTCAGGAGTATCAAAATCTGGGCGATTTTCCTCCCCGAAGTAAGCTGCCCTAAATTGAATTGAGAATGCTGCCTCCCAGGAATTACCCTGGAGGGTGCTCCCTGTGGGGGACAGGAGAATTTAGATAATATGGGAAGGCGAAACCATTCAGTGATGGGGATTGTTTTGCTATAGACCTGGATAAGGTTTTTGTGAGAGTGAAGAGGGATTGAAAATGGATATATTTGGGGATACGTGGGTGGTTCAGTCTGTTGAGCATCTGCCTTCAGCTCAGGTCATGATCCCAGGGTCCTGGGATTGTGTGTCTGTCTGCCTGGGGCTCCTTGCTCAGCAGGGAGCCTGCTTCTCCCTCTCCCTGCTGCTCCCCCTGCTTGTGCTTTCTCTCTCCCGCGCTCTCGCTCTCTCTCTCTTTCTCATTCTGACAAATAATCTTTTAAAGAAAGAAAATTGATAAATCTGTAGTCATATATAAACCAGTTATTATAGAATGCTTGTTCTTTCTGCAGTGTTCTTTCTGCAGTGTTGGTGCAATCATTGCCACATCAGTTACTCCTTTTGTTATCTTTATAAAGCTCTGATGTAAAGAACTCCTACCCTGTTGTTATAGATAAATATCTGGGCTGGTGAAACTCCCACATCACTGTAAGTAACCAGTAGGCTGTTTTCAATCTGTTTACTCCGGTGCTACATTTTGCACATACAATAACAAATACAGTCAATAAATGATGACATGGGTAGAAACAATATTGTAAATTGACAGTATATTCTACTTAATTACTTGCACTCTTCACATCTCCATTCCTTCTATTTACTTTGCAAAGAGAAAGCCCTTTGAACCCAAACATTCATCAACCCCAGTCCTAGACAAGTCACAGAAGAGGCCAAAGGGAAGCAAATCTCTCAGCATCTACTTCTAGCATAAGTAGAATTGCAGGGAGTAACCCACTCAGGAGCAGTTAAGCAAAATTGGCAGTTTTCCCCACACAGCTAAAAGACCTGACTCAAAAAACATCTCGCACAAACATTCAAAATGTAAGTACAGTCTAGTTACTAAATTGAATGTGAGTGATTTTTAAATTGTTCATACCACTGCTTCCCTCCTGTAGATTCTCTTTAATTATCTTGAATAAATGTGTACATTTTGATTAAATAAAAAGGAGGAAAGGAGAGGTAGGTTGTGAAATGAACAGAAATAGAGGCACCTATTCTGAAATGAACAGAAATAGAGGCACCTATTCTGAAAGTGTCTTAATACTCTGGGAAATTTTTCAGAGGGAGAGGATATTAAAGCAGGAAAGGTTCCCATGCTAGGTTAAACTGTGTTATTTCTTAGATATATTTGGGATGGAAAAAAATCCCATTTATTTATAACCAACTTATTGATACTTCTTCTGGAAGTATAGCCTGTTTTTGTGGTTTTTAACTTTTAGAAGTGTGGGTAGAAATGCCTTTACTGATCAGAAAATGAATTTTAGTACTTAGGAAAGCAGAGAATGCGAGAGCATCTACAAAGTGAGGTTCATGGTTGTAAAATTTGGATTTCAGAGTGTTGTTTGAAAGGCTAGTAATCTCTATCTGTGTATATCACCTTATAATCACTTACCATCTGTCTGAATCAGCTCTTAACCCCAATGTTGCACTGCTTCGGGGAACTATCATGCTTTTTATATTAGGAAAATTAGTTTATCCCAAAGGATAGTGAATAGGTTTTAAAACCTTAAAGTTACTTGTTCTGCATAGAAACTAAGGAACTCTTTTGTTTGAGAAATCGTGGTGAATTAAAGATGTCTGCAAATTCTTTATCACCACCTCCCCTACCTCAATTTATTCCTCCTCCCTTTGACTATTGGCTCTGGGACTATTTAATTAATAGAAGATGGCACAGGGATGGTATGCCAGCTATAGGCTTCAGCCTTAAGAAGACCTGAAGGTTTCCATTCCCTGTCTCTTTTGGGAGCCCCAAACTACCACACATGAGCCCTGCACAGAGAGGGACCCTGCCCTGTGGCGGGGGTGGGGAGGGTGGTTGGTGGGGGGCTCTGAGGCCTCCAGCTGAGCCGCCCTTTGGAAGACACCAAGGGAGACCAGCCGAACTGTTGTTGAGCTGTCAACCCACAGAAGCTAGAAAGCAAACAAAGTGGTTTTCATTTTAAACCACTAAGTTTGGGGTAATTTGTTCCGTAGCAAAAAAAAAAAAAAAAAAAATCGAAGTAGAAAGCAAGTCATTCAGTGTCACCTATAACTCTTGGTTAACAGGGAATGGCTTTGTTTTATTGGACTGACAGCTAGACATGCTTCTCTAGATTGTGTTTTGATGATTTACTGTGAGTCACAGAGGGCTCCAGCAAGGGTTCCTGTAGTTAGGGAGGATGGGGAGATGGAGTCCGAAAAGACAAGGCAGGGGCACCCGGCTAGCTCAGTTGGTAGAGCAAGCATGTGACTTTTGATCTCAGAGTTGGAAGTTCAAGGCCCATATTGGGTGTAGAGATTACTTAAAAAAATAATAAATAGAATTTTTAAAAGAAAAAGAAAAGACAATGCAAAGAGTTGAGTGGAGAGAAGGGGTAAGGGATGACCTTCTAAGCCCAGGATGTTGGCGGCAGACGTGAGGACCCAAATAAATTCTATGAAAGAAACCAATGATTCTGAGGCAGAGTGTTAGGTGGTGTGTGTGTGTGTGTGTGTGTGTGTGTGTGTGTGTGTGTAAAATAAAATAATTTTATCTATTTAAAATAAATAGACAAAATCTTTGAAAAAAAAAAAAGTCAATTCATATGCCACATGAAATTATCTACCCTACCACACTTTGGAAATGCTGCCTGAAATAGCACCCTTTTTATGCCTCATGGCTCCTTCTAAAGAAGTCCCTACAGGAGAAAGTAAGTACGTAGGTATTTCCTCATTTTTAAAAAACTAACATATGTTTTCTTACATAAATCTTTGTTCATCACTTTAAGTGGCAGTCACCTTTAGCCCCATCAACACAATTAGATACACATGGAGAAACACAACACACACACAAGCACACATTCTTAAACAGGATGATTTTTTTAATCAGCAAATATGAAGAAAAATGTTCAACTTTTTAAAAGTGTGAGTCTATTTGATATCAATTCTGGGGAAATAAATGTATTCATATTTTCAAATATATAAACATAAAACTACATAATCTAAAAATTGCATATCATTTTTGATTCACAAAATTGTTTTAGCATTTATTAGGTTGAGATTTCATCATTAGCATTTTTAAAGATTTATTTATTTATTTGTTTGTTTGTTTGACAGAGAGAGAGATCATAAGTAGGCAGAGAGGCAGGCAGAGAGAGAAGGGGAAGCAAGCTCCCCACTGAGCAGAGAGCCTGATGCGGGGCTCGATCCCAGGACCCCGAGGCCACTACCTGAGCCGAATGCAGAGGCCCCAACCCACTGAGCCACCCAGGCGCCCCCATATCATTAGCGTTTTTTAAAAGAATCAAAATGAGGGTATGTTCATTGGATAAAATAAAGCTTCTTTTGATTTCAGAAAAACTCCATTTCTATCAACTTATTGAAACCTTGGATTATGATCTCATGAGCATGTTATTTTGCCTGGGACCCATTTCTTTGAATCCCAATGTCTTCCTTTATCAAATGGGTATTTACCTGCTTGAGAGCAGGATCATTGCCATGAGGTAATCCATGATTAAGAGCTTCACTAACTACAGAAGAGAATAGCTTGCCTGGGTCTTAAAGATTTAATATGTAGTATTTTATTTCATAATTTTAAGAACAATTTATTGTTGAGACTGTTTCTTCCCTCACACAGTGGTTACAAGAGCATTTACTCAAAATTCTTAAACAGTTAATTATTTGGGTTGTTTTTTAAAAATGCCCAGATTTTGGGGTCCCTGGGTGGCTCAGTGGGTTAAAGCCTCTGCCTTCAGCCCAGGTCATGATCTCAGGGTCCTGGGATAGAGCCCCGCATAGGGCTCTCTGCTCAGCGGGGAGCCTGCTTCCCCCTCTCCCTCTGCCTGCCTCTCTGCCTACTTGTGATCTCTCTCTCTGTCAAATAAACAAATAAAGTTTTTTAAAAAGCTATTAATGAAAGATTTAAGGAAAGCATGTTTATGCATGATTGATCTTTAAAAAAAGCCTAGATTTTTTAAAAAATTGTTTTTAGTCTGAGGAATTCCTATCTATCTCTCTTCTGTTTTCTTATATGTGGGTTTCTCCTGTCCTTTCTCTATATTTTCCACAGAATTGTGAGAATTTAGAGCTTCAAATAGTCACGGAAATCACTTAGTTCTTATCCAAACATTCAATTTGGTAATGGTGGTCCAGAGAGCGTTATTTTTGCACGTGATTTCTTTAGAAGATCCCATTTCTCTGATCTCTTTCAGTAGAGGAGGGTTCATTGTGCCCTAAAGGTGGGCGGCATCCCAAACAGCATCCCTGGCCTTTCTTGTGAGCAAAGTATCTCCAGAATGCAGAAAGACTTAGACCTCATCATCCAGAATTCTGCCCCTCAGAATATTTGTATGATGGCACACATGTGCCAGCGGGAGTCCTTCAGCGAAGGTTGCCCACTCTGAGCTAAGACATGGCTGGTGAGATTCCTGCTATTCCCCTTCTCATTCTGTGTCTGGGTCCCCAATATACTTGGGTGGGAGGCAGTGTGTTACAACTGGAAAAGCCCCATACACAGAGTTCAGCCACGTGTTCACTCCAGGCAAGGCATTTAACATCTTTAGTTCTTAATGGAAGTGATCAGATGATATCTAAAGGGAAAGAGAAGAAGAGAAGAGAAGAGAAGAGAAGAGAAGAGAAGAGAAGAGAAGAGAAGAGAAGAGAAAGGAAGGAAGGAAGGAAGGAAGGAAGGAAGGAAGGAAGGAAGGAAGGAAAGAAAGAAGAAAGAAGGAAAGAAAGAAAGGAATGCTTAATCTAATCCTAAAAAGGAGACTGATTTTTTTTTTAAACTTAAGGTCATACCTTTATTTCTTTTATTTATTTTTTTAAAGATTTTATTTATTTGGCAGAAAGAGAGAGAGATCACAAGCAGGCAGAGAGAGGGGGAAGCAGGCTCCCTGCTGAGCAGAGAGCCCGATGCGGGGCTCGATCCCAAGACCCTGAGATCACGACCCGAGCTGAAGGCAGAGGCTTTAACCCACTGAGCCACCCAGGCGCCCCAAAGGAGACTAATTTTTTATATCACTTATCTTTTTAAAAAGAATATACTGTACTTGATTGCACTGCAACAATTCAGCCTTCCTTCCTGCCCCTTAATCTGGAGACAAGAAGACAGGAATGGGGATTCTTGGAAGAGCTATGGTCTCTTGCTGCGGGGTCTCTCTGAGTTGTGAACTTGGGGCTGGGGAAAGCAGAGGACACATTGTTATTTTTAAAGTAATGAGAGTAAGTAGCAGTTGACATGAAATAAAGGGGAAAAGTATACTTTAGAGAATCCGGAAGTCATGATACGAGGAGTTAAAGCATGATGTGGAAAGCCACAGGGAATTTGGAGGAGACTGCTTGCCTAACTCATATCAGACCTCTTTCTCCCAAGAGGGAACTTTCTCCCTATTTAAAATCAACACTCTCAACGACAGATGATTGGCTCTAAGGCTAGCACTTGACTGAACTGGATCAGTCACATTTCTGCCCTCATGTTTGGAAGTGACATTTAGTGAGTAGTGTTCCTAGAACTAAGATGATAGAAACTGAGCTTTTCCAACACATGTTCATAGGAGCAGTAAAGCAAGTCTGCAGAGGTGAAAAGTTAAGAGGCTTAACGAAGGGAAATAGAGACAAAGGACAGAAATGGTGAGGGTGTTCTGCTTCACTCCTGATGACTTTCAGGTTTGGGACCAAGTCCCTGCTGGGGCCCTGGGTGCACTTGCCCTTGGACCGTGAAGTATGCCTCTGTCCCAGAAACCCTACAACTAGCTCCTAAGGGTAAGCGTTCTTAGATATATAGAAAGGGGCAGGAACAGTTTTGTCTTGTTGAGGTTAACGGGGAAAATCCGTACAGATAACACATATCCTTAGTCTGGAAGTTCGGTTCTTAGACAAAAGATGAAAGGGTGAATCCCAGCAAAATTGAAGCTGTCAGCTTCCGGGGTCTTTGCACAGCTACCCTACACCCCTCTACCCCAATCTCTCCTCCTCCTCAATGGTCCCCAGGTTGGATCCTTCTTAACTTTCTAACTGCTGAGAAGTCACCACCTCGGGTAAAGTCTTTCCTCCCCAATCCCAGTCTCTCTATCCCTGATTTTTCCCTCAGCCCATAAAGAAATAGGCTAGTGATTTCCAAATTAGCAGATTCCACAGAAGGAGGATTCTTCAATTAGATTTAATAGTCAAAGTTTTAACATTGTCTTCCAGCTTTGTTTCAAATCTCAGCTAATGAATTAACTAAGAATTTCTCTCTCCCATTCTTTTTCATTTCACCTCCTCAGCAACGATCATCCCCTCTGTTCTATTAGGGCCAAAACTTTTATTTCAAAACTGAAAACTGTAGGCAGCCCTCTGGATATTTCTAAGCACACCTGGATACCAAGAGATAGCCTCTGCTTTTCATCCAATTCTAGGTAAAAGGGATGACATTATCTAAATCTCCGCTCCGCAGGGAAGATCAGCGACACCCCCCTGCTCTGAGGCGTCTTCCAATGACGTGAGTAATAGAAAGAAGATGGCGAGCTGAAATGTGCTTGTCCGTGCGTACTTTTCCTTGGGAGTCTGGGAGGGGTTCCCCTCTACCCCCACTCACTAATCACTATGATGGAAGGATGAGGCGAGAATCCAGATGTAATGCCACCTTTGCCATTTAAGATGGGGGTGACCTCGGGTCAGTTACTTGGCCTTTCCAATCCTGAATCTTCTTACCTGTACAATCAGCATGATATTAATGCAGTGAGTAGCTGGGCCTCCTAGGGTCAATAGGAGGATCGCAGGCAATGGGTATAACTTCACTGGCCGGCATCAGGCACACACAAAAAGTGTTAGATGTCCTTTTTATCGAGGCAGAAAGCCCATGTGGATACTCGAGGCTGTCACCGTTGTCCTCATTCAGACCTCTCTGCTAGGCCAGACCTCATGCCACATCTTATCTTCTATCCCCGGACATAATTACAGCTTTTGCTAAATAAATCGTCCCACCCAATGAATTGTTTTCTGAGGTGGTAGTGCCATGAGCTGCATTGTATCCGGCCTTTTTTTCTTTTCCTTATGCTAATGAGGTCCAGATACAGTGTTGCTTTTATTTTTCCAAGAAAATGTATTGCTTCCTTTCTATGTGAATAGCACAGATGCTTAGAATTATTTGGTGATCAATACTAATTAGGTATTCTGTTCAGTGGATATTTAATGCTTTCACTGGAGACTTTCATCTAGTCACTCTGAATTGGTTAACCCAAACTCGATATTGATTGAATTGTCTTCTTTTTGTTTGAACTCCTTGGCGAGGGGGAAAAAACAACATTCAGTTGTGTTCTTTTAAGTTTTAAACCTAAAAATCAGTCTGTGGATATAAAAAGGAAAAACAAGGCATGCAATAATATTATGGCAAGACACTGCTTATGAATTCAATCAAAATTTAGAGAAATTCCTTTTTTTTTATGGAAACAAAAGCCAGAATCCAGTGAAAAATTCTTATAGTCTCTCTTTCTCTCTCCCTCTCTCTGTTTTCTTCATTCTTATTTTCTAATAAATCTTATTCAGACTTGAGACCCTACTGGGAAATTTCACTTTTAGTTTTGGGAAATGTTAGTTACCAGTGGTGGGAATATCAGAATATCTAAGCAAGAAAAAAATAACCTCCTCTCTCTCACATGTGTTAAAAATAGCCGCAGGGTATTCCCCCCCCCCCCTTAAATTCTGTAAAAGGGAAAAAAAATCACCTTTGGGCTTAAGTTAACGAGGGATTATTTTCCTAGGGGAAACATCTTTTTAGAAAATTAAAAGAAACAGAACAATTTGAAATTGCTCTCAGTCCAGGCAGAAAGACAGGGTTGGCCAGTGGCATCTGCTTAAGCGGAGCACAATGGGCCCCGCTTTCTTCCCTTGCTCTCCAGGCCTTTGGACAGGCACATGCAGGCCACCAGGGAAAATGGCTCTGGTCATGAGAAATACCCTCCCCCCTGACCCCCCTTCAGCTTTTCAGTGGGAGGAAGAGAGAAGAGTAAATCCATGCTCTCAAACTTCCTGGAGGCCTGGCCTCTTAGGCAGGGGTCTCATCCCATTGCCAGTGAGTCAGCCAAGGTCAGACTTGACCCCTAAGCCGAACCTGCCCAGAAGTGCTTCTCCATTGAGTTCTCAGCCTAAAAAATGGGCCTCAACAACCTTACTGGTCCTCACCCCATCTCCCCATCTCTCCCCCATCCTGAGCCCTGCCCATCTTTAGCTCCCAGCATTGCTGACCCTGCACAGGAAAAGTTAGTCCTTTGCTCACTTTTGTCCCAAATGTTCCACTTCTTTCCACTCCTTTCCTCCACCGCCCACAGCTGTGTTCTTCCCCTAGCTAAGTCAAGTGAAGGACCGTAGGACCGATTCAGACAGAAGACAAAAGATGCAAGGGCAAAAGATTTTAGTAGTATATTAGGCAGTATATTTAGTAGTATATTAGTAGGGAATATTCTTGTTACCCATTTATAGAGGCTGAATTCAGCAGAAAATGCTCAAGCTCCACTTGACTTTGAAGGTACAAATAAACATCAGGTAGCGCTTAGTGTATTCCTCCTAATTCATAGGTGTCTAAGAATTAAAGATTGTGGTTAGATATCAGAGAGAAAATAAGGAATTCAAAGTATAAGCAACAGGACAACCCCAAACCCGGGGAACCTTGCATGCAGTCTGTGTGTCCACAGACAGACAATAAAACCACGTGTGTGGTCCACAGACCCTTAAATGTTATGGGCTTCCATGACTGTCACCTTTCCAGTCCTGAATCACAGACTCAAATGGAAATTACCAGGAGGTATTCAGGATTCCAAATTAACTTCCTTTGGCAGATCCCTCCTCCCCTAAGTAGGAGTAAGTGTAAATGAGGCTACGATTAGGAAACTTTCCTGAACTCTTGAAGACATTGCAGCACCTGCTGCTAAAGCAGTAGCTGCTCAGGACTCTGGCTAAATGAGGCCCATTTTTTAGGCTGAGAACTCGATGGAGAAGCACTTCTTGTTCCTGATGATAGGCTAGCCTTCGATTATCCTCTAGTTGAGCGAGGAGGGGTTCATGCCGCAGCCCACTAGACTTGTTGCATGTGGATTAACGCCTCTGAGGAAATTGACTCTTGCCTATGTAACATCACTGAATGAGCCACTGGCTTCAGAAAGTGACTCCTTCAATGGGGTCTTTCTTTGAGTTGGTCTGGGTAATAGAGACTGTGGCTTCAGACCCCCCCCCCCAAACTTTGGATATTATTCTGCTTATAGTCATTCTAATAGTCTCCGTGCTTCACTGTGTTCCTGTGAAAGCTTTCAATGCACCTGCGTAACCACTGGTGAGCAGACAAATGATCCCCCTTTGCCTAGAACCCCCAAGAGAGGATGATGAAATAGCCGACTACCAGAACAAGGCCTCAGTATCCTAACCCGTGTCTTCCAGTCTGAGATCCACCCTGACTCCAACACCAACAGGAACCGTTGGCCCCTCGTGCGGCTAAGACCTTACTTTCTGACCAGCAGTCTCAGGACCACTGGCTGGAGCGAGGAAGGACTCCTGTGACATTGCTCCTGGCAAATAGTGCACGATTTTGTTCACGAGAAAGAGTTAAATACAAAGCCAAAGTCTTTCTTATTGATGCTGGGGTCTGAAGACTGGCTTCCCCATTCTACTTCTTAGGACTGAAGAAAGGAACAGTTCGGTTTACAGAACAAGAGCAAATTACCAAACTCAAAACCAACTTCAACTGAATATGTGATATTCCCTGTTAACATTCTGTTACTTCTGGGGGAAAGGGGCTTAGCATGGTGTGCAGACGTCTTTGCTATGTATCTATTTCAAAGTGGTTCCACGTTCCGTTTCTTCCTCCTTGATTTAGAACAAGTTTGCAGATAGTCTTGAATGCAATATTTGTTTATTCCAAAAGAACGTATTTACAATAAAATCATGGTAAGAGGGGAAAAAAAAAATCCAGAGGATTGATCAAAAGAGGGAATTGATAAAGTTAATTAGTATTTTGGGACCCACAAAATGGAAGCTGCCCCACAGCCTGACCCACCTCACAAATCTAGACCTAAGTGAGATTGCACTTAGGAGAAACACCTGTCAAGGAAACCTAACATGCATCAAATGAATCCTAACCCTAATCCTAACTTTATCCTAGAAAATAGCACCTGTTAGCCTTATAAGGAAATCCTTAGGGGCACCTGGTTGGCTCAGTGGGTTAAAGCCTCTGCCTTCAGCTCAGGTCATGATCCCAGGGTCCTGGGATCGAGCCCCGCATCGGGCTCTCTGCTCAGCAGGGAGCCTGCTTCCCTCTCTCTTTCTCTGCCTCTCTGCCTACTTGTGATCTCTCTCTCTCTGTCAAATAAATAAATAAAATCTTAAAAAAAAAGGGAAATCCTTAGTCTCCTACCCAATCTTGCCCTGTTTCCAATTTGCTTCTTTTAACGCTCTATAAAACTTGCTTTTGGGGGCACCGGCGTGGCTCAGTCAGTTAGGTGTCTACCTTCGGCTCAGGTCATGATCTCAGGGTCCTGGGATCCAGCCCTGCATCCCTGCTCAGCAGGGAGTCTGCTTCTCCCTCTGCCCCTCTTCCTCTGACTCACTTCCTTTGCCCCTCTCCCCCACTTGTCTCTTGTGCAAACTCTCTCTCTCTCTCAAATAAATAAATAAAATCCTTAAAACTTGCTTTGCCCCAAATCTCTTAGGAGCAGCATCCACTGCTTGGAAGGTACTGAACTCCCCTAATTCATGGATTGTTTTCTCTTGAATAAAGCACATACAATTTTTTACTTAAAAAAAAAAAGTATAAGCAACAGGATATAAGCGAGTTAAAAAATATGGTTTATTATTGAATTCAGAATATGTATTTTTAAATATTGCCACAATCCTTAATACTCATGTAAAGCTACATTAACAATTTGTGCTTAGCAGATTTAGCCTGGCATGTTTGTTACTTTCTATATGTCTAAAGTTTATAATGTACACAAATTTATTAGAGGAACACTTTAGAAAATAGGAAAACAGGGGTGCCTGCCTGGCTCACTCAGTAGAGCACGTGACTCTTGTTCTTGAGATTGTCCCCTCAAGCCCTACCTTGGGTGTGGAACTTACTTTAAAAAAACAAAAAACAAAAACACCAATGACTCATGAATTTACATGTCTACCTAACACCAGGAAAAGTGGATAAAATTGAAATTCAGTTGATTCATAAATATGTTTGACCCAAGGTTATATTCGGTATAATTCTAGATAAGATGCAAAGAAAGTGCCATTTGTGGAGTGTGGTCAGGGAGCAAACTGCTCAGTGATGACTAGTTTGGGGTCTTTGCCCCAGTCCTGCGGACCACTGCTGTGTGAATCTGGGTAGCTTTTATGACCTAAGGCTCAGTTTCTTCTTCCTCTTCTTTTTTTTAAGATGTTATTTTTAAGTAATCTCTGCACCCAACATGGGACTGAAACTCACCACCTTGAGATCAAGAGTCCCAAGTTCAACCTCCTGAGCCAGCCAGATGCCTCAAACCTCATTTTCTTTATCTGTAGAATGACCAAGTATTAGTACTGCCTTCTCAGTTTGAGAAGATTAAATTAAATACTAGTATCTAGAAATTGCTGAGAATCATGCCTGGAATGCAGTGAGCCCTCAAAAATGTTACATATCCACTGGTTGGAAAGCAAAGACTAGAAGTCATTCATTGTATGTCAAAATGAGTGAATATTTAGAGTCTTATAAATATAGTTGGATGTTTGCCTACATTTTTCATCTTTTCTTTTTGGTCAGAGATGGAGTTGAACCCAGATGGGCTATCACATAATTACAAGCCTACAAATTTTCCTGTTTCTTTTACATTGGTACCTAATTTGGGATTATGCAGGTAGAAGAAAACAAAAAATATTCCTTGGAGTAATACGTGAAAACAGGGAGTTACAAATTAAGACTTTCAGAACAAACAACAAAACAAAAGCCCTAACTATATACACAGAAACAGTGTCCTTTAATGCTTGAGAGGATTTTTTTGACCTTTGCTTTATGAAACATGGACAATCTTACATTTGATTGGTGAATTTTCTCCGAGTTTTTTCTTTTTTTTTAAAACCGTGTTCCTTGCCTGAAAGCTAAACCTATTTATGGTGAACACTGTTTTTTCAATTAAGTTTATTTTCATTTTCCCATAGGCCATGTTAGCTGAGAACGTCCAAAAAGTTTATTTTTCTTTCCTTTCTTTTTATAAAGGTTTTAAAATAAATTACACAGCACTTAACATCTATTGGTTTCTTTTGAAATACTGATAATTTTTTTTCTTTTCTCACACATTTAAGGCCAGGTAATAAAGAGTTATTCTAAAATACTTTTCAGAGAGTAGTAGTAATCCTTTTTTGTGGTAAACTCTTGGAGAGCAACTTTGTGAAATGTCTTGTGCAAGCTGGTGCTTAACAGATAGTTAAGAATCATGCTTAAGAATGATGTGTTTGTGACATGGCTTTTCCCAAAACTTTTCGGCTGGACCTCAGAAAATAATGTTTCATTTTCCGAGCTCAGGATTAGGAATAAGTTCTCTCCACGAGGCTCCTCATGGTGGGGGACGGGCGTTTGGAAGGGAGTGGACTCCAAACAAAACTTCGTATCACCTTTCTAACAGTTTTGTAACAGAAAATATTCTCTGCTGAAAGCACTTGGAGAGAGCGAGTCTTAGCCGAGAACTCCCCGCGGCCGCAGCGCGTCCTCTCCGGAGCCTGGCTTGCGGAGCCCCGCTTGCAACCCCCGGGGGGGTTTGCACATCCCGGAGGACCGCGGGCGGCTCCGGATCCGGGGAGCCCGCCCTCGGGGCTGCAGGGCTCCGCGCAGCCGGGGAGGGGACCGCCCGTCCAGGGGGAGGGGCAGAAGGGAGCCTACGGCCCCGGGGCGCCCCACCCGGCCGGGGGCTGGGGTGCCCAGCTGCGGCTGACCTGCCGCGTCCCCGCCGCCCCGCGCTCCCGCGGCTCCGCCCCGACCGCGGTCTCCCCCTCCGCCAGCCGCCGTCCCCGCCCGCGCTAGCGCTCGGCCTCCGGCTCCCGCTCCTCCTCCCTGCCCCTGCAGGAGGGGGGCAGGAATTCGGCCCGAGAGCCCGGCCGGGGCTCTGCGCCCCGGAGGGCGGGGCGGGGCAGCCGCGGGCCGCGCCCTCCTCCCTGGCGGCCGCTCGGCTCTTGCCCCTCCCGGGCTCCTGCTCCCCTCCTCCCTCTCTCCCTCCCACTCGCGTCCTCCCGGGCACCTCCCAGCTCCTCTGGTTCTCCGCCTCCCCTGCACTCCTCCCTGCCCCCCCGCCCACACCCCAGCTCCCTTCCTTCTTCCTCCGCGGCTCCTCCCCTGCGCTCCTCCCGTTTCCCCTCTCCTCCGTGCCTGCTCCGGTGCCCCTTCTCCTTACTCTCCCTTTTCCCTACTCCCCCTTCCTTCCCGATCCTGTCCCCTTCCTTTCCTCCATCCCAGCTCCTCCGGATCCCCTCCTCTCCCCCACCCCTCTCTCCTGCCAGCCTCTCGTCTTCCTCCTCTGCACCTCCCTTTCGCCCCTTCTCTAGGCTCACATCACCTCTCGTGCTTTTCTTCCTCCTTCCTCCTCTGTTGCTCCCCCGGTCCCCTCCTTCCTCTCCCTTGCCAGTCTCTCCAGCTCCCTCCTTCCACCCCTGCTCCTCTTCCCGGTCTGTGGAGCTCCCACGCGGTTGCTATGGAGGCGGCTGCTAGCTGCAGGGCGGGAGCTGCCCTGGGGCCCTGGGGACGGAGCAGTGACTCTGCCCAGGCCTCTGGCGCCTCGCGGCCCCCCCACCCCCCGGGGCCCAAGAACAAAGACTGTCCTCCCCCATCTCGGGAGTGCACCGAGACCTTCAGACGCCCCAGGCCCCGAGGCTTAAGACCACCGCGAATCTGCTCTCCTCCAACCTCTGTAGACCGGACCCCTGGGGTCGGAGTGACAGCTGTGCGCCACTGAGCTACCTTCCCGGCCCCCCAAAGATCACTCCCGCTCTCCCCATCCCCACCCCCAGGCTGGAGGTGTCAGTGGAGCTGGGGGACGGCCAGATGGCCCCTTTTAACGGGACTGTCCCCTTTTGTTGGGGACCGAAGCAGCGTCCAGGCCAATTTACATAGGAAAATGGGGTTTGTGTCCCCAATTCAGTGCAGTGTCCCGACAGCTGGTGGCTCTGTCAACATGTCAGGACCCCACAGCTTGATGTTTAAAGTGGCTTTATGTGTGCAGATGTGTGAGTGTGAATAGCAATTGATTGGGAACCGGTAGCTATTAGGTCTGGCTTGGAGAAACAGCGTTCACAGAGAAATTTTATCAGCCTGCTCGCTGGGTAAAATCACGGAATGGAAAAATCTTCCGAAGACCTCTGGTGCGCTCTTACAGAGCTCTGGCTTACTTGATCCAGAAATCTGAAAAGCCAAATAGTTGGGATCTGAAGCGGATTTTTAAATCGTTACCATTTACACTTTCCTGCTTTCAAAAGCTGTAAGGCTGAACATAAAAGGAGTAAGAACTGACAGGACTTGAAAACAAATTGATGAAAGATCTAATTCATTTTATTAAACTACTTTAACTCTGCCAGCTCGCGTCTAGGGCTATCGTCTGTAGCAGGCTGAAAATTACCATTAATTTGTGATCAGCTTAAACATGTGTGCTTAAGTGATAGAATGTTAGAGCAGAGGGGAACTTCAATTCTTTATTCTACTAATGAGGAATTCGAATCTCAGAAAGGTTAAGTGATTTTCCCAAGGTCCTACAACTCTGCAGTATGATATCAATGTTTAGAATCCATAAAAGATGAAGGCAAGGCAAGATTTAAGACAGGAGATTAGGAGCCAGTGAAAATATCTTAATCAAGACGCTTTCAAACCTTTCCACCAGTCCACGGGAGCCACCAACAGGTAACTCCCTAGAAGACAAGGGATTCAGAGGAATTGTTTCCCTCAGCCTTTATGCGTTCAACTTGAGCTCCTGTTGGTACTGGAGCCAATTCTAGCCGCCAGAATCTTCCAGAACTCTGAACTGGAACTCCGTGACTTCGTTTACGCCAGTGTCACCTTTTTTGTAACAAGATGAAAATTGCATGGTTAGGATTTGAATGGAATGGGAAATCAAAGTTGCGCTGCAACCCTCCCACTCCAGCTCCGTCTCTGTCTGCTCTGGTTTTCAAGTGGGTGGACAAAATGGATTGTAATGGAACCTACATTCGCCTGCCAGAAGGTGGGGTGGCTAATCTGGAAAGGCTTTGACCTCCACGGAACAGCAACTGCTAGCTACCTTTTAACAATTGAAAAGAATCCTTGAACCCTCCCCTTACCTCTGGACCAGCTTGGAAGAATTCTGTTGGCTAAACTTAACCAATAGACTTCTAGTCACTACCTCTGCCTTTAAACCCTTAGTGAATTTGTGATAAATTAGGAGAGTGCTTCCGGGACAGACTTCCCTAGAGCTGCAGCGAACCACAGGATGCCTCATTAAAAGACAATATGAAAATTAGAGTTCTTCCTGATACTCTCCTCACCTCTGGAGGTTTCTGATAATCCAGAAGACAGACAAAAAATTTAATTCAATTAATTAACATATAAGGGATTATTTGTTTCAGGCGTACAGGTCTGTGATTCATCAGTCTTCTATAATACCCAGTGATGGTTCCAACACATACCCTCGTCAATGTCCGTCCCCTCCAGAAATCCTCAGTTCGTTTTCTGTGATTGAGTCTCTTATGGTTTGTCTCCTCTGGTTTCATCTTATTTCATTTTTTTCTCCTCTTGCCCATGATTATCTGCCTTGTTTCTCAAATTCAACATATCAGTGAGATCATATGATAATTGTCTTTCTCTGATTGACTTATTTCACTTGGCATAATACCCTCTCGTTCCATCCATGGACTTGCAAGTGGCAAGTTTTCTTTTTTGATGGCTGTGTAATATTCTAGTGTGTGTGTATGTGTGTGTATCACATCTTCTTTTGGATCTGAATTTCAATCTCAGCTCTGCCAACTGATCCCTACTTTGAGCTTAGTTTCCTCATCTGGGGACATGACAGTTCCTGGCTATTTTTGTGAGGATTAAATGAGCCTTGCTTGTGAATGCTTAGAACAGCCCCTGGCAGATAGTAAATGAGAGTTAAATGGTAGCTTCATAATTATTAATAATAATTTACTCTTGGTTCCAATTCTAAGCATATTTTAAACATATTTTAAAGCATGTGTAGCTTTGGCTATCCAGGTACCAGTTCCCCTCCCCCCACCAAAAAATGAGCTCACATACTGCATTTCAAACCTGAGAAAGAGAAAGAATTTTAACTGGATTGGAACCAGAAAAACAGGTTAATTTCTTTTCTCGTCCTTGTCCTCCTCCTCCTCCTTCTTCTTCAAGATTTTATTTACTTATTTGACAGAGAAAGAGTGAGAGAGAGAGAGATCTCGAGCAGGGGAAGGGTAGAGGGAGAAGACTCCCTGCTGAGCGAGGAGCCTGATGCAATGAAGGACTCGATCCCAGGACCCTGGGATCATGACCTGAGCAGAGGGCAGAGGCTTAGCGCACTGAGCCATGAGTCCTCCTCCTCCTCCTCCTTCTTCTTTTTTTTTTTAAGATTTTATTGATTTGACAGAGAGAAACATATCGAGAGAGGGAACACAAGCAGAGGGAATGGTAGCAGGAGAAGCAGGCTTCCCGCTGAGCAGGGAGCCCAAAGCGGGGCTCCATCCCAGGACCCTGGGATCCTGACCTGAGCCGAAGGCAGACGCTTAACGACTGAGCCACCCAGGCACCCCTCAGTCCTCCTTCTTATATCAAAACAAATTAGCAAGTTTTATCTGCCTCCCATCTGCTTGGGCTCATATAGTACTAGGAGGATAGTGTCAAATATAGGAGGAGGATGTTAGGTAATGAACATAAGAACCTCTCAATTCCTGAAAAGAGAATGTTTTTAGAATTAGTAATAATGTGTTATATTAAAAAAATAACTACACAAGGCAATTATTTGAAATTGATTCCCCCACCACAACGACACACATGATCTCTTGTTCTTTTTTTTTTTTTTTTTAAAGATTTTATTTATTTGACAGAGAGAAACACAGCGAGAGAGGGAACACAAGGAGAGGGAATGGTAGCAGGAGAAGCAGGCTTCCTGCCGAGCAAGGAGCCCGATGCGGGGCTTGATCCCAGGACCCTGGGATCATGACCTGAGCCGAAGGCAGACGCTTAACGACTGAGCCACCCAGGCGC
>CM053606.1:117779618-117803370 GCA_028646535.1 Procyon lotor
TTTTTTTTTTTTTTAAAGATTTTATTTATTTGACAGAGAGAAACACAGCGAGAGAGGGAACACAAGGAGAGGGAATGGTAGCAGGAGAAGCAGGCTTCCTGCCGAGCAAGGAGCCCGATGCGGGGCTTGATCCCAGGACCCTGGGATCATGACCTGAGCCGAAGGCAGACGCTTAACGACTGAGCCACCCAGGCGCCCCCTTTTTTTTTTTTTTTAAATATTTTATTTATTTATCTGACAGAGAGAGATCACAAGTAGGCAGAGAGGCAGGCACAGAGAGGGGGAGAAGCAGGCTCCCCACCCAGCAGAAAGCCCAATGTGGGGCTTGATCCCAGGACCCTGAGATCATGACCTGAGCCGAAGGCAGAGGCTTTAACCCAACGGAGCCACCCAGGCGCCCTTGATCTCTTGTTCTTAACTGCTTTATTTGGACTACTTTTTAGCACTTGCATTGGTTAGCTACTGAGGTATAACAATCTCAAAACTCAACACCAAAATAACATCATTTATGATTCTAGCTTATGCATTTGTATGTCAGCAGGAGGTCACCTGCTGGTCACATCGGATGGCGCTGCTGATGTTGGTTCAGCTTACACATGCATCCCAGGGGTTCTGGGGGCTCTGCTTTAGACTGGGTTTGCCGGAGAGGCTTCGCTGGAGCAGCTGCCTCTCACCCTTTCCCTTTCTCCTGCGACCAGCAGACTATCTCAGGCATATTCTCTTGGCAACGGCAGAGGAACAAGAAGAGCATTGGAATCATGAAGGCCTCTCAAGGTCTATGTTTTTCTAGATTCAGGAGCTGGTGTGCTGTTGCTTCTACCGTGTTCTGTTGGCCAAAGCAGGTCACACGTTCAGGCTCAAAGTCAAGGGGAAGGGAAGAAGCCCAGCTTACCACAGAGCGCATGACAAAGGGAATGAATAGAGGAAAGGTAAAAAAAATTGGGGCCATTAATCCAATCAAACATCTGGCATATTATACATTTTACTTCTACAGAATTTTGTTTCTCTTCCTGCTAGAACGTAAGTTCCGTATGGGCAGAGATTTTTGTCTGCTTTGTTTATTGCTACATTCTCAAGTTCCAGAACAGTGGCGCATTATAGATGCTGAATAAATATTTCATGAATCAATTAGGAAGATTACATTAATTATTTTGGCTTATATGTATAAAGCCCCAATTCCCTGAGAATGAATGTGATTTTGTTACTTTATCTTATATCTTCTGATTTAGAGATCATTGTTCATGTTTGGGGACTATAGAAACTGCTGGCTGTTTAGAAGAAACATTCTTTCTTTTTTAAAGATTTCATTTTATTTGACAGAGAGAAAGAGATCACAAGTAGGCAGAGAGGGGGAAGCAGGCTCCCTGCTGACCAAAAAGCCCAATGTGGGGCTTGATCCCAGGACCCTGAGATCGTGACCTGAGCTGAAGGCAGAGGCTTTAACCCACTGAGCCACCCAGGCACCCCAGAAGAAACATTATTTTTTAAACTTTAAAAAAAATTCCAAATTCCAAAATAGTATAACATATCTCAAGGACATATAAACAGGTACTATCTAAAAGTAGATTATTGGGCAGAAAATTAGTAGTAGGGAAAAGGGGAATTTTACTTATATTTTGGCAGAGAATATGTTGCTTCTTCCTACATGGGAAGAACAACTAATATAAATCTCCAATGTCCAGAATTCGAATCTGAAAAATTCTCAAGGTCTTTGCTTGGAACTATTCCTGGGGGGTGTGGGTTACAAGATAGTACCTACGTTAATTACCTTTGTTCGGCTTTTAGGTTCAAAGAAATCCAATCATTCCTCTCTCCACCCTCCTTTACCTAATCCAGAAGACGTAGAACAAAGCAATTTTCTTATGGTCATGCTTCAAAGGAGGAATTCCTGGGCGATATATTTTCTTATTCCCTTGCAATTTGAATTTGCGTTGCATTTTTGACTATGACAGATGATGAAGTAGGAGATAAAGTAGGTGTTAATGCTTAGTTACATAAAGGGGAGCGTTGCATATGGCCATACTTAGCAGCAGGCTAATTTGGGACTCCTAAAACAAACCCAGGTCTTAAACACTGGAGTGAGTATCTGAAATTTCATAATGCCAAGTGACTAATTTCTCCAATGGGTGGAATGTAGAACTGAAAGCTTGATTCTAGGTAGATATATTATTTTGCATATGAGAGGAAACTGCAAAGTTAGAGGCCTAGAGACATCCTGAATTACAGCCATTTCTCTCTTTCTCTTTTTCTCTCTCTGCATGTCATTCTTTGGAGTCCCCACACAACAACGGTTGCAAGTTATAAATTTAAAACGCTGTAAATATGTCTCAGAAAGTTTTCGTTTATACGTTTATATGAATATGTTTGTTTTATTATTAGTGAGACCCTACAGACAGTTCAACTCCTTTAGGTTAGGTCTTTTGGGTTTAGAGTTTAGAGATTTAGAGGTTCATTCATTCAGCAAACATTCATGGGGCCTCTTAGACAAAGCCCTTGGCCCCAGGGAGCTCACAGTCTTGGGGAAGATCTGAGTGTCCGTGGGCAAAGTCAACACAATGGGATAAAGGCTCTGACTGGGGAGAGGGTGTGGTGGGAGCTCAGAGGAGAGGTGCCCAGGCGTCCCAGGGAAGACAAAGAAAGCAAATTAACATTGGTAACTGTATAATGCTTCTGATCTGTAGTTCTTTTGCCTTCATTGTCTCTTATTCTGGAGGTTTCCCTACTTGCCAACTAGGACAGGGTGTTATTCCAACTTTCGTTGGAATTATTCAACTATTCGTACACTTTTTTTTTTTTTAAGATTTTATTTATTTAATTGACAGAGAGATCAAAGTAGGCAGACAGGCAGACAGAGAGAGGGGGGGAAGCAGGCTCCCCGCTGAGCAGAGAGCATGATGTGGGGCTCGATCCCAGGACCCTGAGATCATGACCCGAGCCGAAGGCAGAGGCTTTAACCCACTGAGCCACCCAGGTGCCCCAACAAGGTCGTATACTTTGTAAGGGGTGGATCCTACATTCACACTTGGGGATCCTGATGTTCTCCAGCAGGGCTGGTTCCTTCCTGGTCCTAACACCACTCTGTTTCTTGGCCAGGCTGGTGTAGCCCTGGTGTCCCAGGCCTTCCATCCCTCAAGGGTAAATTGAGGACATTTTCCAGGATGATTTTAAGATCTTGTGCCTCTCAAGGGTCTATGATTTCAAGAACCTTTGCTTTTCTAGCCACTGAAAAACCTTGATGTGAAAGTAGTGTCAGGTTTTTATTCATGTTTTACAGAACCCCTTATGGTAGGCTGATCTTAATTTAAAAAAAAATCTGTTTCAAGATGAAGACATTGAGGAACTAGGATCCTGCCACTTCTCTGTGGTGCCACAGGGTCCTGGCAGGGTCAGCGTTCATGCTTCTGGCTTTTGAGTTTCTGATCTCTTATTCCTCTGTGTGAAATGGCTTTCCCAGTACCTCTTAATTTTTATTTTACTTCCATTTCTAGTGGGTGATGCTTGAAACTACGTTCTGTAATTAAATGCCCCCGAGGCTGTTTCCTGCTCTAGATTTTTTTTTAAGATTTTATTTACTTATTTGTCAGAGAGAGCAAGCGAGCGAGTGAGCGAGTGAGTGAGTGAGTGAGCAAACACAAGCAGGGGTAGCAGCGGGCACCCCAAGTATTTGTAGGTGAGATGCTCCAGGCACACAGGAGGGAGCCTGGAGGGTGTGGGGCAGAAGTGCTTCTAGAGGCTGGTGCAGGAAGGTGACCTTCACTAGCAGTGGGAGGATGTAGGTGGGTGAGTCCTATAGGAGATGACTCTTTCTGAGAAGAAAACAGCCGATCAGCAGCGAGGCTTAGGGTTGGTCAGGACATTTGTTTTCTGGGCAGCAAGCAAATAGTAACAACAACAAATAAAACGGAGACCAAAGGAGAAGGAAAAGAAAAAAAAACAATAGGGCTCATTGAAGGGCAAAATAGGCCAGTAAGGAATATTGGAAGTGAGAACCGTGAGCAAATGATTACTCTCCCTGCTTCTCACCTGCGAAAGGGCATGTGTTTCCTAGAGAACACTCATGAGTGTAAGAGGCAATGTAATGAAAGGCTGCACCGGAATGCCAGGGATTTCATAGATTATAAAGGACGGTGAGCTACCTCTGAATGTAGGTGTGGCTGCTTCACTTCATGCTCCAGAAGTTAAAGAAAGAAAGAAAGAAAGAAAGAAAGAAAGAAAGAAAGAAAGAAAGAAAGAAAGAAAGAAAGAAAGAAAGAAAGAAAGAGAAAGAGAGAGAGAGAAAGAAAGAAAGAAAGAGAGAGAAAGAAGAAAGAAAGAAAGAAAGAAAGAAAGAAAGAAAGGAAGGAAGGAAGGAAGGAAGGAAGGAAGGAAGGAAGGAAGGAAGGAAGGAAGGAAGAGAGGAAGAAAAATTTTTTTTCTGGATAAAATTGTACTTTTTTTTTTTTTTTTAACCAAACAGCTGTAGTCTTTGGGCATTAAAAATAAGTTTTTGACTACGACAGTGTTTCTCTTCCCAGTAACACGTGGGCTACGTCGTCCCGCCTGGTTACTGAGGGCCTACAGAAGATGGGCCTACAGAGTTAGGCTGACACCTTGCATTTCCAGAGTACGTGGCTTTACTGTCCTGGCAAGCCTTCTGGCTCAGCCTGAACTGGGTTCAGAGTTTGGGTGTGTGTGCCCCTAGCAGGGAGCTCACGGTCTATACGAATGGGCTTATCTGATGTCGTTTGTTATCTGATGCCATTAGGCTGGTGACAACTGCTCCAGGTCTCTCTGGACCAAGGGCGTGATCACTTTGTGCTTTCGTGTTGCTCGGGGTTCTGGCACACCCATGGGACTTTCTTTAGCTGAAGAATTGCATCTAGAGGTGATTTGTGTCACATCAAGCAGCTGCCTAACCACAGAAGCCAGAGGAGCAAGTCAAGCCACTCCATCAGCGTGGCTGCTTGGCTGACTCGGATGAGCAGAGACCCCTAACATCCCCCACCGGGCACACGGGAGACACAAGGAACGAACTCGCGATGCCACAACCCGGTTCGTTTTGTTTGTTACTGCTGCATAACGTGCCCTATCCTGACTGATAGAGATGATATTTTAGAGTTTTGTTTTGTTTCTTAATTGAAGGAGAATGTTTTTGTTTGCTTCTCTTGCTTCTTTTGTGGAGAGGAGATGGGAAGAGTGGAAGGGACAAGGACATTGGAAGGAGGTGGCATGGGTCTGTTCTCTGGCTAGGCCCTCCGTCTGGTTGGAGGCCCCAGTGGAGAAAGAAGTTGAGTAGGAAGCTAAACAGACTCTTCTCATGGGTGATTTTCAGAGAGTCTTGCCATAAGGCTTCAGACTCAAGTGACAACATGGTGCCCTGAAGTCAGGGGAGGGCCATATTCCCACCTTTCCGCCAGGACCCAGCAGTGCTGTGACATCTCAGGCACCGGTGGCCTGGGGAGGATCTTGACACAGCTTCTCCTTTTCAGACATCGGTATTTCTACATAGGAGGGAGTGGCAAAAGCACGTATGGTGTCCTGACAGCAGGAGCAGGCAAACCTGGGCCGACTTAGGACTGGACACGCCTGAGATACCACCCTGGAGCTACCCAGAAATGACTGGGGGGAGTTTTGGAAGGAGCTGCTAAGGGCCGGGTGTTGCACTGTTGATGCTAAGAACTGCCGTCACTTGAAATTCATATTAATGGGACCTCCTATGTATGTCCAGGCTTGGGAGGTTTAGAGACAGTGAATCAGATACTTAGTCAGTGGCTTTGGTCCAGCGGAGCCCAAGGCAAGGCTGCAAACTGGTGACGATATGCACCTGTTGATCTTTCTGACTGACCGTCAGCTTTCCGAGGTCATTCCTCCACGGTCGCAATCTGGCACTCAGGGTCAGTGTGGATTCTGTCCAGTGCTCAGACTGAACGTGTGACAGATTCATTCCGTGAAGAAGAAAACCAAACTGTTTAACATTATTTTATAAATCGTTGTCATTTCTAGACTTTGTTATAGGACCAATTTTCCTTTTTCTTTTTTCTGTCAACATGGAAAACAGCATTTATTCTCTTTACAATCAATGGCAATTTTCTCTTGGGGAGAGAGTGAGGGAGGCGGTTTAGCAAACTACATTTAGTCAACTGTGTTGACTTTGTCCAAGAAATGACTTTTAGAAGCCACGACATAGTCCCAGACGGAGCGCTATCGAAGCACAAGTATCTTTGTGAGGCTACATGATGCCAAAAAATAGAGACACTATTTTGTTGAATTTCAGTTGGGCTCGGGCAGTTTCATTTTAACACCCTTCGCTAACCCCCAAATTCAGTCCCACTACCTTGCGGACGTTATTAACAGCATGTCACCTGAGGTTCTGACCCCAGAAGGCGACCTGAGAGAATTGACTCCTCCTCTGTCTTCTCTATTTTATTTTCTTTGTCCCTGTATTTAGGCAGCAGTGTGGAATTTTCTGGCGGCATCTGCAGTAATGACCCTGGCTTTGAGAATCCATTAATTCCTCTCCATCGGCTTGGGTCGATAGCTTAGGCAACTCTGGGCACCATGGTATTGTGCACAGCAGAGCCTGTCGAAATGCACATCCCTACTGAAATGTAATGTAAAAATCTGGGACAATGTCAACTGGGAAATAGCATTTATTCTCTTTATAGACAATGGAAGATTGTTGTATTTGTTAATCTGGTCACATCTCCTTCAAATATTATAAGTTAACACTAATCAAGATCTTTCTGATAAATTAACACAGTTTCTCACCCCAAAAGGGTGAAGTCCTGGTTCTTGTTCAAGGTCACCAATTAGTAGCAGAGATGGAATTTTTTTTTTTTTTTAATTTTATTTATTTCTTTATTTGAGAGAGAGAGGGCACAAGCAGGGGGAGTGGCAGGCAAAGGGAGAAGCAGGCTCTTGGCTGAGCAGGGAACTGGATTCAGGACTCCTTCCCAGGAACCTGGGATCATGACCTGAGCCAAAGGCAACGCTTAACTGACTGAGCCACCCAGGTGTCCCCAGAGATAGACTTCAAACTCAGGACTTTATGCTGCTTTACTATCCCCATCCCTCTTCACATAGGGAGCACTGTAAAGTAATTAAGGGGTGACATTTTCTACAATACTTTTAAGCTTCCACACTGTTATTTTGCTTCTAGAGAAAGCGTTACAGAAAAAATTTTTCTGCTTTGATGTAACGTATAATGGCATATTACTAATCCATGGGTGTTACATTTCCCTAAAGAATTGCTCTCTTCCTTACATTGGCAAAGCAAGCCTGCCTCTCTATGATCCACCGTACAGATTTACCCCCAAATCTGAAAAGATATTACATACAAGCAGATATCTGGGATCTGACAACAAATATATATATATTCATTATATTTATACATTATACATTCATGTTATTTATATATTATACATTTATATAACATAAATATTTTAAATAATAATAAATATAGTAAATAATAAATAAAATATAGATATAAATGTATTTATATAAATTTATTATATTTATATAATAAAATTTATATATTGTATATAAAATATATAAATATAAAACATATACAAATATTTATATATGATATACAACTATAATAACTATAAATATAATAAATTATATATATATATATATTAAATAGTTGCTTGGATATTACTTCATCCAAATTCTTCCTTATTACTTCTAAAGAGAATTATAATCATAGACTATTAGCCATACCCACTTACTGAGCCACTGCTCTGGGGCCAAGCATGGCACTCAGCCAGTGTCTTTCTGCTGACATTTAATGGCTCACAGTGACCCATGAGGTCAGTACTAGATTAGCCCCATTTTACTGACGAAGAACTGAGGCTTACAGAGTTTACGTAATCCAAGTTGTACAGCAAACAAGCGGCTGAGCGGTATTCACAACGACACCATTGGTTTTACTCATGTACCTGAGGAACACTCGTTTCTGGCGGAAAAAAAAATGATTTCCACAAATTAAAAAAATGGAACCGACCCAGAAATGAGTTGAAGAAACCAATGTAACCTATGTAACAGATTTAAACTTCGTGTTTTGGGAGCTAGTTTCAATGGAGACCTGTTCATCTTGTCAGTTTCCCTAGAAAATTAATTTGCTTTGCAGCAAAGCCACAGGATGGGGTCTATTAGACATTGCAAACCAGCGAGATCCAGTCTGCCTTTTAGCCAGGCACAAATTGTACACTTTATAGGGGGAAGAAAACCTGTGAATTAAGACAAAGCAATGTGAAACATTTTTCATTTAAAGAAAAGCTAGCCCCTTAATATATTTTGTAGCTGTAGGGTCTTGACCCTTCGAGGATGTTGAAAGGGAAGGAATAACAGGATTGATTAAGGGAAGGGGAAAACATCAACTTTAGAAAGGTTGTGGCAGAGGAGATGGCATTATGATGCCCGACATGACTTCCTCCTGCCAAAATGAGATTCATTAAAGGAAACTCTTCACTAAATTAAAACCCTCTTCTCTGGTCTCCTCCCCTCCAGATGTTAGCAACCCGCTGCTGTTTGACAACATGGCTGTGGGTAATCAGTGGAAATGCCTCATCACCTTCAAATAGAGGGGATGACAAGCAGCACCGGGAAATATTTTATTTACCAAGTGAAGGAAACAGCTGACTGATGACTTCTATCAGGAATCCGCAAGGAGATGACGCGATGCCCTCACTATGAGGGGCGATTGCTGGCAAGTCAGATGTGGCTGCTCCTGCTCCAACGAGAGGTCCAGATGCTGTTATGATTCCTTCCCTGAAGATGACAGGACGGTTCGGAGGGTGGCAGCAAGGAGGAGCTCGACGCTCAGAGAGTGTCAGGCCCTTTGGTGAACTGCAGTCTTTCCCAGACTGACCCCCTGGGGCAGCTCGCGCTCTAGGATACAGCAAGGACTCCCGGAGGGCATTTCAGTGCATGGGAAATGGAAATGGCCGAAAACAGAAGTCTCCACATCAGACAAAAATGAACTCATAGTTCTGCTGTGTTGGGTGCTCTCTCTTAAAGGGCACATCTTGTTAGTGAGGCTAGGGAGCCACACGGCCCCTTGCCAGGGCCGCAGGTGCCTGCACCCGGAAGAGGACGGTGGGGGTCACAGATCTTGTATTCCATCTCATTCGGAGGGGGAGATGAGAGTGCCCGCCTCTGTTACCGAAATCCCAGGGAATGAGAGTGTCAATATGAGTCACAGTAGCATCTCTTCGCTTGAATTTTTGATTAGCCCATCAGGTCCTTAAAACCAGGGACACAGCTTGTTCAACTAAATTCCCAAATCCTCGTTTAGTTCTTGGCCCACAGTAGGAACATAATAAATATTTTGGAGGGATGAATGAGTGAATGAATGAGTTCAGGCCTGAGTTGAAAATTAAGGAGGCCACTTTCTTCATTCTCTCTCTCTCTCTCTCCGTTTTTTTTTTTTCTTCGATTTCTTTGAGGATGCTTTGGTCAGCCAGGGTCCGGGGGTGCTTCTTGCTAGGGTAGAGTCATTACCCTTAGGAGACTAGGTGTGTCCTGTATACAAGAGGGATGGAGACTTGGAGTGGACTGCTTTGCTCTCTCTGTCCCAGGGCTTAGGGTGGAAGGGAATCTTACAGTTTTAAATTCATCCTAAAGCCAGTCTGGGGCTGAAACTCCAAGTCAGAATTCTCAACCTTCTCCTGAATCTTAGAAGCTACTGGGGCTATTTAAAACAACACGAGAAGGGGCACCTGGGTGGCTCAGTCGGTTGAACCTCTGCCTTTGGCTCAGGTCATGATCCTGGGGTCCTGGGATCGAGTCCCACATGAGGGACTCTGCTCAGTGGGGAGACTGCTTCTCCCTCTTCCCTCTGTTCCTGCTTGCCTGCTTTCTCTCTCTCAAATAAATAAATAAAATCTTAAAAACAAACCCAAAACACCACCAGGCGCCCAGTCTCCCCCACAACCCTGACCTATTAAATCAGAACCCAGGCTGGTGAAAACAAAGCAAATGATACTTGCTAGAGCTCTTCAGCGCGCAGCCAGAGTTGGAGGCCACCGCTCCAGTGCAGGGTGGTCCTCGGCTTAGTGATGTGTTAGAATCACTTGTGACTGTTCCCGGCTAGTCGACACCTGGCCCCGTTTCCAGAGGGGGGGAGTCAGGGGGTTCAACTTGGGTTCACACTTCTGTATTGACACAGGGCTTTGAAAAACATCAAGGACTGAAGAGTGCTCTTTGGCTGGGGCCGGGGTGGGGGTTGGGGAATCGGCCTTTCAAAGAACAATGGGGATTCTTGTTAAGAACACACGTTCCTGGGTCCTCCCGCTATTTCCCCGAACCTGACTCTAACACAGGGGCGTGGGGATCCGCGGTTTTTGCCTAGTGCTGCCGGTGATTCTCATGATTCGGAGACGATTCCAGATTGGGGTTTCTCAGAGTGTGGCCCTCAGGCCAGCAGTATCAGGGCAACCTGGGAACTGGTGAGAAACAAATTCAGGGGCCCCACCTTAGACCCTACTGAATCAGAAACTCTGGGGCTGAGGTTCAGCATTTAAGCAGCCCTATAGGTGGTTCTGATGCCCACTGGAGCTCGAGAACCACCGCTCTGGCTCCCTGCTTCTCAGAATGTGGAGCCCAGACAAATGGCCTTGCCTGGGCGCTTGTTAAAAATATGGACTCTCAGCACTGCCCACCTACCCCCCGCCCCCCAAGATCTAATGAGCCAGAGGTTTCCATGTTCAGGCTATCCTCCAGGTGATTCGGATCGCACATTAGGGGTTGAGAGAACTCTGCTTATTAACTCTGCTTAACATCACTTTGCTGTGGGAAAGGAAAATGTAAACTCCTTTAAGGTGGAGCAGAATCCCCAAATCAGTCATAGGTCTCTACTTAATTAAAGAGAAACGGAAACAGATCCCTTGGACCTGTACTAATATAATCAATAGATCCCAGCCTTGTGTTATTAATTCGGCTTCAGGAAAGGGTTCAGGTAAGATTAAATAAGATCTTCTAACTCCTGCCTTGTATTTGTTGTTCTTTCCATGGTTTTTCCTCATTCGATATAGAGTCTATCAAATTATTGTACTATATTATCTTATGTACATGTAACGGTATGAGCTGGAGGCGGGGAGAGGGAGAGGAAGGGGGAAGGAGAGATTGGATCGAGAGAGGTGCTTTAAGGAATTGGCTCACACGATGATCGTGAACCTGGTGAGTCCAAAATCTGTAGGGCAGCCTGCCTTCCTGGCCGTTGACAAATGACAAGTGAGAGTTGAGGTTGTGGTCTTGTGAATATCAGTGCAACCTTATGGTCTTTGATAAATAGATGATTGACAGACATATAGACAGATATGTTTAGATACAGAAACATATATGGGGGGCTGTGTGAGCACCCAACCTCTGTCGACTAAAAGGGCCAGGAAGCAATGAGCACACCCCAGTAAGCACAACCCAATAGTAATATGACCATCTCAGCACCTCCTTCCTTCCTGGAGGATGTCAGTCATTTTTCTCTTAAGGCCTCCAACTGATTGGATGAGACCCTCCCCCCCATATTATGGAGGGTAATCTCCTCAAAGTCTACTGACATGAACCTGCCTTCAATAAATAGTTTCTGACATTTGCAACTAAAAAACACTCTTTATGTTTGTCGGTCTGCATTTATCTTCCACATTGCCCATCGTGGTTTAAGGCAACTCAGCCCGAACCCTGGTTTCAAGGCCTGAGTGGGTCAGAAGTCCTTTCTACTCTCTTTTTCAATTTGCCAGCCTAACTTCCTTGCGGCTTCATCGGCTCCACTTCTGGGTCCAAAAGGGCAAGTGAGTCGCAGCCCCTGCTGTCTGGAAAGACAAACTCAGACCACGTAGAGACAGTGAAACAACTGTCTTGAGGATTGACTCCTTTTAATTTGGAAGCATTTCCCCTTTGGGTATTATGTTTAAAATGAAATAAATGATTTTTTTTTTTAAAGATTTTATTTATTTATTTGACAGAGAGAGCGATCACAAGTAGGCAGAGAGGCAGGCAGACAGAGAGGGGGAAGCAGGCTCCCTGCTGAGCAGAGAGCCTGATGCGGGGCTCGATCTCAGGACCCTGAGATCATGACCTGAGCCAAAGGCAGAAGCTTTAACCCACTGAGCCACTCAGACGCCCCGAGATAAATGATTTTTTATGGTAGTAGGGAGGTAATTTTGCATAGGCAAGGCAAGTCTTGCATAGGCAAGACTCTGAAGATAGTGTAGTTTTGCCTGGCTTAAAGAAAGAAGAGAGATTTAATTTATGAGAGGTTGGGTACATGTGGTCCTTGAGAGCTGCCTGGATTTTTGCTTTGGCTTGTCTTAGTTGCCATGCCTGTGGCTCACCTTATGGCACCACCACTGGGGCTGAATCCCTGGCAGCTGAGGAAGTCATGCAAAACACTATGCAAATGGAAGTAATTCCCAAGAGGCAATCTGACCACCATTTGCGTAGGTGGGTGACACTTTGAGGGGGAGAGCTCTGTGCCAGAATCTTGAATGCTACCATTACGTTGATCCTCAGTTGTCACAGAGTTGGCCCCTTCAAGCTGGCTCCTGTGTCCTTTTGACGTGGCTCTGTCCTTCATTCTTCAAGCATTTCTCTGATTTCTGGTCCAACAAGATGTTCTAAGGTCATCCTGTACTTCCTCTGCATTAGCCTTGCAGTAGCCATTTCTGCAAGGAATCCTGGTTTATTTTGAAGGAGAGTGGTATTTAATACAGGGTCTGGGTGCTGAGATGGTCAAATTACTATTGGGTTGTGCTTACTGGGGTGTGCTCATTGCTTCCTGGCCCTTTTAGTCGACAGAGGTTGGGTGCACACACAGCCCCCCATATATGTTTCTGTATCTAAACATATCTGTCTATATGTCTGTCAATCATCTATTTATCAAAGACCATAAGGTTGCACTGATATTCACAACATCCCAGGGTTTGAGCTGGCTCCCATTATCCTTGTTTTTTTTTTTTTTTTTTTGTTAAGATTTTATTTATTTATTTGAGAGGAGAGAGGGTGGGATAGAGAGCATGAAGTGGGGGGCAGAGGGAGAGGGACAAGCAGACTCTTCACTGAGCAAGGAGCCTGACCCGGGACTCAATCCCAGGATCCTGAGATCATGACCTGAGCTGAAGGCAGACAGCTAGCCCACTGAACCACCCAGGCACCCCTCCCATTATATCCTTAATATAGTTACTTATTTAATCACTCACCCAATGTGTAACCCAATCCCCCATCACCTTTGCTGCCTCCTTCTCAGCATGAATACCTCCTGATCCAGCCAGTCTTCCAACCCTCCATGGCCCTTGTGGATCCTTCTTCCCCAGCTTGGACTCCACAACCTCTCTAAAAGCTGCCCCTACCGCCCTCAAGCATGGCTGCCCTTCTCATCCTTCTTAGACTGTAACACCCCTTGCTGAGAGATTCCTCTGTGTGGATGGGAGTTTCTTTTAAGGGAGAAAGTATCAGAAGTGGTTTTAGCAACTTCTTTAGCAAAGAAGAATTCTTTAGCAAAAGAATTGCTTCCTTCTTTTGTTTTAAGCAAAAATCATATAAAGCATGGGGCAAGCATCGAGGTCACTTGAAACTGTCCAAGTGGCATTCAGACTTCTCTGTGGCTGGATGACCGCACCACCACGAAAGGGCTCTCTTCGGCATGACATAATTTTCATGTAAATGGGCTTCCGGTGACTGTTTTGTCCTTGAGTATACCAAGGGCTGAGCAGGTTGCTCATGCATCATTTCTCCTTAGATTTTGTCCATAAAAGCCCAGAACTCTCTCCTAGAAAAGTGTTCTGTTACTTTCTGCAGTGCCTGTCTTATATTCCTAAAATTGTTTCCTTTGGTAAATTGAACCTTTCTTGCCCTTGAACCCTAATGGAAAAATGCTGATGAGAACCCCTCTGTCCATGCCCATGTGCATTGAGTAGACAGACACATTCAGAGATAGCTGTTTACCTGAGCAGGGAAAGGCATTGAGAGGAAGCCTGGACACAGCTCCCTACAGTGGACCCCGAATGGCTTCTCTGACTTTCCCAAGCTCCCAGAGGGGCTGAGAGGTGCAGTTGACACTGTTACTTCAGTGTGTCTGGTTGTGATGGTTAATTTTACGTGTCAGCTTAACTGGGGTGCCCAGATGACTGGTTGACTATTATTCTGGGTGTGTCTATGAGGGTATTTCTAGAAGAAACATTTGAATTGGTGGACTGAGTAAAGCCCATGGCCTTCCCCAAAGTGGGTGGGCATCCTCCAATCTATTGGAAGCCTAAGTAGGACAAAGAGATGATTCAATTCGCTCTCTGTCTGATTGTTTGAGCCGGGACACTGATAATCTCTTGTTTTCCATGCTTCTGGGCCTCGGGCCTTCAGACATGGACTGGGATCTCCACCATTGGCTCACACACCTTCACACTATACCACCAGCTTTCCTGGGTCTCCAGCCAGCAGACAGCAGATTACAGGACTCCTCAGTCTGCATAGTCACGTGAGCCAATATCTTTTTTCTTCCCCCAAAGATTTATTTATTTATTTGAGAGAGAAAGAGAGTTGGTGGGGGAGGGGTGGGAGGTTGTGAGGGGGAGAGAGAGAGTCCTAGGCAGACTCCATGCTGAGCACAGAGCCCGAGCCCAACACAGGGCTCCATCTCTGGACCCTGAGATCACGACCTGAGCCAAAACCAAGAGTCAGATGCTCAACCAACTGGGCCATCAAGGTGCCCCACGTGAACCAATATCTTATAATAAGAAACCTTATGATAAAATAAAAAATATATATGTAATCTCATATTGGTTCTCTCTCTGGAAAATCCTGACTAATACAGCAGTTGTTACAAGTTCAGATTGAAGGTAATATGACATGAATGAGTTTTTACTGAATTTGAGAATCCATGTGAGAAGTAAAAGAATAATTAAATCAAATATTTGGAGGGAAAAATATCATGCATGTCAAGGGAGCAAGAAGGCGACAGAAACATTTTAAGGGCGGTCTTTGATTTCGCATATGGCTATTGGAGGAATTTATGGTCCAACAAGGACTGGGGCCTCAGGTGAAATGTTGCAGGCCAAAAGATGAGGTTCTTTAGTCCTAAGGAAGACTGATGTGTTACAAGCCGAAGACAGAATTCAGTGTCTGAAGAGAAAGCTCGTTTTCTGGACATATAAAGCTGTCTAAAAAAATCCATGAAACACTTTGTTGCTGTTCAGAAACCAAGAGTAGAGGTAAGCGCAGACCTTAATAGAAATGAGGACAGAGAATCAGGCCAAAGAGAGGCCTGGGGGTCTGCACACCCCAGTGGCACTCAAGTCATTTGGGGGGAAACGGAAAGGAAATATAGCTTTGCATGCTATGCTGTGTAGCAAACAGACAGAACAAAGAAATTTAAATGAAATGATGGTAGCTTGTTAGTTTAAAGCCTTTATAAAAGGCAATCAGAAGGTATGAGTGTCTAGAGCCCTTCGCTCACTCAGTTGATAGATCATGCAACTTTTAATTTCAGGGTCGTAAGTTTGAGTCCCAGGTTTTTAAGTAGAGATTACTTAAAAATAAAATTCTTTAAAAAAAAAAAAAAAAGGTATGAGTATCAGACAGCCAGAAATTAGAGTTTAACCTATTCTTCAGTTTTACAAACTTTGTTTAAAAATTATTAATATTTTTGGTGCAAAAGCACACAGTAAACATTTTAATTACAGATCCTTATCACAATTCTCTAGTTGCAGTTTTCCCCAAATCTTCAGACTCTGAAAACTGAAGTTAAAGGAAAAAAAAAATTTTTTTAAAGTAGTTTCCTTAAAAAGGAAAATCCTAAAGCACATAGATTATTTGGAACCGCTGCGTGGCATGCCAGGCCAATGGGGCAGCCAAGGACCAGATGAGCTGGAACTATGGAGACTTTGAGAATTTTAGATGTGGACGGGCACTCTACAAAGTACTCGGAAAATCTGGCCTGAATGGACATGAAGTTATTTTTGTTCTTATTTTCCCGTTTCATCTGACTATTTTTTTCTGCTGCAGAAATATTCACGTGTGTGCTTATGGGTTGCTTCTTGGCTCTCTTTTCAGATACATTCTATTGCCCACGAATGAAGAAACAGCTATTTGAGAGACTTCAACATTTTCTTTTCCTGATCCTCAGTTTTGGTTTAAAGCAGATGTTTCCATTATCCCAGAGCTGTGCCCCAGGATAGGACGGAAGTGAACAAGCGCCAGGTGGAAAGGAGCAAAGACACGCAAGGAATAACTTGCCATGTTCTTGATCTTTCCCCGCTTGCCTTCTTTTGTGATTCTACTTCTTCTTTGGTCTTCAGAGTTCACTAGAGAGAGAACTCCCAAGTGAGAAAAAGAATTCTTTCCCATCCAGAACTTTTTCCTATCCAGAAATAGTAAATTGTTTCATATATCTATTAATAATATAACTTCCGCATCTCTTGCCACCCGGGCTCCCGGCCCACGCTTTCTAGGATTCTTTCTTTTTGCACCTGGCAATTGTGATCTGCCTGAGCCTTAAAGGGTTCTTCCTCCTTATGTGACCTTCCTTGTGCGTATTCTGGCACTAAATACCCCATGATATTAAAATAGAATATATTATATAACATGAATATGAATGAATTTGTGCACAGTCTATTGAGTAAGATAATGTAAATAACATAGGCAACACATTTCCCGGCATTCTGTTGAGACTCCTAACTGTGTGTCATCATCATTATGATGACAACCATGATGGTGCTTATTATTATTCTAGTATCCAGAATTCCTATGCAGCCTTGTCATCATCATCCCATGTTCATTTCCCTGGGTTCTTCTCGTGCTTTCTGATGCTTTTTGCCGGGGCCAAAGCAAACGGGGCTCCCTCATTATCTTGGAACCTCATGAAGCAGGTTGATTTCGGACATGTCTAGGTCTTACTTACCACAGACGGCACGCTCTTCTGGGTAAGGGACACACATCCTCCCTAGGACTAGCAATTTTGTATAGCATGCCCTTGGGGGGCAGAAAAGCCCTTCAGACTTATCCCAGAAAGGGGTCATGTTCCTTCTTCATAAATTAGCACTGTTACTTCCTCTTTTTTCTTTCTTCCAAGAAAGCCCACCTTTCCCATCCCACAAAAGAAAAATAAATCTTAACTCTGAGAACACCTCCACATGTTCCAAATTTGGCTACCTTCTTGACTCTCCTAAAAGCAAATTAAAAAAAATTATGCCTTTCTTTTCCCAGGAAAATTTATATAACCTATGAATTATTTAGCCTTCAATCCCTACAGAGTCTTCATACATTTTGTTTTATTATCTTAATAACAAATGCGTATTGCAAACAAATTAGAAAATATATACGAGTTTCCATAAATTAAAAAAGGAAGTAAGATTATGTATAATTTTGACATCTAGGATTTGTTACGCTAGCATATACATGTGGTGACTTCCATGTTTTCTCATACAGTCCAATTCCGGGGATGGGGTTATTATGTACATGCCATTTTTAACCTGAATTTTAAAATTTTAATTTAATATATTTTGAAAATCTTTGCCTGTTAATAAATAAAATCTGATGTGATCCCAACATTGAGGTTCAGTCTGGAAGGGAGGGGAGATAGGCTTAATGGCTAATAGCCTTACTGCGGGTTCATCAGCGTCCACACGAACTCAAAAACAAACATCACTATTGCAGAGAGGCCGTTGTATTTCTTTTAGGTCCCTTACCTTGTTGTTCTTCTTAGCTCATCTCCTCTTGACGATTTTTATGTGTTGTCGGTGGGTTGTGTCTCCTCACCACCAGAATATAAGCTTTGTGAGAGCTGAGATTCTCTTTCGTGTTATTTCCCTGGTGGTAGAAGTATATCAAGTACAAAACCAGAACTCAACCAGAATTTATTGAATTTATTAAGGAAGAATTCACACCATAATCTGAAATGATGTTTTTGTTCACTTATTTGGTATCTTCTCTGTTGTCTAGCCTTCTCCACTAGGATGTAAACGAATACCTGATACATAGTAGGTCCTCAATTGATGAACGAATGAGAGAATAAGTAAATTGTATCCTCCTTAATGTGACTATAACTAAGTCCAAACAGTGTTACCAAATGTCCGTGTTCACCCCACATTTCCCAGCATTCCTTGCAGAGAGATTGTAGCCACGTGACAGGTTCTGGCCAATGGATTATGAAAGGAAAGAACATTTGTTACTCTGGGGATGAGGCAGTTATGAACCAGCATGCTTCTTGCATCTCTTTCTTTCCCCAGCTCAGGACCTTGGAGGCCAGGCGTTTTAGCTGACGGAGCTTAGGGTGGAAGAAAGACACCCATGCCACATCAGATTGTAGGTAAGTGAGAGAAACAAAGCTTTTGGGGGGGGTTAAGCCACTGCTATTTTAGTTTGCCTTTTTAGGGCTAATGGGAACATAGCCAAGACTATGCTGCACACATATATGCACTATACGCACATATACAAAACCAGTTATAATAGAAAATCAGAAACGTGTTCTTTGGCCATGGAATTGAACAAATTTAATTCACACAAACTAGGATGTAGCCTATGATTTTGACCTCATGGTTTTATTTGCTTTTATGACACCCATACTGAGGTGCTTGGGTGAAAGCAAAGGATAGAAAGCCTGAAAATGTTCTGAATATCAATGAGATTTCTTTAGACATGTCAGGGGTTGGAAATAAAATATTTTAGTTTAGTATACTATCTAGATTGTTTCTATTGTAAATTCTAATTTCACTTAACCCATAGGTTGTTTATATTTTCAGAACAGGAGCAATTCCT
Source organism: Procyon lotor (assembly GCA_028646535.1). NCBI lineage: Eukaryota > Metazoa > Chordata > Mammalia > Carnivora > Procyonidae > Procyon > Procyon lotor. The sequence continues at coordinate 117,798,339 of CM053606.1, forward strand.
TTCCAGCTATAGTAAGAAACAAATTCTTGCGCTCTCGGGGCGTCATATTTTCAAGCTGACAGCTGCAAAGATGGCAAGTATGAGTTAGAGAGTGCTCTTGGCTTGCTCGAGTCAATCATTTACCTACTGCAGAAGTTCCCAGACTTTCTCAGCTCATAGTTACAGTCAACTGAGCAATTTATTCATTTGGCCTCAGGCCAAAAAATATATAATAACATTTCAGATTATTATGTACTAGGTCCGAATAAATTACTAGTAGTAATTTGTGCCTGACAGATGTCACATTTCCCTCAAAAATTTAAAACCTCCTGCGGGGCCCATCTGATGCACTGCAGTGACTTACTTACTGCACCTCAGCATGCAAAGTTTGAGAACTCTATTTCTTTGACTTAATATTTGTGAGGATTCGAGGAGCCCTATCTTTTGAAAAACTCATAGCCTTTTGGGAGCTTCTGTCTTGTTGTAGAGAAATCTGAATATCTACTGACAACATATCAAAAGGTAGTAACTTGAGCTTCAAGTGAAATTTGGAGCATCTGCCGAATTTGTTGAAATTGTGGGCATTGTTCTGTATGTTTCACATTTCACTGAAGGAAGTCACCAGAGTAGATGACACTAGACACTTGTCTGTGTCACTAGACACAGGTCACTAGACAAAAGAGTGAAGTGGGTAAGCTACCCAGAGGTTCTTCCAATCTCTGTTCTCTTGGCTCCCAGGAGTCCAAGCTCTTGGGCATTTCCTGTGACCTCTCTGGATAATCCTTCACAGCTTCTTTGATGAGCTAATCCTTGCATCAGAGCTTTTAATTGTTGACATTCTTTAAGTCCTGCTCTTAGGTTTCAATTACAGTTTATGAGCAGATGGCTTCCCAAACCTTTAATTTTTTTCTTCATACTGTGTTTCCTTTTTAAAATCACTTGAGTCCTTTAATAAAAGAAAGTCAACATTACCAACCATGTGTAGAGATCTTGGGGAGACAGAAGGTCAAGGTAGTCAAGAGGTGCCTCCTCAACTTTCCCTCCCTCTTGTCCCATAGAGGGAAGCTAGATCCTATGAAGGGAATGTACGTGTTGTAGGTCCGGGTGGTGACTAGCAGTATAGCTGGGGGGCGCCCACACATGGTGTCTGGGGAGACAACTTCAGAGAAACTTGAGGCAAAGCTGCTGCTTTTCGCAGTATGCTAGATCTGGGGTTCTTCACTCTAGATGCGCAGGAGAATCATCTGGGGAGATTTTTTTTTTTAATGCCGAAGTTCCACCCTGACCAGATTTAGGAAGTAAATCAGATTTAGGAAGACAGGTTTGGGTATCATTTTAAAAAGCTCCTGAGGGGATTCCAGTGATTAGTCAGAGTTGAGAGCTGCTTTGCTAGAGGAAGGTGACTTGAGAAACAAGTAGAGGTGAGGGTGGGGAACACTGAATTTGAGCTTCTTCTGGTCTACCAGCAGGTTCAGAGGATAGGGTTCTGCATCTGCAGGCAGACATCTTGCCGTAAACCCAACATGAAAGACTGTGGAACTGAGCTCTGTGGAAAAGAGCAAATCTTGATGACATCATTTGAGACATTCCTGAAGCGAGCAATGTGTCTAAAAACTTCAGTTTTGTATCCCATGCTTTCTCTCTTACTTAAGTAAGTATGGCTTAGATTTACTGCCTTTGTAAAGCGAGACAGAAGAGTGCTGCTTGTGTGGCTTTGCTCCCTGTTTCCCCCTTCTTCATCAAAGCCTTCAAGAGACATTTACCTTTTATGCCCTATACAAAGGACTTTGTTTTTGTTTTGGTTGGCAGAGTCTACTCGCTTTGTCCCAGTATTTGTTCTTCCTTTCTTCCATGTAATAGCATTTCTAGCTGGGCTGCCTAGAAAAATAAAGACAATTCTGAGTTTCCATTGCAACTATGGCCAGAAGACCGAGTTTTGGCCAATAGGATGCAAGCGGAAGGATAATGTGATAGCATCCAGAATCCTTAAAGACGACAAGACATTCTTCCTCCATTTTGTTATCTCAAACATGGATGTCGCCATCTTTGACTTGAGGATGAGCCCATAACTTAAGAATGAGACAAACAGAAAGGGCAAATCCTGGGAATTCCAGGAAGCAGAGCCACCACATTGACTGGCCTGTCACTTCCAGAGTTCTTTTATGTGAAAGAGAAATAACATTTCTCTCTTATTAAGCCAGTACTATTTTGGGTTTTCTGTCACTCAGAGCTGTTCTAATCCCAGCTAATATGCCCTATTAAGTTTCATCTTGATAGACTTGGACCATTACTTTGTGTCTTTGGGTACTGATGTCGTCATTCAACATCTCTACCCCATCCAGCTCTCTGTCATCTGTTAATGAGATCAGTGTGGCATCTGTGCCTTTGTCTGAGTCATTAATAAAAATAGGATCTGGAGAGGGCTGGAGATAGCGATCTCCTGCCTACTCCAGAGAACCCTCTCCTTGGGTGATCTGTGCATCTGTAGGTGGACACAGGTGGAGGGCAGTGCAGAGGGAAGTCGAGGAGTGTCTGCCATAGATCCATGCATCTCAAGCTTTGGTGAGTATCAGAACCACCCCGAAGGCTTGTTAAAACAGACTTCCAGGCCTCAGCCCTGGAGTTTCTGACTCTCTATGCCTGGGTTGAGGCCCAAGCAATTGGCTTTCTAATAAATCCCAGGTGATGCTGATACTGGTGGTTCAGCGACCACACTATGAGAACCGTTACTCTAGGGCTGTGATTTTATTTTTTAATTTTTTCTTGTTTAAAGATTTTATTTATTTATTAGAGAGAGAGAGAGAGAGAGTGCACAAACAGGCAGAGTGGCAGGCAGAGGAGGCAGAGAGAGAAGCAGGCTTCCCACTGAGCAAGAGCCCGATGCGGGACTCAGTCCCAAGCCCCTGGGATCCTGACCCGAGCTGAAGGTGACTGAGCCACCCAGGTGTCCCTAGGGCTATGAGTTTTAGTTGGAAGGTAAACTACAAAAGAGAAAGAATATTTAAAAGTGACTTGGCTATGGAAGGCAAGTCTATTGAGGAGACAAGAGGGGATAGATTGCACAGTATCAGGGAAGGGTGGATTCTGATAGCACTTGGGCCCCGCACCGTGGCTTGTAGGAAAGGGGCCAGCAGGGCTGGGCGCAGATGAAGGTAGACTGGTCCATTTGCTTTGAGGAGGCTGTGGGAGCTCTTGTCCAATGGCTTCTCTTTTCTCAGGGAAGGTGTGCAAGAGCATGAATTGATGTGAGGGACAGCAGCTGTGTGAGGAGAAATTATGAAAGAGCCTTTGCCCGTGCAATGTTCCAGGGGAGTCTACTGCACGCTAGGTGTAATACACAGCTGGTGAGGCACGTTTGAGGGAGAGACAGGAAGACTCTGGCAGGGTCGAGTACCCCTTTAAGGAGTTAATTGATTACTGTTCATATTTGTACATTACTAAGAACATCTAGATATTAATCTTTCAGCACTTCCGGGGAGGATATGGCATGATACCCATCTAGATGTCGCCAGGCCCGGGGATGCCTGGGTAGCTCAGTCTGTTAAGCATCTACCTTCAGTTCAAGTCAGGATCCCAGGGTCCTGGGATCAAGTCCTGCATCGGGCTCCCTGCTTAGTGAGGAACCTGCTTCTCCCTCTGCCTGCTGCTCCCCCCCTCTCTCTCTGATGACTTAAAAAAAAAAAAAAAAGTGTCTCCAGGCCCAGAAAGTACCTGATGAATGTACAGTTCACAGTAGAGGGGCATGTGAAGTTCAGTGTGTAGTTTAGATCCCCCCCCCCTGCCCCGGGGAATAAAATGACAGTTTATTAGCTTTTACATGGGTATGTTTTTTGTTAATGTGTGACTGTCTTAGGGGAGATAATCCTTTATACATTGTTGGAGTATCACACCTTAAAAAAGAAAGAAGAAGAAAAAAAAGACTCCAGGGTACAACCACCAAACTCTGAAATGCAGTGTGGAAACCTCATTCTTTCCAAAGTAGTCACAAGAAATTCCAACAGGGGCTGCCATATACATGCACATTTTAGCTTACTTCTGACACATAGGAACAGCCACGGTCATGGTTCGGCAGCCTTCTCTATGGGCATGTGCAAAATAGGGGAACAAGTCTGAGGGCATTTGGGACGGCTTCCCACCCCACCAGAGAGGTAGAGACTGGCCCAGGGGCGCTGTCGGTTCTGAGAGGAAGAAATTGAAACCAGTAGAGAAGCAGAGGACAGCTCCATCACTAGAACAGGTCCCCAGAGAACAGGGTGGTGACCAGCTGTCCCCATGTGCTTGGAACTAAGGAGGTGCCAGGGATGTGGGATTTTCAGTGCTAAGCCTCTGGTAGTCTAGGGCAAATCAAGACAAGTTGATCGCCCAAGCAGGGGCTGCTGCTTGTGCGGGAGGGAGGGGGGGACCCCAAACTAGAGCACAGCGCCAGCGCCTGCTGTTTGGCTGGTGGGAGGAGACAGCGCTGGTGGCTCCTGGGCGGCGGGTGGGCGCACCTGGTCCGTGGCCGCCCACGCTGGGTGCCAGGCTCTGCTGTCCTCACCTGGAAGCCTTACTCACTTCTGAAGAAAGGGCTCCTCAGTTTCCTTTCTACCAGGTCCGGCAGGTTACATAGCAAGTGTGTAGGAAGGGAGCTGGGGGTTCTGTTTTTCTTCAAAAAAATTTTTTTTAAATTAACATACAATGTATTATTCGCCCCGGGGGTACGGGTCTGTGAGTCGTCAGGCTTACACAGGAAGACAAGTTCTCTCTCATCCGCTCTCTCACTCCCTTCTCTTGCCCCCCTCTCCCTTCCTCACCCTCTCCCCTTTCCCTCTCCCCTTTCCCCTCCCTTTCTTCTCCCCTTCTCTTCCCTCCCACTCCTCTCCCCCATCTCTCCTCTTTTCCTCCTTCCCCATTCCCTTTCTCCCCTTCTGTCCCCTCTCCCCCTTCCTCTCCAACGTCCTCTTTCCTCTTCTCCCGTCTTCTCTCCTCCTATCCCGTCGCTCCCTCTTTCTCCATCTCCTCCCTCCTTCTCTCTCCCTCACCTCCCCCTCTTTCTCTCTTTTCTCCCCTCCCA
>CM053606.1:117813623-117837775 GCA_028646535.1 Procyon lotor
AGAAAGGCCATGTGAGAGTGGTAATGTGGCACGTTAAGGTCTAGAATGGCCTGCAACAGCTTCTAAGTCTCCCCGGACCCCAGGAGAGAGGCAGAAGAGTTGAGACAAGGCCAGGATGATGGAAGCGTCCTAGAGGAAGTAACGTGGGGGGTTATCAGGAGCTGTGCATGGACTCTATGCCAACTAGAGACCATGCAGGACCGCAGACATCAAGAGCGAGGGATGGGATGGTGGAGACAGAAGTCCAAAGACCACATAGAATGAAGTTCTCAGCAGATGACAGCACATGACTTTTTGGGACCAGATTCTGTCTGCCTTCCCATCCCTGTGCATGATCTTGTGCAAATGCCCAAAGAAAAAGGAGGCAGGAAATACCTTGAATTAACTGAGTTTAATCAGGAAAAAAAGAGCCTCGAGCAGATCCCAATTTTATAAGAATTTAGTAACTAAACTGGGGCGCCTGGATGGCTCAGTGGGTTAAGGCCTCTGCCTTTGGCTTGGGTCATGATCTCAGGGTCCTGGGATGGAGCCCCGCATTGGGCTCTCTGCTCAGCGGGGAGCCTGCTCCCCCCCTCCCTGTCTGCCTCTCTGCCTACTTGTAATCTCTCTCTCTGTCAAATAAATAAATAAAATATTAAAAAAAAAAAAAGAATTTAGTAACTAATGGTGATGCGCATCTGCAGAATGTCTGGGTTAATCATGAATGAGACTAGGACAATCAGCCAGCTATTGGGGAAGAAAAAAATTACATTTTGATCTTTACCTATAACAAATACTTTAGCTAGGAAATAGCTAAAGCTATTTAGCCTCTCCCCAATATCTTTTTAAAAAGCTGAAAGAAAATGTGAAGAAATATTTTCTAATATCTCAATATGAGGGGCCTATCTAAGCTATAAGTAAGATATGAAATTTTAAAGAAAAACATCAACAGATTTCATGATAGAGTGATTTAAAAATTTGTATGCAGAAATGCCTCTGATTAAAATGCACATAAATTGGGAAAATCATTATAGCAAATAAGACAGACATTTACAACCTAGCAATATAAACAACTCCTACTAATACATAAGGAAAGGTTAAGATCTCAAAAGAGAAATAGGCAAAGGACGTAAAATAACATATTGCAAATAGGAATTTTAAATGGTTGACGTGGAAAAATATTTAGTATCAGGTTAAAACAAGAATGACATGCTTTTTAATACCTATCAATTTAGGAAAGATTTTAAAAAATGGCAACACTCATTTTAGAAAGACACTCATTCACTTTGCTGTTGGGAGGATAAATTGAGCCAAATAATTTGGATAGTAGTTTGGTAATCTGTATTAAGAATTTAAAGGAGTTTAAAACTGGAAACAACCAGGGGCACCTGCCTGGCTCAGTGAGTAGAGTGTGTGACTCTTGATCTCAGAATTGTGAGTTCGAGCCCCAAGTTGGGTGTAGAGGTTACTTAGAAATAAAATCTTAAAAAATAATTGGAAGCAACCTTTGTTTTCCAAATTGAGGACTATTTCAGGAAATCAGTGTATGTTTACATGTTTAACCATTACATGGCCATTAAAGTGAAGGCATTCAAAAATATTTAATGGTTTGGAAAATGCATATGTTATCATGTTCAGTGGCTACAAGCAACAGGCCAAATTATATATACAGTGTGATCACAACTGTGTGCAGAAATATGCACGGAAATAGTTTGAAAAAAATGAAAAAAAAAAAACAACCTATTTTTTCAAAAAATAGTTTGAAAAAAAATCGATCTATCCATGCTTTTTTTTTTTTGAGTGTCGTAATTATCAGTAATTTTTTTTCTTTTTACTTTTTTATTCTTCTGTAGTGTAGAAGAATTCTGTATTGGAAAAATCAGAAAATGATCTTTTATATTTTTTAAGATTTTTATTTGACAGGGAGAGAGAGAGAGAGAGCACAAGCAGGGGGAGCAGCAGCAGAGGGAGAGGGAGAAGCAGACGCCCTGCTTGAGAAAGGAGCCCAGTGTGGGGCTCGATCCCAGAACATTGGGATCATGACCTGAGCTGAAGGCGGACACTTAACTGTCTGAGCCACCCAGGCGCCCCTAGGACATGATCTTTGTTAGAAATAAATATTTACTTGTAGCTTTATTGCAACTTAACCAATGACTCCTGCTCTAATGATCTGATGTGATTTTGTTGGCTAATGCATTCGTCTCAAGCTATTTAAATGATGATGGTGTCAGTGACTCACATAATACTTTTATAGCTCTCAATATGTGTCAGGTCCCACACTGCATGCTTTACACATATTGCTCATTCAGAATGCACGATACTCATAGGAGGTAGGTCATATTATTATTCACACTTTATGGAGCAGGAAATGGAGGCACAGAGAGGTTAATAAACTCTCCCAAGGTCACACAGCCAGTACATGGTAGAGTTGGGATTTGAATTCAGGTAGTGTTGCTCCAGTGGTCCATACCCTGTATGTGCTGCATGGTTTTTGTTTTTTTTTTTTTAAAGGTTTTATTTATTTATTGACAGAGGGAGAGAGATCACAAGTAGACAGAGAGGCAGGCAGAGAGAGGGAGAAGCAGGCTCCATGCTGAGCAGAGAGCCCGATGTGGGGCTCGATCCCAGGACCCTGAGATCATGACCTGAGCCAAAGGCAGAGGCTTTAACCCACTGAGCCACCCAGGCGCCCCACTGCACGGTTATGTTTAAGAGAATAGACAACTTTGTTTTTCAGAAAACAAACAAGACAATCCTATGAAAACAAACTTACATCAAACAACAGTAATAAATTCAAAATAACATTCCTGGGTCAGGAATCTCATCTAGGAAGTAAAAGAGTTGGGTTAGATGAACTTTAATACCCCCTTGGGTACAAATCCTACAATTATGTGTATTGGTGAGAAAAACTGACTTTTATATTCTGTAGTAGGAATGCTAATTATTTCCTCCACCCATCATTTCCTTCCCAACTTTACACCTTTTTATCCCTTTTGTCCCTCCTCCATGATTCCTAACACGGCACCTCTCCCCATGCCCTGTTGATTGGAGGGGGGTGCAGGGGGTGGAGAGGGAAGATATCTCGCCCAAGCTGGGCCAATGATTCCTGAGTTTGGAGTTGGGGCTCCAGGATTCTAGGCTACAGTGGACAGGTACTCTGAGTTCAGGGTGGGCCTCTGGTGGCCATTTTTCATCACTGCAGGGAGGGGACTAGACAGGAAAGACGGAGTAGGGCTTCTTTGTTTCCCAGTGGCTTTCTCAACCTTGCTTCTAGGCCTCCATGAGGCCTTGCTGTGTTATCTTTAGTATATCAGTAAATTCCCCTTGTGTTTGCCTCATCTTTGAGTGGGATTACTGTGTGCTGCCAACCACAGACTGGTTCCCAGCGTGCCCAGTAGAGCCGCAAGGTGAGTAATGAGGAACTTGTGCATGGAGCCATTTTTCAGTCTGACTCAAGACGTTTTCCCGTGATGATTTGGGCATTAGAGATTGGCTGCATGAGGAATGGACCAAAAACCAGGCACGTTGGTGCATGTGCTGTTGGAAAAGATGGTGAGAGACCCGCTAGGCAGCTGGCTGGCTGAAGGCTGTGGTCTGGAGTGGAGGCTAATGTACAGATTAAGCTTAGAGGTGAGGACGCCTGATTGTTTGCAGGGCTCACCGTGTTTAGGGAGTTGACTGCTAGCCAGCAGATCACGAGCGACTCCGGGATCCGCCGGTGGGCCAGCACTTTGATGCCGGCCCCACGCATGTCTTGCTCAGAACATTCGATCTGCGTTGTGGGCCGGGGCACCCTTGGACTTGAGGCACTCGCCTGGGCCAGCCCCTGTGCCTCCCTCTGCAGCCTCCAGCTGGGCTGTGTCTCTCTTGCTCTGGGTACCATGGATACCTCTGTGCTGGTCTTCCTGTCCGCCAGGCAATACTTGCATATCATTTAGCAAAAATGGAGTTGAATATTAGAAGAAACAAATGAGTTAGAAGTAGTTGCTTCTAGGCATATGGCGGAGGGGCGGAAGGGGGCAGAGCAGCTAGGGATTTGCTTTCAATATAAGCTTGTTCCTGCCTCAATTTTTTATTTTTACTATGTACATATATTCCTTAGACACAAGCAGATAAACAGTCACTGTGATAGCCGGCTGCTCCTTATGAAATAGCGCCTGACATGTCTCAGTGCCAGCCTAGACTCGCTCTCTGGTGTTACTGACTCAAATCCTAGTGCTTTCCTTCCATTCACTCTGCATGCTTTTAATAGCGCTGACCTATTTTGCGATGTATTTCATTTAGAAGCATTCTTTTTTTTTTTTTTTGCTTAGATGCTTATTGAATTCTTGCTGTGTGCAAGGATTTGTACATTAAAAACGGTGGATGTTACTTTGTCCAGTGTTGGGTAATTATTAGGTAATCGATATGGTCATTGGGAATTGGCTGTTCTGAGAAGGTACGCAGCCTAAAGAAACTTAAACAAATGCTACTGAGACCGAATAAATGTCTCTGGCAGTCTTAGAAATGTTCACTTACTTCCTCCCACTTTGCTCTATTTGGGCAATGGGAGATTGAAAGCAGAGAGCACATCCAGAGCCTGCAGAAATGCTCTGATCAGTTTGCTTATTTATTCATTAAAAATTTATTGCTCCCCCCATAGGCCCGGTAGCATATTATCAGAGGTGGATATGAAAAATAGGACATAGTCTGCAACCTCAAGAAATGAAGAGTGTTGGAGGATATTTTTTGAGGGGAAAGGAGCTTTCATTTTTTTTTTTTTTTACCTTAAAATAATTCATTTCTTCAGGAGCTTTTGCTGTGCAGCATCCTTTTAGATAATAAGCATTTGGTTGCATTTGGTTAAAATGTGTCTTGCAAATAGATGATTTACACATAAACTTGCAAGACAACATCTACAGGACAGCTTCCTGGAGGCCTGCAGGGAGAGCCCGGGGGAAGCAAGCACGTGCAGCCCGAGCCCCCTTCATGACAGCCGGGAGTCCTCTGTCTGGAAACCCTGGCCCGGAGGCCCGAGGATGCTATGCTGTGGAAGGAGGGCTGGCCCGCGTGTGGCCGCGGGCCGGGCAGACGTGCCTTGGGGAAGCCCGAGGAGAGCTCTAACTGTTGGCTGTGAATGTGGGGCCCAGCTGTCCCTACGGTGGCTTCGGACTCTGGGGAGGGACTGAGCCAGAAGAGATGAGAATGAATGGCAGCGAAAAGGTGGATGACTGGGAGGAAATGGGAAGCAGCGATGGGCTGATGAGCCGCCCATGCCTGATTCAAGAGTAGAGGAAAGCCAGTAAGCAGAGAAAAGAGAGGAGCTCTGTTTTAGATAAGTCACAATAGGCTCATATGCTAATAGTCCTTAAAGACACAGAATACCCACTGGGCAGGGGAGGGGCGGGGAGGCCGGTCGCCCCCTGGGCTGCGAGGTCTTGGGCCAGTTACTTAACTTTTTTGGGAAGATGTTTTCTTCTGGGTAAAAAGAGGGTGACAGTTCCCCCCACCCCCAACACAGAGCTGTTGTGGGAATTAAGTGAGCTAAACCCCATGTGCTGGACCCCATCCAGTACACTGGCTGACACACAGTAGGAATTCGGTAGGGCTGGTCTTCCTGTTCTAGCACCTTTCGGGACAGCGCAAGGGGCTCAGTGCTGAATACAAGCAAATCACAGAGGTTCAGTGACCAGTGACCCGGAGGAGCTGAGCTGGGGCTGGGGCTGGCATGGGAGAGGGCATGGGCATCCGACTCCGCAGCCCTTCAGGTCGGGAATAGGCTGAGCTGTAGGGCCCTGGGTCTACTGCTCATTCTATGAATTGATGAAATAATGATGATCAGGGGTAACCAAGAAAACATCCAGATGTGCTGTGTAAGCTATTTGCTAAGCCAGGACATTTTTATTTTAGAAAGAATCTTAAGAAACTGAAAAGGAAATCCCGGTATTTGAAAGCACTCATTCTGGATGTCTTAGGGTTCCAGTTTTGAGTATTTTGGTTTCCATTTGTGGGCTACCTGTCCGTGCACGGTGACATGTTAATTGAGGTAATTGTCGTGATCGCTCCATGATGTGGGACCTTCTCTGAACCAGGCAGCGGGACAGAGATCATAATCCTTCCCACCCCAGCCATGGAGGATTAGACAGGGAGTGGGTAAAGATATTACCCAAGCCAGGCTAATTTGTGTTCCTCTTTTTTGTTAACATGTCCCACGATAAGGACGGCACTTACAAGGGTTAAATCACTTGTCCAGTTATTTATCTTGCAAGAGGCAAATGTGGATTTGGGCCTAAGTGTGTGGAACTCCAAAGCCTGCTGCACACATACATATGCTTGGCTCTTGTAGGTGACCATATCAAGTTCTAGTGGACCCAGCCTTGGCCTGGGGGACAGTCTAGGCTGGCTTGGCACAGGAATGAAGATCTCCTTTCCTCTGTTTGCCAGGCTGTGTCTACCTGCCTGATACAATAGGACTAGCAGCACAGGGCGAGCAGCTGACTCACCTGGGCAGGCATGGTCAAGGGAATGAGTTTGAGTTGTAGTTATTAGGGCTGAACTCTAGAAGACAGATGTCTCTTCTACATTTCTAAAGATAGCCTTGATGGTGAATGTCGATATGGAGAAGACATGCTTTTGGCTTTCTTTTTTTTCTTTTTTTTTTTCTTAAAGATTTTATTTCTTTATTTGAGGTAGAGATCAAGAGGAACACGAGCAGAGGGCAGAGGGAGAAGCAGACTCCCTGCCGAGCAGGGAGCCCGAAGCAGGGCTCCATACCACGACCCTGAGATCATGACCTGAGCCGAAGGCAGACGCTTAACCAGCTGAGCCGCCCAGGCGCCCCATCCCTTTGGTTTACAATTATTTTTTACAACTGTGGGTAAAACCTCCAACCCTCTGTCCTCAGTGAGCCTTTCTTGGGTATAGTTAGTTATCCTTTACTTAAATAAACAGTGTCCCAATAGAAGCAGATACACAAAAACTTTTATTAAGTGGAAGTTAGACTCCATGGTAATTAACCAGTTACAAGTGCATTTAAATTCATGTGTGTGGACACTGTAGAAGTCAGGATGGTCTTATTGAAAGTCCAGTGTTCCGGCTTGGCATGTGCCAGTGCAACCCAAGGTAGAACCATACACGCGGTAAGTACAGGTCAACGATGATACCAGACTACATTGGCAACAGCATATGCATTGTTACAGCTAAGCATTACAGAACATGAAAGTCCAAAGACCAGAAGACTAATACTAAATCGATTCTTACTCTAAGCCTTTACTTCTACCTAAATGCTTCCATAGGACCAATGTGGCAATTCCTCAACGCTGGGGGGGACAGCACCATTTTTCTGCATGACACTTAAATGGGCCACAGAACCTGCGAACGTTCAGTGGTCCTCCTGACGCCCACGGCAGGTAGGCCCCAGCTGTCCCCTCGGGAAAGTGCAGTTTGGTTTAACTGGTGTGAACGTCTCATATGGTAAGTCTTCACGTCGGAAATGTGTCTTCTATTTCAGTTAGCACCAGTGTATTTGAAATCTTTTTCCTGGTGTGAAATATTTAGGAAACATTTTTTTTTTGTGTTTTTTTTTTTTTGTTTTTTTAAACCAACACACAAAGTCCCAAACGATGGAAAGCAAAAAACATTCAAAAAGTTGTTTTAGAGAACAGCATTTAGAAAAAACAACATCATTTAAACATTCAACAAATCTATGTACAATGTGCCAAAGCTGGCAAGGAGCATGGCCGAGGAACAGTCACGTCCAAGCGGTATTGACCTGAACGTCCACAGGCTGTATTTACAGTCAGATAGGAATTCAGAAATGTAGTATCAGAACATCTGCATTTGGCTAAAAATCATATAAAAAGACACATCCCCAACCCCCAAAACTTCTATGTAGGTAGCAAACATATCCAGTATAACCGTACCAGGTTTAGAAGTGCGTGTTTCCGTATTTTCCATATTTCTACAAACAGTTGAGAGACTTGCTCAACGGACATAGAAGAGAACTAGAATGGCAGAGAAATGGAGTTCTTTATTTCAACACTGTCAGGTGAAAGGAAAGAAGGTTGTTCTCTTGCTGAGTAACGGAGTAAAGTACTAATTAAGGAGCAAGGGTAAGTTAGTAGGGGAAAGGTTTCGTGGAAATAAAAAATCAAGAAGGCTGAAGAAACGTGTATATATTCTAAGTGGACGTTCCAGAAATGTAAGTAATTATCTCCATGTAATTTTGAAAAAAACCTAATGATCTGCTCTGATGGACAGTATTTTTGTATTTTGTTCTCCGAAACGCTATAACCCAAGCCCTTTGGAGAGTAGTTCGTGTTCTCAGAGTGAGCATGAAACACAACAGACATGACCTAGGCTATGTTTATCCAATGTGATGCGTATTCACCTCACGCAGTTTTGTTTGCCTGTTAATCCCGTGTTACTAGAAGATCCACCTTCAAAAAACTGGGCACGTTTTGTAACAGCCAGCATTACTCATTTCTGCTTCAGAAGTGAAATAGAAACCATTTCCTATTATTTACCTTAATGGCTGAAGTTGTTTAGAGTCTGAAATTTCAATGCACTGTTTTGAAAAATATCAGCTGGAAGAATATAGGTGGGAGTCCTGCATTCCCATAATGTTATGCGTTCAAGTTTATTTTGAATAATTTGTGTTTCTGATAAGTCTATGAAAAAATTTACTTGGATTTGATACAAAATACACGTTACTCTTTGAAAATGCATAGTTTGTAACTTTATACATTCATTCACTAATATTAAAAACTTCTGTAAGCAAGTACTTCCTTACCTCCAAATGGTGGTAAGACTGTATTTCAAAAGAGCTCTCAAAATCGGATAACATCGCACATTGCTTTTGAATTAGTGCCCAATTCCTAGTTAACGCCTGTCATTTTCCCACTAGCATCACACAGGAAGGACTGCTGTTTTCTCTTCCATCCGGCTTTACTCTGTTTTGCAGGCACTAAAAAGCAATGCTTCCTACTGACAGCATTTCCACTAAATACCCCATTTGAAATATTTTATAATTTTGTCTTAACATTTTAGGTTTGGTGTAGAAAACAATTTGAAAGATGGCTTAATTTTTAAAAGTAGAGTTTTTTTTTGTTTTTGTTTTTAAACCTTACCATGGATTAAGGGCAATGGAGGGTTTGTGATAACCGTTGTTCTCTCGCTCCCCAGCCCCCTCATTTGAGAAAGATGACCGTAGGCCACTTGGTAGTTGCATTTGATGATGGTCATGAACCCTTTGGGACCTAGCAATTTTTTCTTATCCTGAGTTCTTCTTCTAAGTATATAGATTTTGAGACATGAAACACTTTGGAAACTACACTAGTATCTGGTTATTCCAGAGAGCATATGTTTAAATGGCTGATCATTGTCCAACCATTAATTACAAAAATAGGAATTCTAGGTCACGTTGTAGGAAAATATTGATTAATGGCATTTTTTTTAAAAACATATATAATCCACATTTCTGGGTTGTTTTACACCCAGAGCATTTTCAGTTATTGAAGTCATGGAACATTTTGGGGGTATTGAGTTCTTTCTTAAAAATCTAAGTCTATTCTAAAGCTTTCTACCAGTGATCACAGAGGTTCCCCAGACAGTCGGGATACTTTGGAAGAAGGGGCTTTGCTATCATCACAGGGCTTGGTCAAGTCACAGTCATTGATTTCCAATTAGCAGAGAATAGGATAAAAAGGCGTAAAAAGCAAAGCAAGGATTTGTAATCTGCAAAGTGATGCATCCTTTTTTTTTTTGGAAGGGGGGGTAAGTTTATATAATTACACTACACTGTAGATCCCTGAGGGGGAATTCCAGCTCTGGCGTTGCTGGCCCCAAAAGCTCTCCCTGTTCCCTCTGTGTCTTGGCCATGTGTGCCCAAAGCATGGGAAGAGAGCTCCACCAGGGTGAAGGACGGGGGCTTCACAGTGAGAGCAGAGTGGAGTAGTTTTCTCCTTGCATATATAAAAAGTTAAAACAGTTATACCTTGCAGGAGCCACTTGCTTTTCACATAGTAAAAGCCAAGTCAGTTTTCATGCCGTATAATTGCAGGCAGAGGTCAGGGCCCAGAGACGTTAACTGCGAAGCTCCCTCCTTCTGTCCTTCCCAGGTGGTCTGATCACACAGTTGGCTTTCCCCTTGGACAGGCCTGGTGGGTAGGTGACTTGGGTGGAGGGCTCTGAATCCAGGTGAAAGGGTTAGATATCTGCCTTGTCTTTCCTGGTGAGTCTGCCTGAGTCTTTCGTGATGAATGTGGCAGGTTGGATGCTCACCGACCGGCTGTCTGAATGATCACCCAAAACTGTTCAGACAGATGGAAATTTTTCTCAGAAAGAAGAGGGAAGCCTCACCGACTGAGCTTCGCGTACAAGTCACAGTCACATTTATCCCCTTGGACCTTAATTTAAGAGTGAGAAGTCAGCAGCACAGAAGCAAAAGTGTTTAATCTGGAACTTTTGGAAGGGACCATACGTAATAACAGTGTGGCCTTAGTAAGGTCACACAAGCGAACACGAGGTGGTTGCCAAGGTGGGGGGGGGGGGCGAGGGAGGGTGGTTAAGACTAATCACCAGAACGGGAACTGTTCTCTCTCAATTTAAGCTCAATTTCTTCTCCAGAGTCCTGGTTTTCCTCCTGAGTCAGAGGTGTAGAAAGAATTCAGAAGGAAGCAGATGAGCGATTTTTTTTTTTTTTTTTTAATTTTCTTCTTTAATGACCGCTCTCTTGCCTTTTTCAGGAGTTGCTACTTTCCACTCTAGTGGAATTCACTCTAGCGAACTTTCTGAATTAAAAATGTAGGAGATTGCCCCTCGTAAGTCAATGCAACAGTTAATTAGGCTCAAGAATTCATTTTTTACATTTTCATACTATAAATAAAGGGGCCCTTTTCTTTGGAAGCTGGCGGTTCATAATGACATGAACGGCGCCCAATAGGAAAGAACATTTTTTAAAAATGAGGCTGGCAATTTGAGCATTGAATTCACAATCTCTGCCTTCTTTCAGAATCTGGAGTCATCTTGTTTTGGAACCTCGGCTTCCTGCTTGTTCACAAAGCCCTGCCTCTGGGGCCCGGCACGCACCCCTGCAAAATGGTCACCCCTTCTTCTTCCCCCGAGAGGAGGAGGGCGCTCAGCTATTTCCTCCTCCAGCCCTGTGTTCTCGGACATATAGCAAATGCATCATTTATCAAAAAGCCTGCTAATCAAGTAGGTGGCCAGCCACAATGGTTTAGCCCCCTTCTGCCCATGACTACACTCCCTGGGAATGGCTTCACCCTAAACTTGCGACGGGAAGCCTGGTAAACCAGAGGGAGAGGGGCCCCATGAAACCTGTTCCTTACTGGCCAGCCTTTTAGTCACTCACCCTGATGGAGATCTCAGGCATCGACAGTGTCCTTTAAGTTGCCTTCGTATTTAAACGTGACTTCATCATCTCATGGGCGTTTCCAATTTCGAGTTGGATTTGATCATTAAAAATCGTGAATTTGAGCTGTTTTTCAATTTTCTGGGCTCAGTTTCTGTTTACATGGGGAACCAATGTTGATTGGTGGCAGCAAAATGATTTTTTTTCCCAAGGAGTCAAAACTTTTGCTCAGAACATCACATTAGCTCAGAGACTCCTCTAATCAGCCATTTAGATGGTTGGACCTCAGGGAGTAGGGGCATAGCAGCAACCTAAAGGGGTGCCCTTGGCATTGGTTAAGTTTCATGTGACAATGAGGAATGAATGTGCACTTGGTTTTTATGCCGAAGGACCTGAGAACCTGGCGGGTCCCTGGGTCTTTTCGGGTTTAGTGTCTGGAAGCGTCTGGAAGATGTCAGTCTGGGCCAGTGCTTTCCCAAGCCCTGCCCCATCTCCTTTCAGGCAGCGATAGGGCTGACTCATGGGCTCAACACTATCCTGGTTTGGCCTTGGAGGTGAGCCTAAATATTCCCACCCTACACTGGGTCCTCAGGAAGGACCCATTCATTCACCCAAATGAAATAATGTATCTGAAAGAAAGATGCTTTACTAGGTGAAAGGGTGAGCGATTATCCCAATACCATCAGGACTCCCGTGTAAGATACAGTCTAAGGTAACTTAGTCCATCCGAGCCAAAGAAGCAACTTCTAATTTTTTTCCATGACACATTCATTCCCATTTTGTCTTTGCCCTCAGACAAAGGTGCAAATGTTTTCTGTGTGGAAAAACTCCATTTTGGGGATTAACGGACACTCTAAAATACCTACCAGTTCTGAAGCAAGGGCGTTGCTATATTGGAGATGAAACAATGGAAATTTTACCCTGGCATGAAACCTCGAGGCAGGATGGAGTGGGAGGGGTGTGGACGGGCTGGCAGAGGGCTTTGGCACAGGGAGGCAGAGGGTGCTACCTCAAACTCCAGGGCCTCCTGGCTGCCTTCTCTGAAGGCACAACACTGCTCTTTGCCAGCCCTCATCACAGTGGTCACGGTAGGTGAGAACTTAAGTTGGGATGACAGTTCTTCCAGGCTTTGGGGCATGGCCTGGGCAGGCCAGAAGGGGGCCGAGGGAGAGCTGGATAGTACTTCAGCATATTTTGATCAGAGGCAAGGCTAGCTTAAGGATACTATATTTTTATATTCAAGTTTTCCATGAGAATGATTTCTGGGGAGAACTGACCTCTTTCCCGTCTTTGATTTTAGTGGCCCAGATAGTGGGACGAACCTGACCCAGTGGCCGTGGGATGTGAGATGTGCTTTTCCCAACAGGTGAGACTGGTGGTCCGAGGCCGCCCCTGCCCATATGTAGGTTCTCTTTGGTCTGCACAGTGTTGGCCAAGAATTTGAGCTGCCAACACTTACATGGCTGGTAACATCTTACTTCCAAGTCAGAGGATCTACTAGCCCTCGGCCTGATTTCTGCACGGTTCTGATTGTCTAGGGCTGGGTGCCCCATGCAATGGGGGCATGAGCTCTCTGGTTTATGAGGATCTCCATCGTTCCGAGGTGTCCCTGTTTCGCCTGATCTGAATCGTTTGTTTACAGATCCTGCCTGGCTTTTCTAAGGCTTCTGCCATAAACCATTAGGAAGCTTCTGTTTCAAAAGGAAGCAAGGCTCATTTGGTTCAAAACCATACAGCAATAAGCCTTTCTTGGGGAACTAATGCGAACGATGGAGATAGTCAAGGGAATGAAGATACAGATTTGCAGGCTGCCTCCTCTCAGAGACCAGGAGTTGGGTTATACATGCTTTTCCCTATCTCCATGCATTTCTAGTCCTCACGTGTGCAGATTACTATTTGAAAGCAAGGTCTGGGTGACCCTCTGACCACTTCACAGGAGTTGCCCAATGGGTATACGGTCATTCTATCCCAGCTTTACTTTTGATGTTATCTGCATACTGCTAATTACCCTAGCTTTTGAGTTACTGAAATCTTAGAAAGAAAAGATGCTTTTTTTTTTTTTTCTTAACAGTGAGTGGGCTAGAAAAAAAAAAGTACGGAATTGTGAATGGTTTTGGCAAAGCTCAAACTTATTTGTGCAGTTAATAAACTCTCCATGGCTCTCTCCCTTGTTTCCCGACTCTTGGGAATACAGTGACTTTCTGATTGCAACCTTGCCTGTCTGTTCTTCTCGTGACAAATCAAGCACTTGCTTTGATAAGGAAATTAAAGTTACTGAGTTAGTGCTGAGAAGAACTTACTTTAAACACCACCGATCGCCTAAAACTCCTATCTTTGGGCTTACGTACCGTGGTTTGAGAAATTGCCACCCAATGATACTTGCTAGTTAAATGCAGGTTTGTCGTAAGCTTATCTTTGTGACACAATCTCATTTTACACTGAAGAATTTCCAAGAATATTTCTCCCATTGCCTGCAAGCGTATCTACTAACATTTTTTTTTTCCCGATTTAAGATACATAGGATGAATCTTAGAGTGTCTTTTTCCATCATACTTTGCAAACACACTGGCAATGATAAAAGGAGTGGCCATTGCTGGCTTGACTCTCTTGTAATACTCTTTCCGTCTGATCTGCATTTCTACCCTTGCTGCAGAGGGTTCATTGAAAAGATATGCATCAAAACACTTGCTTAAAAGAGGCATAGCCCTTTGTTTGGAGAGCAGGAATTGCTTATAATACTAACACTTCCTGTCTGGTAAATACTGTATTTTAAAAAATAAGCTACAATGTATAAAACCAAGGTCATTTCCCACAAAATGTTCATGTTCTTTGTGATTACAAAACACGGCATCTTGTAAAATATTTCCAGTTCTGTTAACTTGAGAAGTTAAGTACTAATGCTTATTATAAAAGTGTCATGTCTCTTAGAATCATAGAAGCCTAAAGCGGTATAATCCTTGTCTTATTTGGAAAATTAAGTTATAATTATTATCGCATTTAAGATTACATTTTGACACAGCACATTACCATTGTGATTTTCAGACCTACAGGAAAAGTTATAAAACATGAGATTGTCTTCAAAAAAAAAAAAAAAAAAAGCAACTATTTACAGAACAGGACCAGAAGTAAAATTCTCATTTTTGATTTCCGGTCCCAGGATAGATACACCTTTTAAAGCATGGATATCATTGGATACGGGCTTTTTCAAAGTCAGTCACAATAAGCAAACCGGTCGGTCTTAAATACATTTTGTACTTTCTTGATCTATCAGTGTGCATTACTTAGTCATCCGCTTGGTACCTAAAAGTGCTAATCTCATTTCATTTACTGACTTCTGGTTTGACGGGTTACAATGCAAAAAGACACAACGACACAGTTCCAGCACAGAGGAATCCCCCCAGGTCTGAGGAACAGGGAGGGTGTGCGTGCCGCTGGTAGGGTTATTTTCTGAGAGAAATGAAATTTCCAGTTGACCCGTGTACCCAGCGCCTTCTCCAAAAGGATCCACATCCTCATCCATATTCATGAATTCTGCTCTGTTTCCACTCATTTGTATGCACAGATCCTTCCCTGTGTTCATACAGGTCAACGCTACAGTTGATGCGGTCGATAGAAATTCTACAGGGTCATGAGAAAAAGCAGCACCTTGTCCGCATTAAGTCCGTGGAAGTTTGCTCCTTACCACGCTGTTAAAGCAAAACGTGCGTTTTTAACAGCTCTCACCTATGGGATTCTGCGTGCAGTCATCCAACCGGCTGATTCGAAAGAGGAACACCAAGGCTTCGTATTCACAATTACATTCAGAAAAAGCCTTACATGAGTCTATGAACACCCGCCAGGGAGCGTGCCTGTGGTTCAGAGGTCAGCCTCAGACCGCCCGTCAGCTACAAAGAAATAGCTCTTTCTCATAGAGCATTCCTCCACACCTCAAAAAAAGTTGGTATTGTCCAGTTCATGGAAATTTGCCTTGAAATAATTATCAAGTGCGTTAAAAACAAAACAAAACAAAAAAAGCCCAAACACCAAACTGCTCTGACTTGAAAAGACTCTAGAGATAATAAAAGTCTTTCTAGTCTTAAGATCTTCCATATCTCTCTTTCGCATACCCTTTAATTTTCCCTGAGGAAATGAATATTATTTACAGTATTTTGCTACTATTCTCAAGGTATTCTCTCCTGTCGGTACAATCCTTGCCACTTCTCCCTCTTCATTCTCAAGTGAATGCTGCTCTTTTCGTTTTCCAGTGAAGTCTGAAGAAGGAGGAAATGGGTTCAGCCTCGCTGGAGAAGCCAGAACCCAAGACGGCTTTCAGAAGTGTGGCTCCCTGTGACACTGGAGACAGCCGACTGAAACGCAAATGATCTTGAAATCTGATGGAGGACATTTCAGTTTCAGGAGTCTCTTGCGACATTCATGTAACTATTTACCCCATAAAGATTTTGGAAAGCCCAAGAACTGTAACCCCCATTCTTGTCGATTGCAAGTTTTCATCGGCAACACAGTTGCGGGGCAAGGAATTGTCTAAGGAAGGGCACCTTGGTGCTGGGGGGCTGATAGGCACTCCGCAGCTGGGCATGCCCTCGGGCGGAAACCAGCTGCCTTCTTCCTGACACTGGCTTTTCCCAACCAAGAGACGAAACTCGCCAGCAAGCAAGGGGGTGGGAAGTCTGTGCCCCCTAGAGATGTGTGTGAGGTCCTGTATCCCTGGGCAGAGCTGCTTCGCCTCAGGGAGCCCTCTTCATGCTTTGGGCAGCCACTCCTGGGGGATCACGTGACAGCTCCCTGGGAGGTGCCCAGGGATAGTCCCCACTGGCCGACCAGCATTAAGAAGATGAGCGGGAGCCAGATGTCCATAGACCTCTTGTATCTCCTCTCTGGTCCCCAGCCCACCCACTTGCTACCCGGCTGTTTTCTCCAACTTGTCACAGTGCTTCCCATAGATTGGGTGCACATCCTCTGGGAAGGACTAAGGCTTAACACTATGGCCTGATGAACTCTCTTCGCTTTGTGGCTCCCTGAAGAATGCCCGTCCATTACCATGAGATGCCTTCTTTAGACAGAGATGAGAACTATTTTCCGAAGGAAGGAGGATCAAGGGAGAGAAAGGTCCAAAGGCTATGCCTTCTTTAGAAATACTCTGGGTCCGGAATCCATTGTATTGCCATTCCTTTTGCACAGACAGGCTGAGGTCCCTGGGATGGACGGAGCTCCAGTTAACCAGCCAGCACCTGTGGGACCGCCCCTTCCACCCATCCCCTGCCTCCCCTCGCCAAATGAACACAGAAAAGAATGTGGTGCCACAGCGATGGCAGAAAATGAATGTTGGGCTTAATTTGGCACTTCATTTAATTCCAAAATATAACAAAATAGCTCTATGTCTTTTTTTTTTTTTAATTTTAGCTTTTACAACCAGTGCTGTATATTGTAATTCATTGCTTTCTGGGTGGCTTGCAAGAAGTTAATCACTAAACACCCACCCCCGCCGTCCTGCCCAAAGCCAGCCAGATGAATTTTGGTGGTTCTCTAGTTATGACGTGCCTTGGTACAAAGAACGAATGTCTGTGTGTGTGCAGGAAGCTACTGAGGGTCTGTGCACACCTGGATGCCAGAGAAGAAGGTACACAGAGATCAGGCCCGGCTGGCAGAAAGGAGCCCCATGTGGGTAAGAGACACAGAAGAGTATATGTAAAGAAGGCTTTAGAAAGGTGAAGAAATCCCAGGGAAGTTGCCTTCAGCTCTACACTTCTGCTTACACCTGTGCATTGGCTAAAAACCAGGTAAAGACTGAGCTTGGTCCCTCCAGGCCAGAGCTCAGAACAAATCAGGGCCTGCATCTCTCAGGGCCAGCTACAGAACCTCACTCCAGGGCTGCTCCCTGGCAAGGAACTCTCCCTCCTTGTGTTCCAAAGTTCTGGGGGGTGGAGAGGATGGATTTAGCCCCTCTTCACTTTGATTGTTTTTGGTGAGTGACTTAATCCCAGGATCACGGGCCAGGGAGCCTCACTGAAGAGAAAAACCTCTGCTCTGGGATTGTGTCACAGCCAATCATCACTTGGGGACTTGCTGTGGCCGCTGGGCAGCCCACCTGCAGCTCAGGCCTCCTGGGCCAGGCTGGAGCATCAAGTCACTGCAGAGGGTGCCTATAGGTAGAGCCACAGGACTCCAGGGAGGAGAAAAGACACGCTGGGATTGAGGATGCAGATACATTCCTGCCCTTAAAAAAAAAGAAGCCCTTTCCCGGCTGACCTTGTAAATATGAAAACATATATCCTAGCTGGTGCCATAGCTACTTGTGATTGGTAATCCTGATGTGAAATTAAATGAAGCTCTTTTCCTACTCTCTTGGAATAAGTGTTGTTGAAATAAAAATAAATGGAGGAAAGCAGGATCCCTTCCAAGGAATAATGTTTAAAAGGTCACACGAAAGCTTAAAAAATAAAATGGCCAAAAAGATATGAACACACAGGCTGTGGATATGACACTGGGGAACCTCCTTCTTTTTCCCTCGATTATAAAAGGAAAAGGATATTTGTTATCACTAGATGACTTTTTTCAACTCTTTAAAACAAAAGTGTATGTACAATCTCTCAACATAATTAAACTTTCCTCTGTGCAATTTCATCGAACATTCCTATGGCTGATCGTAGGCTCCTCGTCCTGACACAGTGCCTCCTATAAGGTGCTCTTACTTCTTTGCATAGGTATAGGAGAAAGAACTCATTAGCAGGGCAATCCAGAGTAGGGCAGACGGGCGATGAGCTTCTATAGAGAGCATGACGACTACCCCCCTCCCCCATACCACTACCACCAAGACAGACAGACCAACCAACATCGGACATACACACCAGGCTAGAAAGCCTGCCAAAAGCAACACAGTGGGAGCCCTGGTCCTAATAAATTGAGAGATTCCTATACCAACATGCATTTTCCTTTTGGTGTTCTGTATGTTCCTCTCTGAGCAAATTCTTAACCAACAGTTCCAGTATTTTTATAAGAAAAATAAAGTTTGGGACCTCCCATGTACCCAGATCGCATTTCCTGAACCCATCTCCCCGACGTGCTAAAGCATACAACCTATGAAAGTGCACTCAGAATGGATGTGAGTTTGCTGACCTCCCGTGTCTCTGAACAGACGGGCACGTACGTGGACAGTGTGCTCCACCGTCGATAGCAAACCTGCGGGGACAGTTCGAGTTCTCGACCTTTTCTGAAACCAGTCCGGGGTGGAGGTCTGAGGGAAGGCCCACTGACCCGCTGACCAGGCAAGGACGCTGTCAGACCAGCAGTGAGCCACAGACCCGGGCCGCCGTCTGCCCCGCATCCCTGCAAGAAGCATTGAGGCTTACCCGGCTGGCCGCCCGTGCGGGTCCCGGACAGGGGGCCGAGGCTGGCGGCGGGACGTGCTGGGCTCAGCTGGGGGCTGAAGTCTGCTGGTGATCTCTTGGTAGGGGGATGCCCTCCGGGGCCCTGGCGGCCAACAGCTCCGCGGCAGTTCCCTGCGGGGCCAGTCTTCGAAACGGACAGACGGACGGACGAGACACAGAAGAGATACCCAGAGTGCTGCGCTTTCTGGCACCACGTCATGATGTGCACTGCTCCGAGAAATCAGGAGAGAATACTATTCACAAGGAAAGCAGGTGTTGTCCTCTGTACAAACGCTACTGGATAACGTGTAGCTTTTTTTTTTTTAAATATGTCAAAAAAAAAAAAAATCCCAGAAATGGCATTATTCGGAAAGCTTATCAAAAGAGGCCTCCTCTCTAGGTAAAACGGGCTTTGTTGGTTCAGTTGCTACGAAGTCCATGGTTTTCAGACCTAGACATACAGCAGGAACCCCCCCCAAAAAAAAAAAATAGCTGACTTTTCAAGGAAAAAAAAATAGAGCTGCCCGATGCTGGGTGGTGACCTCATTTCATTTCATTTTTCATTTCATTTCATTTATTTTTTGCTGTCATTCCACCAGGTTTCCTGGAAGTGCTTTTCCTGGGCTTCAAGTGGGTTCTGTTTGGAGGGAACAGCGCTTTTCCAGAACCTGCGGTGGAAGGCGAGGGCAGCGGGGCGGCCGCCGGCGGGGTGGCGCCTGGGGGTCAGTCAGTGAACCTCTGGCAGGCCTTCTTCCAGCGGCACGCCGTGCACCACAGGTCCCGGTTCTCCATGCCGTACACCTTGCGACACTTCTTACCCTCTCCCCGGGGCTTCCTGCAAGACAGGCAAGGAGCGGTTAGGCAGCCGGCCAAAGTCAGGGGGCTTTCTCTGGAGGGCTCGGGATCCTTCGAAAGAGCCAGAAACAGTGTTAAGAAACCTAGTAGGGGTTCTCGCTAGGTTCGGACTCGAACACCGGCCGGGTGAGTCGCGCCACCACGCTCTGCTGTACCCCTTGGCTGCTGTAACTCTCAAGCTTCTACTTGTCCCTTTGGGGGCATGTCCCTCCCCATCAAATTGAATTAAACAAGTAAATGCAAAAAAAAAAAAAAAAAAAAATGCCAGTAGAGAGCTTTATTATTTTAAGTATGTGCTTTCCAGTGCTCTCTTGCTTCTCACATTTCTGGCATTCTGGTTAAGGGAAATTGGAGGTGTTTCTCCTTGATCTGTATTAAAAACTGTATCTTAAAGTTCTTTTAATACACAGGTTAAGGCCATATGGTTTTGAATAGACCCATTCATCACCATTACCTATTCTTTGAGAAAACATACGGTAAACTGTTAACCCCCCCCTAAAAAAAACCCTCTTCATTAATAATTGATGAGTGGGGAAAACGAGGGCAATGAAAGAAAGGGTGTTTTGTCCATTCCAGGGAAAGTTTATGGAAGACGGTATCTGTGCTTTCTCTTTTCCTTGCTGTTCTTCTGTTTTTCAGCTAATTCCCTTGAGAGGAGGTGGCGTTTGAAGCAGTCGTACCTCAGGCTGACCGTCCCTCTGGGTGGCGAGGACAGGACCGTGTGAGTGTGCTGTCTCGGCTCTCCTGTGCCCCCTGGGTGACTGTGTGTTGGTGACACCTGCAAGGACACGGAAAACAAAGTTGATGGGGCAGGTTCTCCTCACCATGCCTTTGTTTAGCCTTTGCCACATGGGCAGTGGTCAACATCAGACATGGAGGTGAAGGGCTTCCTTCACAGAGACACCTGTTAACATGGAGAGGGGTGATGCTAGTGGCAGAGTTTAAACGGCTCCCTGGCCAGAAAAGACTCAGCAACAATGAATACTCTACAGATTTTCATGACTTCACATGTGTCTTCCAAGTTGCCCATAGTAACATATTTTCACTTGAATGATATTCTAAATCTTAAAGTATAGTCTCACCTATTCTAAGCCCCATGATCTACCTTTTAAAAAAGACAAATCGCTAGGGATGCCTGAGTGGCTCAGTAGTGGGTTTAGCATCTGCTTTTGGCTTGGGTCACGATCCCCCCATCCTGGGATCGAGTCCTGCATCAGGCTCCTTGCTCCTCAGGGAGCCTGCTTCTCTCTCTCTCCCTCTCTCTCTCTCTCTCTCTCTCTCTCCCCCCCCTCGCCCGAAGAATAGAAATAAAATTTTTAAAAAAGAAAAATCTCTAGAGAGATTAAGAGAGTTCTCTAAAACTATATAGCCAGTCAATGGCAATGACAGAACACAGACCTTGGCCTTCTGCTTTATGAGATCATTCACAGCCCCCAAATAAATGGCTTCTTGCATAAGACATCCACAGAGCAGACGGTGGGGTCCAAATGGGAATAAAGGCTAGAAGCAAAGAGTCCAAGCAAGTCAAGAACAAAGGTCATCCTTGAAATAAATACTTACTGGGCACTCGCTATGTGCCAGGTTCACTGACAATGGCTTTGACTGTCACAACTATCCTACGTGACAAGTACCATTCTTGTTCCCACTTTATAGATGAGGAAACCAAGGCATGGGGCTAAGGTCATGGAAGTTGCCAAGGTCATGGAACTTGTAATGGCAGGGCCAGCGCTTGCATTGAGCTCTACCTGATGTGAGAGCATGTCTGAACCCCGTTACACCTCTGCTTCTCAGTCATAATGACAGGAGGGCCCCTGGCTTTTGAGGCCTCGTACTTTTCTGGCTAGACCCTTTGTATCATCTGCTCTCCTAACACTAAATATCTTCCCAGCACCTGGGATTCTCAACAGCTATGAAAAATGAGTTTGTTTTTTTTTTAAATATATATATTTTTAAGATTTTATTTATTTATTTATTTATTTAAATTTTTTTTTTTTAAATTGTATTATTTATTTGACAGAGAGAGAGAGATCACAAGCAGGCAGAGAGGCAGGCAGAGAGAGAGGGGGAAGCAGGCTCCCCGCTGAGCAGAGAGCCCGATGCGGGGCTCGATCCCAGGACCCCGAGATCATGACCTGAGCCGAAGGCAGAGGCTTTAACCCACCGAGCCACCCAGGTGCCCCTAAGATTTTATTTATTTATTTGACAGAGAAAGATCACAAGTAGGCAGAGAAGCAGACAGAGAGAGAGGGGGGAAGCAGGCTCCCTGCTGAGCAGAGAGCCCGACGTGGGGCTCGATCCCAGGACCCTGAGATCATGACCTGAGCCGAAGGCAGAGGCTTTAACCCACTGAGCCACCCAGGCGCCCCGAAAAATGAGTTTTTATAAGAAAAGATAAATGGTATTTCAAGTAAATACACAGCATGTGTAGAGGAGCAGCATTTAATGAATTTGGAAACTTAGTTATCTCGAGACCTACATGGCCATTGAAGTACTAGTCCTGGGAATGCACAGTCATGGCAACATTCCTAAGGCATACTTCTAGAACTAAATTCCTCTGCTACAGGTATTAGCACTTTGTATTTTCTTTCAATTCGGAGGAATATATACCAGAGGTTTCTTCCTAGACGTTAATTGAAAAATTAAACAGGTAAGTAGAAACCTAACATTTAAACCTACCGTTGTTGCCACGATTCTGAATTATTCTGTACCACTGGTCTTTAGTTTTTTGCTAAAGCAGGGTAGGAGCAAGGGCCAGAAGAGGTGAGTTAACATACATAATTTTTTAAAAATAAAAGTTTTGCAGTTCAGTGTATGCATTTGACGTGGAGAGATATGTAGATCTTTCTGAGAGCAGATTCGCCACCCCCTTCCCCCCACACCTACCCTGCACCCTAGCCCTGACCAGGGTGCATTACAGCAAACCAGAGGGAATTAATCCTTCAGGTGTTCACAGACACTGTGGTGATCTAGAATGCGCTTCTATGAATGGTTTTAAATGGTAGAGACAATTAAAAAAATCTACAAATTATTACAGAATTAATAGAATCCCAAGAATACGGCCTTATTTAGTGAGATGACTAGGAAAAGTATAGTTGACGTGACAGTGACCCTACTTGCATTAGTTGGTAATAAGGTGGAAGGTTCTAAATTGTGCAAAAGGGCCACGCCCCTTATGTGAGGTGATATGAGATGACAGGGCGCTCTTCATTCAGCAGATACTTATGAAGGTCTTACTATGCACCAGGCACCCTTCTAGAATGTGGGTACTTAGCTGTGAACAGTGCCAAGTCTCTGTCCTCATGGAGCATATATTCTAGTGGGGACAGACAGTAAATACAAACAAGTAAGACCATTTTAGTGATAAAGTGCGTGAAGAAAATAAAATAGGTCAATAGACAAAGCCTCATTAGGGGAAAGGACATTTACTTATTTAGGGCGGCGAGAGAAGGTCCCCTGAGTGGTCGCCTTTTATCTTTAGGGCCCTCTGGAGAAAGGGGGAGCAATGACAGAGGCCTCCTGGGTGCAGAGTGCTAATGGGGCTGGAAGACACTGCATGGAGGCTGGGGTAGGAGGACTAGAGGTGGTGGATTCAGGTCATGCTTTCTGGCTGTGACTGAGGAATCTGAATTGAATGTTACTCTAAGTGCCAGGGAAGCCATTGGAGAATTTTAAGAGAGCGAGACATCTGACTAATGCTTTTTAAAAAAAAAAATTTTTTTTTAAGATTTTATTTATTTGTCAGAGAGAGAGAGATAGAGAGTGAGCACAAGCAGGGGGAGCGGCAGGCAGAGGGAGAAGCAGGCTCCCCACCGAGCAGGGAGCCCGATGTGGGACTTGATCTCAGGACCCTGGGATCATGACCTGAGCTGAAAGCAGATGCTTAACCGACTGAGCCACCCAGGAGCCCAAGATTGATGCTATAAAAAGACCCCTATGGCTCCTTTGAGAATGAATTGGAAACAGCCTGGAGAGGAGCCCTGCAGTCAGGTTAAGAGCCCTGCACTATTTGGGGGGAAAGAGGATGTACTGGTGATTTAGACGAGGGCGTGGCGGCAGTGGTTAGAAGGGGCTGGTTTCCTGGCAGAATCAGGCAGAGTCTGGGACTCACTGGAGGAAGGGGAAAAAAGGAAGACAAATTTTGAGAGGTATCAGGAGTGAATCAAGGAGTCAAGGGTGAATCCTAGCTTCTGGCCCAAGCAGCTGGAGGGATGCCACTTATGGAAATGGAAAAACCGGTGATGTGGTTGGTGTGAGGAAGGAGTGAGGACCAGGCTTTTGAAAATGCCAAAGACACCGTTTGGGGACGATGGAGGAATAACCCCTGACCACAGTCTTTATTCCTGCTAATGCTTTCTTAACTCGGGAGCCCAGGGCCTGCACGCATAGTCCTGTCTAGTAGCAGCCCCTCCCAATCCGCCCTAGACCTGGGCTTTACGGGGTGCAGTGCAGCAGAAGCTGGGACCCGCTTTACACACTGGCTGTGGCTCAGTTCTGTGTGAGGACCAATACGACCTGACCTGTGAGCTTTCCTTGAGACTGAATAGCAAGACAATCACGGTGGAAAGCTTTTTATTTTAGCAGGGGCTGGGGGGGGGGGGGGGGAG
>CM053606.1:117837875-117854727 GCA_028646535.1 Procyon lotor
GGTCGTTCCGTCACGTTTGCGTCCTCGGCAAGGGAGTAGAGAAGTTCACTTCGTGGCCCCACAGTCAGTGGCGGGGTTGATACTTGAACACTGCTGTCCGGTACCAGCTGACCTTGGAACTAGTTCTGAATGGCAGCAAGGCGCTGCTCTTGCCATCATCCTGCCACAGAGCTGATGGAAATACGGTGGGCCCTAAAATAAAGCCCTGCACACAGCACCATATTGGCTATCTCGCCCAGCGGTCTCCCCATTTCAATCTTTATTCATTTTTTTAAAAGTCTTTTTAGTGTTATATCTTAACTGTTTCTAAGTTCTATTTTGGGGCAGGTTCTATAAAGCATAGAGAGTACTATATGGTATTTTTCCTAAATAAAAAGAAATAGATAAATTAATTAAAATATTTTTTTAAGTATAATCTCCATTTTTTCCCCAGAGAACAGTTTTTCTTCAGTCCTTAAGGACTCAGCTCCTGACATGGGTTTTGGTGGAGGTCGTGGGGCAGCCCCTGTGGGTCTAAATCGGGGTGGGGGTGTTGGGTCCCTCCGGGTTTCAGGAGAGCGATTCCTGGCCGCCTTGCTGTGAATGACACAGCTCACACAGTGGTGGAGTCTCACACACAGCCCCGGGGGAGCACACAGGCCTCTGCATGCCTCTCATTTTTTTGCTGATTAGGTGTGACCTCAGAAGAGTGTAAAGAACTCTAGTCTGCAAAAATCGTGGCTAATTTCTCCCCCATGTTGGGTAGGAATGAGATATATCAGTGAATCCCAAATAGGGAGAGTACATTTCTCACAGCTGTATTATACCAATGGGACACATCACAGGCAGCAAGATAGTGAATGTTCAATAATGTTAGCCAGTGCTAGGCACTGGGCTCAACGATACAACTCCATTGTGGGGGGGGGGGGTGGCGTCTGGGTCACTCAGTTGGTTGTGTCTGCCTTCCGCTCATGTCATGATCTCAGGGTCCTGGGATGGAGCTCCGCATCGGGCTCTCTGCTCAGCAGGAAGCCTGCTTCTCCCTCTCCCTCTGCCTGCCTCTCTGTCAAATAAATAAAATCTTAAAAAAATAAATAAAATCTTAAAAAAAAAATACAACTCCATGGGGTGGTTTAAAGTTGAGGGCATTGCTCAAGAGAGGTCATATGACTGGCCAGATGTCACAGTTTGTCAACGCCAGAGTTGGGATTTGCATCTGAGCCTCACACCAGAGCAGTCATAAAAATGTTGTGCCCCTCTGTAACTACGCTGGGGAAATTTCTTTTCTTTGGAATTTTCCCTCTCTCAAATGGAAAAGCCAATGTTCCTTGTCTTAGCTGTAACCTTTTTTTTTTTAATTTAATTTTTTCAGTGTTCTAAGATTCATTGTTCATGCACCACACCCAGTTGGCTGTAACCTCTTTTTTTTTTTTTTAAGATTTTATTTATTTATTTGATACAGAGAGAGGTTACAAGGAGGCACAGACTGAAGCAGAGAGAGAGGGGGAAGCAGGCTCCCCGCTGGGCAGAGAGCCTGATGCGGGGCTCAATCCCAGGACCCTGAGATCATGACTTGAGCTGAAGGCAGAGGCTTTAACCCACTGAGCCACCCAGGCGCCCCTTGGCTGTAGCCTCTTATGACGCACTATTCTGAGTCCTCCCTCAAGGTGTTAAAAAAAAACAGCTGAATGTCTGATCATTAAGCACACTATTTTAGCATTGGAGACCCTCGCTCCAGGCTGACGCCCTCCTGGAATAGCCCGTGGATGGCAGGTTGACTCACTCTTGGTTGTGTGGGCTCGTTATAGACGGCATGTTTGTATAACCCCCCTCCCCCAGTTCATATATCCATGCTCTCATCCTTAGTGTGGTTATGTTTGGATATGGGGCCTTTAAAGAAGGAATGAAGGATAAATGAAGTCAAAAGGCTGGGACCCTGATCCAATAGGATTAGTGTCCTTCTAAGAAGAGGTACTCAGGCCTCTCTCTCCACCCCCCTCGCACCCCTTCCCCCACCTCCACCGACAGAAAAGGCCATATAAGGACACAGTGAGAAGGTGGCCCTCTACAAGCCGCCGAAAGAGCTGTCACCAGGAACTAGCCAGCACCTTGATCTGGGACTTCTAGCCACCAGAACTGTGAGGAAATACATTTTGGTTGTTTAAAGTGATCCAGTCTATGATATTCTGTGATGCCAGTATGAGCGGACTCATAGGGGGTCAAGAGCCCTCCGCTTTCTGTCATGAAAAGACGGAGAAAAAAATGTAGATAATTAGAAGAAAAGGTGCGGTCATTCGGGAAAAACAGCTCAAAGAATGCTGTAATTAATGAGGGTCTTCTCCCTACCCCTATGTCTACAGCCTCCGGCTAGAAAAGAACGCACCTCCAGTCACATTTGTAGCTTTGCAGAAAGGCCGTCTCTGCCCCACACCTCTGGGAAGACATCTTACCCAGGGAACTTATTAAAGCCCGATGTTCAGGAAATGTTGTGTAGGCAAATGAATAAATAAAATCCTGCAAACCTTGGAATTTCCCCAAAGGAGATTATTTCCGTTCTCTAGGAAGCATATAAAAGCATCCCCTCTTCAGTACCAGGTCTCCAAGATGTGGGGGGAAAAGCAAATCTTAAATGGGGTTGACAACCTCAGGGTATTTGCTTTGGAGTACAAAGAGAAACGTGGTCTTTAAAGAGCATTTTATAAAATGGGAACTGCTTTGTTCTTCCACAGGATATAATTGAGTACTGCACTAATACTAATTCGTTATAATTTAAAATGTTTAGAGCTTCTGTCTGAAAACTCTATGACACTAGTTTAGAAGGTAGGAATTCATAAGCTCTTAGATTCCGCCTGGCTCTCCGTCTCCTAAGGGCGGGGACAGCATTTCTGGAGAATTCGGGGTAGTCGCTGGCACCAGTCAGTGGACGTGTACCAATTCTATGCTTCTGGGGTGTGGCATGGTAAGACCCAGCCCCCACTAGAAGGAGGCCAACAATAAGCCCCTACTTTTTTTTTTTTTAAGTCTCGATAGACATCTTTATGTAACATAAAGAACATTTTTAATAGCGAGCCTTCTCTCTAGGGTAAAACAAAGCCTGGGAAAACAGTATCCCCTTCCTGTCTCTTTAGTTGGAAAAAGGAATGGCAGCTAAAACAGTCTCAAGTGTTGGCTGAAACACGACACAACCAGATAGATTGAGAATTCCGTGGTGAAAGAAGACATTACAAGCGCAAATTAAGATTTTAGTGGGATACCTAGTTAACCCAGCCACTCTACATACTTTCTGTCTAAGCTCTGGTCTAGACTGTCCCTGGGAACCAATGAAATTAGGGACTTTGAACAATCTAGGGCATTGAGATGAGGTTAGAGATATGCACAGTGTCCAGAGCAGAGAAGGGTGTTAAAATCTTGCTCCTGGAAGACAAGCAGTGGAAAGTATCCCGGCTGGTATCTTACTGGGTAAAACATTTAGGTACTTTAGAGGACCCGTAGCTCGTCCTACACCACTCAGTGATTTCTCTGCACGTCAGGAGATGATTTAGTTAGTAAAGCAAGAGAAAAGAAATTCCATTTTGGTTGGTCACAGGGGTAATATGAAAAGAAGTCTGACCTGGGCTGTTGCAGCCACACGCTACACTTGTTTGTACTCCAGGTGAGAAATAGGGTGTATGCTCTCGAAAATTCTCAAATCAAAGCCAGGAATTAACAGGATCCAGAATGGTGGGTCTCTATAGTCCTGTAATTGTAGCTGCCTTTCTAGGTTAGAGGGCTTGTCTCAATGTGATATGAGAGCCACTCCAAGTCTTTTTATGTCTATCAAAAACATAAATAAATCGAAGTCCCCCAAAGGACTGATGGTTAACCTCTGACACTCTCCTCAGCTGATCATTGTTCTCGCCAGCAGCAAAACTGATACCTATGTGCTCTCTTTTAATGTCTACTAACAAGATCCCTCCTTGCATTCGTGTTCTTTTAGGGTAGCCAGCCGTTACTAGTATTTGACGAAGCAGGTGACTTTCATAATTACTCCAGATCCTCCATTGTTATTTAAAAACCAAGTTCCAGGAGTATTTTCTGGAAGCTACAAAGGGGATGCTTTTTATTGTTGGCTGTTCTCCTAGGGAATTTAATAAGTATTCATCGACAGAGCGCAGCATAATTGACTGAGCTGCTTTCGTTTTTATCAGTGCTGTAGGAGGCCTTAGTATTTTCTGGAAACCTCTGGAAGTTGCCACTGGTTGACAAGAAGAGGCTTTTGTGAGGTCCTTGGGGAGAGGGGTGGAGAGGAGAAAATAGGGTTAATGTCTGTTATCATAAGCCACTTTGTGAACATTTTCAGGAGTTATAAACCACCACTACACATTGACTGTAGGTCTGTGGATATCCTGTGATAAGCTACAAAAGACCCAATATATTTTTTTTTAAAATTCAACTTCTATTTATTTATTTATTTATTTATTTATTTATTTATTGCTTAGATCTTAATACATTATTTTTTTAAATTTTATTTATTTTTTTCAGTGTTACAAGATTCATTGTTCATGCACCACACCCAGTGCTCCGTGCAGTACATGCCCTCCTCAATACCCACCACCAGGCTCGCCCAACCCCCAGCCCCCTCCCCTCCAAAACCCTCAGTTTGTTGCTCATAGTCCACAGTCCACAAACCCAATATATTTTTAAATGAATGGTTAGGCATCAAGTTAATTTATGGTGATTTATCAGACAACAATCATTTACCATGTCGAATCAATTCTTATATACCACTTAAACCTGATTGCATAGTTTAGCACTCTTATTTTCAGAGTACCTATCAGCATGGATTACTCAAGCTTTGGAAAAAAAACCGATTTCAATTTATGGGTTTTTTTTTAACCTTTCAAAATGACATACCCACAAACAATAATTTCAAAGTCATAAATTTTATCAAGTTACTCATAACGATAAATATCATTTATGTACAGGGTCCTTTTATGTTCAGCGTCTGAGTTCAGCTATTAGTTCTATAAAGCCTTTTGGAAACATACAGAGACACCACCGGCACAAAAAAATCTTGACACATTTTTAACAAGTTGTTTATCAGAGGCTGCAACTCCCCTAGTTTTCTCAACTGCCCCTCCTAGCGCCTTTTCCACGGACAAGCTGAGCTGGGCTGGACCGTGAAATATGCGCTGTGAAATACGCGCCCGGGAGTTTACAAGTATCACTTAAGTAATAGAGGACTTCTGACATTTTGAGTTTTGTCTTTTTCTTGCACGTTTTTATAATTTGTTCTCTAAATTTCTGTGCAGTGTTGACCAGATTTCTGGCTTTTTGTTTTTCTACTTACTGGAATGCCCGTGAAGGTAACCGGAGGAGACTGCCAAGAAATGCTGAAGCTGCTGCCATTGGGGGTGAACTTAGCCGATCCTGGAATGGTCACAGGGGGCGTGGCCTGTTCCACAGAAGACAGAGAACTTCGTTACAAAACAACGTTTCTCCTCGCAGTCCTAAACTATCATTGCCTAAGTAGGGCCCTGAAAATGGTTTCAGCTGGATTAATAAGACTAATCATCCAACGGGAGGAGATTAAACATAGTCCAAGAGAATAGCTAGAGAGAAACTTTTGATGAATCCCAGCAAGCCATCTAAGGAACAAAAGCAGAAGGTTTTGGATGGTTTCTGAAAAGAAACTTTATTCTACACACATACACCTATTTTAGGGCATGTTTGTGGGTAAAACACAATGCTTCACCATCAAATTAGGAAAGAAACAATCTTCTACAGAGATGCCGGGTGGGTAAGTTGGTACAATACTTGGGGAGGGCAATTTGGCAATATATATCAAAATTCTTAGTATTCTGTATATTAGCTATGCCGCTTCCGGAATTCATTTTAGGGAAACGGATACAAGGATGTTCATGGTGGAACGATAAGGTACAAAAAACTGGAAATGCAAATGTCCAATAATAGAGAAGTGGGTAAATAAATCATGATCTATCCACAGAGCCTGAGGTTGTTGAAGAATACTCATTGGCAAGGGAAAATGTTCATGATATATTAAGTGGCAAAAACAAAGCACAAGAAAAACAGTACTACGATAAATTCCACCCCCCCCTTTTAAAAATGAGTATACAGACAAAGTCTTGAAAGGCACATAAAAAATATTAACCAAAGGCTTCTTTTTGTCGGGATCAGGGGATGAGTTTTCTTCCTTTGCTTGTGTCTTTAACATGTTCGATGCTGATCATTTATGTCTATAAATAGAACAATCCCAATATTGTGAATACATGGTTTGAAAAGGAGCTTTTAGATCACCTACTGTGTGTTCCAACTCTCACAAAGATGAGCAACATAGTTGAAATTGGTTCAGGCCCATGATTTCGAGCCCCTGTTTGTAAATGCAACACTGACAAACAAGAACAAAGAAATTAATTATTCTTTTCGACCAACAAAACAAGAGTCAGGAATGAAATTTGTTGCCTCAACTAATTAAATAATTAGCTCTATTCCATGGCTCTTGAGTGTAAGTCTACTAAATAAGTGGCTGGATGTTTCTTCTACAGGTTTCTACATCTAATTATAGATGTAGCTGCTGGTGAATGCGGTTTTATAACTGGCATTGCTGGAAAATATTTTGGCAAATACTTAGCAAGAACCATAAGCTGTTCATGTTATATCCTCTGACTCAGTAATTACTCTTCTGGGAATTTAAAAGGGGAAAAAAATAGCTATTGGCACAGAGGTGTGTGTAGTAGAGTTATTAATGATAGTGGAAGAAACTCGAGAGACTAGAGTAGATGCCTAACAGAGAATGATTAAAAAACTTTGGTGCTTCGATGTAACTGAAAACTATTCAGTTATGTGGAAAGTGTTTATAAAACCAGGGTGGGTGAACACAATTACAAATGTGGACAGGAGATTTTTTTTTTTAAGTTGCACAAAGTAGTTGAGAATTATGGAAAAAAATGTTTTCTTAAGATCTGAATGTTCTGAAATGTCATTAAAACAAATCAACGTTTACAAGAGTTAATAACTGCTGAGGGGAGCTTTGCAGGTTTGTTTGTAAGGTCTTATCAGACTTTCCAGTGAAGCAGACCCGCTTT
This sequence comes from Procyon lotor, assembly GCA_028646535.1. Classification (NCBI taxonomy): domain Eukaryota; kingdom Metazoa; phylum Chordata; class Mammalia; order Carnivora; family Procyonidae; genus Procyon; species Procyon lotor. Next base: position 117,844,940 of record CM053606.1, read on the forward strand.
TGGCGGGCAGATCTGGGGCAACCCCAAGAATTTACATTTCTAACAGGTTCCCAGGTGATGCTGACGCTGTTGATTTGGGGAACACTATAATCGCCTCTCTGATCTGTGAGGCTTAGTTACCAATTCATGAGGCGGGGTATAAAGTGCCAGATTTGGGGCATAGGGGATTATGTCATTGTGCCAAAGCTTTTCAGTGCTCACCTTTTCATTTATTTTTTGTTTAACAGATATTTATATGGTGTGCCAGGCACCCTTCTTAGATCTTTACAATATGAAGGATTTTAATCCAATGACAACATTTAAGGGATTGGATCTTCAGTCAATATCAGGGAATCCAAGAGCCCACAGCATCCCATCTCTGTGAGATCTGGGCTTTCTTTCTTTTTTCTTTTTTTTTTTTTTTAAGATTTTATTTATTTATTTGACAAAGAGGAGAGAGATCACAAGTAGGCAGAGAGGCAGGCAGAGAGAGAGAGGGGGAAGCAGGCTCCCCGGTGAGCAGAGAGCCTGATGTGGGGCTCGATCCCAGGACCCTGAGATCATGACCTGAGCCGAAGGCAGAGGCTTTAACCCACTGAGCCACCCAGGTGCCCCGAGATCTGGGCTTTCAAAGGAGAAAAAAAAATGAACTCAGCTATTGGGCTACTTGTGTGATCTGTTTTGCCACTGGGTAACCCTTTCCTCACTTGGCAGAATGCTACTGCTTTTGGTTGGGGGTCAAACTTGACTTTCACAGTCCTTTGCCCGTCACCTGGTAAGCATGGTCGGTGTGCACGAGGTAGAGGGTGGTGGGAGCTGAGCGGCTCAAGGGTGTCATCAGTTTAGTCTCAGTTTTGGCACAAGGAGTCTCTGTTCGGCTTGAATCTGGGATGGGGTAAGTGGGAGGCGAGGCCAGGGACTGAGACGGTGACACGGGGGCCAGGCTGCTCAGTCCGTCTGCCACTGAGTCTGTGTTGAGCTTGATCTCAGTGTAGTAAAAGTCCTCTTCGCCATCACTGTAGTCGGAGTCCCCAACACGCCTAGGGCAAAAGAGGGCAAAATGATTACCACCAACCCAGTCTGCTTTCTTGCCTTGAAATCTGCACTTGCTATTCCCTCTGTCTGGAATGCGTTTCCTTGGTCTTGTCTGGCAAACGCTGACTTATCCTTCAACACTCAGCTGTCCACTTCCAGGGAAGCCTTCCTTGATCTCTTAAAACAATTTATCCAATCAATCAATCATCATTCAATAACTATTTATTGGGAATCTATGAGGTCCAGGCACTTTTTAAGGTCTTCTGATACCGTGAACGAAGCACAGACTATTACCTGATGGTACTGACATTGTTTTTTTTTTTAATATTTTATTTATTTGACAGAGAGAAACACAGAGAGGGAACACAAGCAGAGGGAGTGGTAGCAGGAGTAGCAGGCTTCCTGCCGAACAGAGAGCCCGATGTGGGGGCTCGATCCCAGGACCCTGGGATCATGACCTGAGCCGAAGGCAGCCGCTTAACGACTGAGCCACCCAGGCGCCCCTGGTACTGACATTCTAATGGGGGAGGCAGACACGGATCCCATAAAGAAATGCAGATTAATATACCAGTGGTAGATCCCAGAGAGAAAAACTAAGCAGATTTAGTGTCCTTTAGCAGGGGAATTGATGAAAAGAAGGCATTTATTTTAAAGAGTGTGTTCAGAGGAAGTCTCTCTGAAGAGGTGATGTGTGGGCAGGGGCCTCAGCGACGACGTGAGGGAAAAACCTGTACCAGGTTGCGCGGGAAGATGACGCAGCCAAGAGCCGCACGCCGCTCTAGGGTGGGCAGACTCGGTGTTTTCCACCCACGACAGAGAGGCCTCTGGCTGGTGCTCTGCGCGCCGGGAGAGAACAGAGACAGAGGCAAGATGGCGGCGCCTCGGTTAGAGGCAAGATGGCGCAGGGCTGTGTAGGCCACGGAATGGCTCTGCACGTCATTCTCAGTGGAATGGAAGCCAGGGGGCTTGTGGGGGCACCTGGGGTGCTTTAGGATCACTCTGTCGAGTGGCTGGAAGGCAGGGGACAGAGGGCAAGAGCGGGAGGCTGGCAATGAGGTTTGGTCAGTGATCATCCAGATGACGGTTGGCAGTGTTTGGGCCAGGGCGCCCGCCCCCCCCCCCCCCCCCCCCCCCCGTCCCCGGAAGTGACCAGAAGTCCAATCTGGGATGTATTTTGAAGGTTAGGAGTCAGGACGTAATTCTTCACTGCTAGGTCCTCTATGCTCCCTTTGGAGTGGATTCATTCTATTTAATTCACTTAAGTATTTGGCACATTTCTGTAATTGTTTAAAACCCCCATCACCTCCCTAAGGCTGGGATTCTCCGGGGCTATGTGTTGTTTGTTCTGTGTCCCTCCACACCTATCCATGTAAATGGCACACAGTAGGTGCCTATTAAAGGTTGAACGGATGAAGCTGAGGTCCTTGTAGCACAGTGATTATCAGCATTAATCCTGGAGTCAGATTTCCCGGGTTCGAATCCCGCCACTTTCCAGCTGTGAGTGTGAGTGTGATTGGGCAGCCTCCATGGCTCGTCACTGATGAGATGGGGATAATTGTAGTGCCTGCTTATTGTGAGGATTAAGCAAATAAATACACGGGGTGTAGAAGTATGCCTCATGCATAGGAAGCACTGAGTGTTTGTTGAATTAAAGTTGAAGTTGGAAGGCCTCAATTTTTACCATCACCCAGAGAAATATCTTCTTGGTGCTTTAGAAGTTCTTCCTGAGACATGGGCAATTGTTTTGTTTACTCAAAGTTTTTTTTTTTAAAGATTTTATTTATTCATTTGTCACAGAGAGAGAGCAAGAGAGCTAGCACAAGCAGAGAGAACAGCAGGCAGAGGCAGAAGCAGGCTTCCTGCTGAGCAAGGACCAGCAAAAGATGACTTTTTCTTATTTCTGTTTTTTTTCCCCCCCTAAGATTTTATTTATTTATTTGAGGGAGAGAGAGAGAAAAAGAGCACACACACACACACACACACACACAGACACACGTGCGCGAGCTGGCGGGGAGGGGCAGAGGCAGAGGGAGAAGAAGGCTCTCCGCTGAGCAGGGAGCCTGATTGTGGGAAGAGGGGGCTCCACCCCAGGACCCTGGGGTCATGACCTGAGCCAAAGGCAGACGCTTAACCAACTGAGCCACCCAGGCGCCCCTGTCTACCACCTTAGAAAAGATTTATTCAATTTGTTAATTTCTAGAGAAGTGGTGCACATCTAGCAACCTGTTTTTTTGTTTTTTAAAGCAACTTGGTTTTATAGGACGGTCTCTGTACATCTCCCTTCCATGAGGTATCCCCAGATTCCACTCACTTGGAAAAAACTCCACCCCCTCAACTTCCAAGCCCTCTATAGAACCTAAAATAAAAATCTCCCCCTCTCCTCGGCCTTTCTGTCTGGTCAGATCCGTGGCTTCTCCCAGCCGTGTCCCCTGAGTTCTTAGGCCCAGGCGTCCGAGGAGGTGTCTGTATGTACCAGGTCTGGCAGGGGTTGGCTTTCTGACAAGCATACCATTAAAGACCCCAGAGAGTGGGCCCAAGAATGTGCCCCTGTTCTATTCCTGTCCCCACTTCCTTTCCAGAAAAGGGCAGGCCGAGTTGCTCCGGGCGGCTGAGTGCTACTAATAGACACACACAGGCCTAGGGGAAATCGTGTGTCCCACACGGGGATAAATCAGGATCAGCCCCTGCTGTACAAAAGGGCAGTGACACTGAAGAGAAAAGCAGAGTATTTTTAATACTTTTGGTGTGCACCACAGCCGTATCATATGCGATACATATTTTTTGAAGGGAGCTTTGGTATGCTTCCCTTCTCTCCCCACCAGCCACATCCATTAAAAATGTTCCATCATCTTACATCGCATAAATGAGCTCATGGATGAAAGCAAAGGTGATTTCCCTCTCCAGTGAGGGAGCCGAGGCCTCTGGCTTTGGATACACACAGACGGGCCTCAGAGCTCTGCTATCCCAGGCCCACCCCCGGGGAAGCGGCTGGCCAAGTTGGAACCCTAAATCACCAATTTTTTTTTTTTTTAATTTTATTTATTTGACAGAGAGAAACACAGCGAGAGAGGGAACACAAGCAGAGGGAATGGTAGCCGGAGAAGCAGGCTTCCTGCCCAGCAGAGAGCCCGATGCGGGGCTCGATCCCAGGACCCTGGGATCATGACCTGGGCCGAAGGCAGATGCTTAACGACTGAGCCACCCAGGTGCCCCTCTAAGTCACCAATTTTAAGTGCACAGTGTAAAAAGGGAATCCTAAGGAAGCCAATAATAGCGGCTGCGTTTTGCATTTTACCCGCTGTGAGAGCAGCCGGGGAGCTCAAAGACAAATTGTGAGATGCCACTTACCGTCTATAAATACAGAGCTGCGGCAGGCTTCTTCGAGGTACTCGATAGGATTCAGTTTTCTGGGCAGATGGACTTTAAAACAAATACCCTTGCTCCTGATTATAGCTTCGGGAAGTTTTTTCTGAAACCTTTAAATAACTCTGAGCTATTTACATTACGAGTCGTCCTGATAATGAGGTTTGAGGGGAGACACTGCAGGATTTCCTTCCCTGGAGACCTCAGGGAACAGGACTGCGGGAGTTCTGCCCTGCAGTATTTCGGTGTGGTATTTCTTGGAGGGTGAAGGGAGACAGCCCCTCTGGCGAGGGGAGCAGAAGCCCAGGCTTGCTGCCCCATGCCACAGCGCTCTGGAACCTTCTGCGTGCTGTACTCTGGAAGGGTCTGGCTGTGTCCCCAAACCTCAGCATAAGGGGAAGCGTGCTAGATCCCTGCTTCTCTCCACAGTCCTTGAAGGAGCCCACCTGCACAGAGCCTCACAGTCACCTTAGAACTCGTTTTCGTTTTCTTTTTATTGCCACTTTTGTACGGATGATGCATTTCCTAAATTTGTCCCTCGCTGGGCAGGGTGACTACTGTTTATTTCTCAACATCATCTTGTTGAAAGGACTCCTTTGTCCAAGCATCTGGGGACTTGGTCATGCATTTGGATTTGCCTTATACACACTGGCTGTGCCGTACAGCCTCACCAGGTCCTTCTATGTTTGATGTCCCTGGGCAGGAGAGACCCAGAGACTAAAGGACAAGGCTGCTGCACCTCCGCTGCCCCCATCACCACGGAAGGAAACTTCGCGTTCTCTTTCCTAAGAAGGGTTTTTACATAACGCAGGGAAAAGCATAGAGTATACCAATAAAGGGCTTATTTGAGCAAGAGAAAATGATGGAGCCAACTCATCAGCTAGCGTGAGAGTAGAAACCACGGCACTGACTGACCAAGTGGTTCTTAAGCCCTTTTGAGGCCATATATATGCTTCCGAGGCTCAAAGTCCCGAATACTCTGTATTGGGAAAAAAATGCACATTTAATTTGACAATTTCAGGGGCTCCAAGGAACCCACCATACCCTAGTGTTTTATATTTTTCTGATCACTCTCATACATTCTATATTTGACCCTTACACAGGGTTGATATTACTGTCGGTCTCTTTGTCAGAGGGCACGGAGGCTCAGAGCAGTGACTTGCCTAAGGTCACTTAGCAAATAAACTGGGGAGGCTTTGCAAGGTTAAATCCACATCCTTTCCACGGTGTCTTGTTGGTCTGTGTGATTGGAGTGGCCATCTCCACAGAGACTGGGAAGATCGAGCAAGCCCATTCTCTATTCCTGTGTGATTTCTGAGTGTGGGTGGCCCCCGATGGAGCTCTTAGAGGCCACACCAGGCCCCGAGGGGAGGGCTGCCTTACCCGAGATGGATGGTCCGTATGTGTTTCTGGATCCCCGCCGCGGTGCTCAGCACCTTCCCGCAGTTCTTCCAGAGGCATTTGAACATCACCTTCATAGAATTCTGTAAGCAGGAGAAAGTTACATTAAAACGAAAACTACTCTGTCAGTATTTTCTGTCGTCCCAACACATTTTCCCCCCTTTGTTAGAAAAGGAACAACTTGCGGCTCCTGGGTGGCTCAGTGGGTTAAAGCCTCTGCCTTCGGCTCAGGTCATGATCTCAGGGTCCTGGGATCGAGCCCCGCATCGGGCTCTCTGCTCGGCGGGGAGCCTGCTTCCTCCTCTCTCTCTGCCTGCCTCTCTGCCTACTTGTGATCTCCCTCTCTGTGTCAAATAAATAAATAAAATCTTAACCAAAAAAAAAAAAAGAAGAAGAAGAAGAAAGAAAGAAAAAAAAGAAAAGGAACAACTTGGGTGCCTGGCTTAGTCGATTAAGCATCCACCTCCGGCTCAGGTCACGACACCAGGACCCTGGGATCATGACCTGAGCAGAAGGCAGACACTCAACCACTGAGCCACCCAGGCGCCCCTGAGAGCACTGATTTTGGACTTAATTCTCTCAAGTCCTCGGCTCCTTTACTTACTAAGTAGGAACAATAACAGTAGCTGTCTCCGAGGGATATTATGGGATTAAATGAGGTCATGAAAGTGGACCCTTTAGCACAACACCAACAGGAATAATTATTCAACCAGTGGCTGTTGTTATGGTATTATTATGATTATACTTCCTGAAATGAATCTGACAGGAGATTAGTTTTCTCCAGGGAGAGCCTTGTCCTTGGGATGCCGCCGCTTTGTTGATTATTCCCATAGGCCTGGTGACTGTCACTTCTGTGTGCTCCCCGAGCCCCGTTTCCTTTTCATGGTGAGCACACATCTAGACCTGATTTCCCAGCCTCCCTTGCGGTCAGGTGGGGATGTGTGACTGACTCAGGATGAACGGCATGTGGACAGAAGTGACAGATATTCAAGACTCGTCCCTAAACGAGTGCCATCCCAGCCCAGGCGGCTGACTAGATGCGGAAGACACTCAAGCACTCAGGGGACCCACTTGATCAGGGGTTCTTAAGCTTTTGTTTGCTCTGAGCCCTTTTGGCAGTTTCACACGAAACCTACGGAAACTAGTATTTTTTAACATTTACAATAAAACACAGAAATATAAAGAAGAGCAAGCATACTGAAATAGTTATCCAAATATTAGAAATATTTTGTGATATGGTTAGTACTCCTTAATGAACACATTGACTAACAAGGTCTTGAAGTGAGTCTAATAACTATCATAATTTCAAAGTCGTGTTAAGCCTAAATGATATTTCATGATATCTCCTAAAATTATAATGTGATATGAAACTATTGATGCTTTCTATTGGTAGTAAAGTCACAGGTAGCACTAATACTGTGTTTTGATGCTGTCAATCGTAACTGCAGGAGATGCTGGATTATAGTTAAGAGGTTAATGACAATGAAAATACATTTTTTTCCCACTCCAAGTTCACAGATCCTCTTGAATTCTGTCCAGCCTTTTTGGGACTGTGGACTCCAGGTTAAGAATCCCCGCATCAGGAGGAAGGAGCCCGGGTCCCTGAAGGACTGTGTGGGGCAATCCCACCTGACCTGTTTGGGTCGTTACATACGAAATAAATAAACCTTTATGGTATTATGCCACTGAGGTTTGGAAATCAGCCGTTCCAACAGTAAGCCTACTCTTGCCAATAAACGCTGTGGCAGTGACACCTTCCCCAGAGTGATGGAATTAATGTAGCTTTGTTTACAAGTCCAGTAGGGTTTCTGCCATCAAGCCCTTGTGGGGCCCACCAGTACATCCTCGGTTCTATGGGGCAATCATGTACACCTTTAAAAGATGACTCATTCAGGTATTACAGGTGGGATTGGTATCCTGATCCTGCCCACTGCCCACCCCTCACCCTCACTGAAGACTTTTTGTACATTTCTCAATTGGAAAGATACTTGGAAACTTCTAGACCTGAGGAGTATTTCTGTGTGCTGGGGAATGGCCACTTTCCGCGGAGAGCGGAGGAAACGTCACAGCGGCACAGAGCTGCAGGTCAGCTAGAGCGGGCTAGTGATGGCAGGAGCCCGGCAGCCCGCCATGTCCCCAAAGCTCTGCCTGGCGGGCTGGCATTCACGACTCCGCAAACCAGCCATTCCTGCGTCAGTGCCTAGGTGTCCCCAGCAGCTGGGGGCCACTGGTGGTGTGAAGGAAGCTGAGAAGCCAACACATACTTAGGAGACTTGGAAGGACACAATCTTGCTGAGTCTGTGTTTATTCTAAGGGGACAGTTCACAAATCTCAGGCTCCCTGATCTCGCCGGGCCAGTGATCTAAACTCACCGGCTATAGAAAGAACCAAAGGGGGAGAGTTTCGATCCTACCCCTCAGCCCTAAAATGTTCACAGGAAGGAACTCTGCCTGGTATTTTGTATTCAAAGCAGAGAACGACTTAACAACATTGATGAACAAACCCTCACACCACGAGTGCTTTTTACCCATTTTTCAAACAATGAAGCTAAACTATTAAAAAATCTCTTCCACTTAAGGGAATTAGTGACTCAAACTGAAATTACAGGTATACCTGAGAGTCCAAATGTCTGTCTGGAAATAAGGTCCTGATAGATGAAGAAACACTTTTTGATTCATTCCAAACCTTTCTGCTGATGGTGTTCTTTGATTAATTAAACCAAAGAGCTATTTAGCTAGGAATATTCCAGGTGCCAGGGATGGAGGGAAAAAAAAAAAAAAAAGCTGCTTTCCAGGAACTTACATGCTAGTTGGGGGAAAAACAGAAATGCTGATAGATGGTTACCGCCTCAGCTACGGTAAGGTTCCTGGAGAGGGATGCGGGTGGCCGGAGGTCAGAGAAGACCTCTAGAAGGTGACTTTTGGGCTGGTGCCTGAAGGTTGGAGCAGCAGGTAGCCATGCTAAGGGCTGGAGTTTTCCGGGAGAAAGAGAAAGAAGAGTTTGGCTGATTGGAGGGCCGAAGAGAAGAGTGAGTGTAGAAGGAAATGAGGGAGAGAGAGAATCATGTGAGATAAAAGGCAGACAGGCAAGGAAGACCAGAGCACGAGGGTCTTGCAGGTGAAAGTCAGAAATGTGGACTTTATTCTAAAATAAAAGAGAAGTTATTGAAGGAGTTTAAGCAGGGGGAGTGATATTATTTGATTATGATTTAGGTTTTAAGGAAACATCGCTTCAGGGGCACTCGGGTGGCTCAGTCGGTTAAGCGTCTGCCTTCCCCTCAGGTCATGATCCTGGGGTCCTAGGATCGAGCCCCGCATCAGACTCCTCGCTCAGCAGGGAGTCTGCTTCTCCCTCTCCCTTGGCCTGTCTCCCCCACTTGTGCAGTCTCTCTCTCTCTCTGAAATAAATAAAATCTTTTTAAAAAACTACCACTCTGTTTTGGGGAGAGAACACTAATGTCGCCTGTGTTATGCTACCGCAGTTCAGAGAAGATGGTGGATGGAAGCCGACTGGGCGTAAGCACAGAGAAAAGCAGACACGTTCAAGATATATTTTGGGGGCAGATCCAACAGTACTTGCTTTGGGTTGAGCATGAGGAATGTTACAAATTCAAGGCCAGGCATATGATACCAAAGACGACTTGCGCAGGGAGGCAAATTGTGGTTCTGTGTTGAATATGTTAATTTAGAGATGACTATTATAGATCAGGAAGAGGTGGCAGGTATGGCACGGGATATATGAGTCTGGAACGTAGGGAAAGTCAGCGAGAGATGGATGTCTGGAGTCAGGGGCTGAAGGATTACTTAAAACTTAGGTCTGCATGAGATCAGCTAGGGGAATGTGTAACCAGAGATGAAGAGAAGGCCCAGGACTCTGCAGCATCCACTATTTCCTACTGGGGAGAGAGCAAGAGAGAGCGAGAGCGAGAGAGCGAGAGAGCAGGCAGGAGCAGTCAGAGAGAGAGAGAGGGAGAGAGAGCAGGAGCAGTCAGAGAGAGAGAGAGAGAGAGA
>CM053606.1:117855227-117865685 GCA_028646535.1 Procyon lotor
GAAAGAGTAGTCAGAGAGAGAGCAGCAGTCATAGAGAGAGAGAGAGAGCAGTAGTCAGAGAGAGAGAGAGGGAGAGAGAGCAGGAGCAGTCAGAGAGAGAGAGAGAGCAGTAGTCAGAGAGAGAGAGAGGGAGAGAGAGCAGTAGTCAGAGAGAAAGAGTGAAAGAGAGAGAGGGAGAGAGAGAGAGAGAAGTAGTCAGAGAGAGAGCAGGAGCAGGAGCAGAAGGAGAGAGAGGGAGGGAAAGAGAGCGAGCAGAGAGATAGAGAGGAAATCCAGACAGTGTAGTATTACGGCACAGGTAGAAGAAAGTGTTCAAGAAGGAAGATGTGGCCAAGGGCGTCGAACGCGGGCTGGGAGGAGTCCCACGGTGGCCGTGCTCGGTTGCTGTCTGTCAGTGGTCCAGACAAGAGCAGATTTCACAAAGTAGCGGGGAAGGAAGTCAGACAGCTTAGGGCTGAAGGGTAAGTGGGATTGAAAGAAGTGAAGAGAGGAAGCGCCCCATTTTCAAGAAAGGTGGCCGACCTGCGAGTAGTAAAGGGAGAGTTTTTAAAACGAGTGATAATAAAGTGAGTTTTTCTGCTGATGGCAACAGTTGCAAAGGAAGGAGAGCCGGACACTAGGCAGAGATGCGGGGTGCGGGCGAGTGCGGGGCGAGGCCCCTGCAGAAGAAAGAGGATCCAGTCTCCAGCCTGGCTGGGAGGGTTGCCCTGGATGGCAGCAGGGTGGTCCCCCCCTCCCCCACGCCCCCTGGAAGAAAAGAAAACCAAGGGTTGGATGTAGATTCAGTTAGTTTGCCAGTTTGAAAAAAGGCATTCCTGTCTGAATGCTTCTGATTTTTCAGTGAGGTAGGAAGAGAGGTCAAAGTGAAGGGCGGAGAGGGGAGGCTGTGTGGGAGCTTTGAGGGGAGCAGAGATCACTTGGGTGCTTTAGAGACTGGGGAAGGACCAGGCAAGGCATACGACACTATTTGCAAATTCATGGGGGGAAACCAGAACCCAAAAAGTTAGGAGACATATCCAGTGTCCCTGGATGGTTCCTACCAATGAGTCAGTTAATATAATACTATTATACAACAACCAGAGCCAAATGCCTTCTACATCCTAGGAATTTTTTAAAGGTTCAAATTGCTGATTGTTTTAGGAAATGACTACCACACTGGTATTTTTGTGCCATAACAAGTATTATGGAGAAGACTGCTGTTCAGAGTCCTTGCGGGAACATGTCCAACATTTGTTTGTTTAAGTTGATAAGCAGTAAAGCTCAGTACCGATTATAGAAAAATAAATGTCACTGGTGTAACTCCTTTCATGAGTTAGGAGGAAACAGCTGATACAGGGCTATCAAATCCAAAAGCTACAACGAAGCTGACCGATACCCCCTCTGAATCCTTTGGAATCAGGATAACTATCAATTGCAATTGTTTGAGTATCGTCTCCTCAATCACACCCTCATTTCTTTTGGCCCCTGCTAAGGGCTCCACGGAAATCTGTTGCCCACAGAAAAGTTGGTAATGCATATGAAGAGTGATCCACTTTGCTTCCTCTTCGCTTTTTCCTTTTGCTAGGTTTCCAAGAGGCTCGCTGGGGAATGGACTAAACAGTTTTGATCATGGGGAGTTCTCCGAGAGTGGGCGCCATGACTTCTTGCCCAACACGCTACTCCTGTGCCTAACATAACTTAGCCATTAGAATTTGTTGTGTGGAATCTTGAGAAAGTTGTGCTTTGGGGCCCACAGCAATGAGACATATTTGAGGTATCTTAATTTACTTAAGCATTTTGGAATGTACTTAGTAAACAATAGATGTTCAAAGAATGTTTGTCCAAAAAGATTGTTTTGTGGAATTCAAGAAGATTTCCCAGTATGATTACCACTTGACTATCTTACCTTGGCTCTAAGTTACCTTCTCAGGGTGGGCCCACGGCAAGCGTGGTGAACACTGAATGGCTTTCTCTCCACTCCATATAGTACTTTTTGCTTCCAGCCTTATACACCCTGCACTGGTAGGTTCTTGAAGAAAATCTAAGTCCACCAGAAGAAAATGGAAAATGTGCAGCAGGAAAAATGATTGTCTAATATATAATGGTCCGGGTCTTTAGCATAAGCAATTGGAGGGCCTTTATGCACTATCACACTCCAGATGTATAGAGAAAGTTCCTGCTGATTTGCAAGGTGGTTGCAAATGTGGACTCAGGAACATAATTATATATAAGCCTCTTCAGGCTTAAGGGTGGTAATGTTCTTAGCTCCCGTTACCTCTTGTTGATGTCCCCCAACCCTGTCTACACTTCTGTCGAAAGCTTCATTACACTCTTCTCAATTACCCCCCTGGAGTACACGGCCCACTCCCTGCCCACACCTTGATTGGTACTGGGGAAAAGTAGGTTATAAAAGCATATGAACATTACCTTTTTTTGGGGGGGGAGGGTATGTAATGCAAATCAACCTGTATTATTGCAAGGTGGAAATACTGGGGAGGGGTACCTTCTTTTTACATTACTCTCCAAAAGTAAAAATTACCTTATTTTTAATTTGAAAAAGTAGTTTCTTTAAAAAATGGAAGCCACTCTATAACACTTGCTTGAATAATTTGGGAGAACAACGGACACTGAAAGGATAATCTCAACTCGACTGGAATCAAGTGACTTCTCTCTGCACCGGTGAAGGATGTTCTTAGGTCAAACTAGGAGGCCCCTTGCTTGGTGATTAAGTACTCGGCAAAACATCCAATGGAAAGCAATCCGTAGTCTACAAACAGACCATTTGCTGTTGCCTGGTGGTGGGTATTGAGGAGGGCACGTATTGCACAGAGCACTGGGTGTGGTGTATGAACAATGAATCTTGGAACACTGAAAAAATAAAATAAACATATTTGGGAAAACAAAACAAAACAAAAACCCAAAAAACAAAAGACAAAACAAAACAAAACAAAAACCCCAAACAACCCAACAACAAGCCACGGGAAGGAGAGAACAGGAAAAAATAGCTAAATAAGTATCGCCTGGGTTGCCACCCGAGTCCCAGCTCCCCCAAGGAGGTCAAAGCAAGCAAAGCTGCTGACCAAGTCACAGTGGCCAAGTCTGGACATGCCCATCCTTGCTTCTGCTGTGGCTGCTTCTCGTAGCTCTATGAGAAAGAAGCTCACAAAGCTGGGATGTCCGAGGGAGCCGCGGCCACCCTTGGCTGGGGACCACACTGTGCTGGGGTCTTCCATGTGCTTGCCGCCACCGACAACAACCCCCAGAGGAGTGCGGCTCCAGGCAGGGGCAGTTACGAGCAGAGCCCCGGGATCTCACACACGCCCCTGGGGTGCATGTCAGCAGCTTCCCCGCAAGCTCTTCGGAGTCACCTGACTCAGGTGCAGTCGGTCACGAGGGCTGCAAACCCCTTCCTTCTTCCTCTGCAGCAGTTTCCCGAAGGTCTCGCACACCAGCCGCTTTGGAGCTGTAGGCTGGGGCCTCCCTCATCTTTTCCCTGCTTGCCTTTCCTGTGGCAGGGCCCAGCCCTGGTTTTGAATTGTTTCACACCAGGAATACATTGGAGTAGCTTCTATCTTCCTGAAGGAACTGAGACTGGTCCACAGGTCCAACAAGATGATGGCTGAAGGTCCCCTTCAGTTCCAAGAGTGCAAACATGGCTGAATTCGGAAGTATTCCATAACACGCCTAGGGATAAGTCCAACGAAAGCTATATTCCAGAAGGTGCATGAACACCCACTTTACTGCCGCTAAACTAAACACCATTTTAGTTGACCACGCAGGTGCCTGGGATTAATACCAAGCTGCTTTTTTGGAGGCAATTTTGAAGACCCTCATGTACGTCTTACATAGCGACTGAGGTGTATGTGTACGTGTACGTGCACACACATATGTGCTGGGGGAGGCTGCCCATACATCCAAGCCTCCCCAGAGACGACCAGGGTCCTTGGGGTGGGGGTGGGGGGCTCTGCTTATTCTGCGGAGATGGTCTGGGCTGCAAAATGCGTGCTTCCTCAGCCTGCCTCCCCGTGGGAGGAGCCCACACTGCTTGGCAGGGGCTCCAATGGCTCTCTGAGGACCAAGAGGTCCCCTCAGACCCTCAGCACGTTCCAAAAGACTGAGAAGCGAACAGATGTATTTAAAAATTCAGTAACTGCCTAGAAGCTGGTAGAGTTCCAGTTCTTTCTTCTATTGGGAAAGCAGACTTATACATTTCATCTCATCTTTGGGGCTTTCTTTCTTCCTTTGTAAGACAGGAGGACTGAACGAGGAATCTTGGAGGTATGTGAGGTGAGTGCTAAGTGATGGATGAATTCAAATGTGATGGTAAATAAAATTTAAAAATAAAATGATTTTCATAAATGGAATAATGCAGAATGTAATTTTTTCTGTCTGGCTACTTTACCTCAACATAACGTTCTTGACATTCACCCCGTTTCGTGTGTGGGTAGTTCGATTCATTTTATTGTGAGGTAGTATTCTGTTGCGTGAATATACCACAATTTTGTTTCTCCATTTACCTGTTTAGGGACCTTTGGGTTGTTTGCAGTTTGGGGTGATGATGAATAAAACTGCTCTGAACTACAAGCCTATAAGTCTTTTAGTGAACCTAGTTTTCTTAGCTCTTAGGTAAATATCTAGAAGTGGAATGGCTGGGTCATATGGTAAGCATATATTTAACTTTATAAGAAACTGCCAAACTGTTTTACAAAGCGCTTGTACCATTTTACATTCCCACCAGCAATGAATGAGCACTCCTGCTGCCAACACGTGGGAATTCGTACACCAAACAGTACACGCTGGATGATTCCACTTACTTGAAGTGCGGCAATATGCGAAATGGACCTACAGTGACGGGAGTCAGAGAACTGGTTTTTGGGGGGGTCACGGGGGGCACTTACTGCGGAGGGGCACGAGGAGTGCTGGCCTCGGTTGGAGCAGTGGTTCCTCAGGTGGAGAAATCAGTCAAAACCCACTGAACTGGGTTCATTTTCTTAAAATAGGTTCATTTTATTGTGTGGAAATTATACCTAAATCAACTTGATTTTAAATGATTTCTAGAACAACAAAAGCATTCGCAAACTCATAAAATCCCTACTCATGTATTTTCTCAACCAGCGGATTCTCCAAGTGCATCTCATCTTTGGGGTCATCTGGACTCTTCGGGGCGCGACCAAGCAGTCCTGTAACTTGGAAAGGGTGGGCTAGGTGATTTCTGAAGTCCTCCGAGGTCCAAGGCTCCCGATCTTCTATACTGCCCGGCAGATTATTCTGAGATCCTGTCACCGAAGTGCTTAGATCTCACTCTTCTGTGTCCGGATCCTCCCTGAAGCCAATCCGCTCCCCCGATCTGGCTGGCGATGCTGTGTCATCACCGTGAAATCCGTACAGTGTGACCCTGAGCTGCTTTTCTTAGCACCGCCTTCCCCGGCAGTTCTAACAGATGGGTCTATTTCTGGAGCAGCGGTTCTTGCAGGAGGCTCTCTCTGCTCAGAATTAGTGGGCTAGGAATTAAGTCAGCGCGGAGACTGGCAACGGCTTCTTGGTGAGGGCTTTACGGGTTTGTTTCCTTTTCCGTCATTCACAATTTAAAGTGACTCATTGCTTTTTGGTTCTGAAAGATCGAAAATGCAGAGTGGAGCAAATGACGAACTCATTGTTTACTACTGCACAGTAATTACCGAAGCACCTTCTGTTAACTCAGCACTTTTCTTCCCTGACTTGAGATTCTCCCTAGTCCACAGGTGAAATGGCCGCATGGTCAAGACATCTATAACAATAAATGAAAACGGTGAAGGCTGGGATGCAGTGATTGTCTTTGAGTTGTGGCTGATGTTCTGAAAGGCGGTGTCCTGAGGCAGGTGTCCTTGTACCGTCCCTGCTTTCTGCCCCGTCACGGCTGGCCTCTCTCATTAACCCTAAATAAGTCCAAGGTGGCTGAAGTGGCTGAGGGATGCCCCGTCTTCAGCTGCACCAACACAGATATAGTCAATGTGGGGACAGAGTGGAGAATAGCGGTGAGTACCCCCTTGTCTCCACGCGCGCGCTTCTCAGATTTCTATTCAGTCCGTGCTCAAGGGGGTGAAAAGGAAAGCAAAATATTAGCAGCCAGCAGGCATTGTTCGTGTCATCCTCAGAACAACCCCATCAGTGTGGTGCTATCGTGATCCGTGTTTTACAAAGGAGGAAACGGGGTCTTAGAGGAGGCAAGCGACTTGCTTATGGTCACCCAAGTATTGGAGCTGCGGGGCCAATTCCAGAGCCTGACCTGTTCTATCCTGTTCCGGAATTGGACAAACTCAGAATCTGGCAGAACGGGGAATCTGACATGGACAAAAAGTATATATTAATAAGTAGTTATCAGCCCTCCTTCATTTTCTAGAAGTCTTCTGGGATTGATGGTTAACTCCAGGCCTTCCACAGAATTTGCTTTCTCCCAGACTCCCGGAGCGGCTGAAACTAGGATCCCTGCGTCACCTTGTGGTCGTGACGGGAACTGCATGTTCCCCACAGCCCAAGCCCAGGCTCTTCTCGGTGCAGGGAAGTGGTCTGTGGGTCTGACATCCTGGAGGAAAAATTCTGCTAACACTCGGCTTGATGCAGTTGGCTGGCTGATCTCCAGGGCCAGGAGAAAGAAACCTTTCATTTCCCTTTCTTGCATTCCCACTACCTTGGCTGAAAATCTTCTTAAAAGCGATGGGTGCTTCATTCATGAAGTGAGCCCTGCAGCCCACAGCCTGAGAGTTTCCTTCTCTGCCCTCGGATTTCTTTCCGAACCCTCCGCAGCCTAATCCCACCCCGCCACACGAAGTTGGCTGTAGCTGCATCTGATTATTTTCTTTTCGTGTTATCCTCCTCTGTGGACAGAGGGAAATGTGGATTCCTTGAATTAATTTGCTTCAGGAGTTTCATCTTTGCTATTTCAGCCAAGCTGATCTCATCTCTGCCACCTTATAAGCTACAGGACCTTGGGCAATTCACAGAACCTTAATGAGTCTTTTCTGCAAAATGGGGATAGGAATACACCGAGGATTTTTGTGATGATCGAATGAAAGGCTGCATTTAAAAGCATGTTGTAAACTGTAACTAAATTTGCAAATGTAGTTGTTCTTTGCAAATGTTTCTTCCTTGCTGCTGGTAGTAAGAGATAATGCCCAGGGCTCCTGGCTGGCTCGAGCAATTAAGCATCTGCCTTCCGCTCAGGTCATGATCCCAGGGTCCTGGGATCAAGCCCCACTGCAGGCTCTGCTCAGCGGGGAGCCTGCCTCTAAGCCCCTGCTTCTGCTCTGTCTCTCTCATGCTCTCTCCTCTCAAATAGATAAATAAAATCTTAAGAGAAAAAAAAGAGAGAGAGATAATGCCCGGTGTAGACAATGTATCTCATATTCTCTTCCTTTTTACATAAGAGGAACACGGATCACCATAAAGGCAAGAGTGAGGTGTCCATGTGTAGGAGAGGTGGCCGAAAAGATGAGAGAGCTTCCATAACGAGGAGGAAGAGCAGGATGACTTCTTTAAAATCCCATGGAGGGAATGCTGCTTCCCCCTTTGTTTAGGGGTCCAAGTGTCTATTACAATGTTGCTACATTCCAGGACACTGGGTTTTAGTGCTTGCACAGCCTTTCTACTTAAGGTCACATTTAATCTTCACCCTTATCCGGACAGAGGTTTCATAATACCTGTTTGCTGGCTTACAGATGAAGAAGCTGATAATCAAAGACGTGAGATGATTTTCTTAAGCTCTCAGGGTAGCAAAGTTGAGTTTAGAATGTGAATCTTTTGATTTCTGTTCCATGCTCCTTCAGTTACTGCTTACCATGGTCTCTCTTTATACCAGGGAACAGGGGTTTCCAAACTTTTTAAGCCACGAGCCACAGTAAGAGATACATTTTGCACATTACACATGGTAAGTGTATAATTGAAACAAAAGCAGCAAGGAGCAACACCTCCCCTGATTGAGGACAATGCATCCTATTCTGTCTTATTCATTATAGACCCGCTATTTGCAGCTCATTAAATTGACTCAGAGCCCGCTGGTGAATTGAGACCAGCAGTTTGGAAAATACTGATCTAGAAGGTTCTCAAACAATCCCCACAGGACATGTGACCATCACAATTGCCCATGGTCTCAAATAGATTAGGAATCTGAGGGGTTGAAGAGAAAAAATTAGATGAACTCAAAGTTTCACTGGCTAGAACATGTTGGCAAATGGATTGAGCAAATTAACTCTTAGAAAGCTTTTGAAATAGGATTTTTAAAACTCTAAGAAAACTGCATCACAGTGTTTCTACCACATCGTGAGCACAGCATTTATCACTCTGATCGTTACTGCCTCTTTCCACATCAGTGTCCACCCACCCAATTTCCAACCTTAAAAGAAGCAGCTATGCCTCCATTCTCAGGACCTTGTGCATTGTGCCTGATGGGTGCACAATAAATATTGGTTCACTTAATAAATGAAAAAATGATTGGCAACCATCCCACATTCTCATTACTCTCACTATTCAATGTAGCTTCAAGTTTAAAAGGCAATGACTTGGTCTATATAAGATCCATGATTTAAAACTGGGTGACTACGAGCTTTAGCCAGAGGGAAAAAATTATAAAGAAAGAAGGTTGAACATCTTTCTTATTTGTTTTATATATATATTTTTTAAGATTTTAATTTATTTCTTTGTCAGAGAGAAACAGAGAGAGAGCACAAGCAGGGAGAGAGGCAGACAGAGGGAGAAGCAGACTCCCTGCTGAGCAAGGAGCCCGATGTGGGACTCAATCCCACGACCCTGGGATCATGATCTGAGCTGAAGGCAGCTGCTCATCCAACTGAGCCACCCAGGCGTCCTGAACATGCTTCTTATTTGTGCATTTATTCCTACTATCCTGCATCCTGCAGAGTGGGTCTGTGTCCTTCAAATAAAGACACTTTGTAATGAAGCTTTTTTTTTTTTTCCCTTTTCCTTTGGTGACTTGACTATCCCCCAGCTTAGTTAAAGCCTATAAAGTCTGCAAGTCTGACCAATGCAACTTAATTGTAATGCAAGAGTTTGAGTTTTGGCTCCTGGCTACATTAGAAACAAAAGGCTGTGGTAGGTTTTTAGCAGTGCACCTTACAAGCTGGGGTGTGTGGAAGGGGGGTCCTGGGCCGGAGTCCTTGCCACAACACCAGGACCTGCTGGACGAGAGCCCTGTGCTACACACTGAGATGACCCCAGAGAGAAAGTCTGTGCAGCCTGAAGCAAAAGGACAAGCCTTGGGGTCCATGTGGCTGTCTCCCCTGCGGGTTCCCACTGACGCAAGTGGTAGCCTTTCTCCCGGAGGAGTCGAGCAAAGACTCAGAGTCCCAGGGGACCCACGGGAGGGTGGAGCAACACCAGCCCCCTGCCCCACGGAGAGGTGTGTGAAACAGCAAGCCTTCAGGCCACCGCCTCTGGGAAGGACAGGGGACTGCAGGAACGCCCTGTTCTCCAAGAAGAGAGCATGCTTATACAAACCTCCACTGTCGCACATGCCAGAGGATGCTAAGAGAGATGCAGGGAGGGACAGTTGGATCCATGCCATCTCTTTGTTTTGCTCTTTGAAATGAATTGGCGGGGGGGGGGGGGGGGGGGGGGGGGGGGGGGGGGGGGGGGGGGGGGCAAGGTTTGGCTTTGGGTTTTGTTTGTGAATAGTCGTGAATAATGAAGCTACCGATAACTAATTAAAAGGCCAATATGTAAAATAGCGGTTTCATATTTATATGGTGATTTGAAAAATAATGTTAAAGTGTTTCCTAGATATAGTAGTATTGCTTTATTCCAGGAAATAGAAATACTTTTGAAAAATTGAGAGCGAACATAACGATTTAAATGTATGCAAAGAAAACGAAAGGAATCTGAGCAGGAGGTCCAGGCAGACCTGTGTTTGAATGACAGCTCTGGCCCTTTCTAACCTGCATGACAGGGGTCAGTTCAATGCAAAACCTCTTGATTCTTAATTCTTGGGGCACCTGGGTGGCTCAGGGGGTTAAAGCCTCAGCCTTCGGCTCAGGTCATGATCTCAGGGACTTGGGCTCTCTGCTCAGTGGGAAGCCTGCTTCTCCTCTCTCTCTGCCTGCCTCTCTGCCTACTTGTGATCTCTCTGTCAAATAAATAAATAAAATCTTAAAAAAAACACCTCTCGATTCTCAACCTCCTCATATCAAAATGGGAAAACAATACAGTGCAGAATTGCTCTGAGGATTACATAAAACTAGAATCAATTAACTCTTAAATCAATTAATTAGATCTCCTTTTTCTCTTTTAATGGAGCAAATATGTACTTTTTAGTTTGTAAATACACACATGTTTATATATCACCTGGCACGTATGTTTCAACCGGTTTTATAAAAATAGGGCGCAAAACACTCTTCCCAACAACACCGCTTCCAGGCTTGCTGAAGCAGAAAAGAGAAAAATATAACACCAATTTTACAGATGAAAAAATTAAGTCCCAACAAGAGAGTG
>CM053606.1:117865785-117880104 GCA_028646535.1 Procyon lotor
GGGCTGCGGAAGGGCTTGAAGCTGTCGGCGGACAGCGGCGGCGACGGCGTGGACGGGTTGGACTGGTCGCTGGGGGCGCTCCAGCTCCAGTAGCCGCTGCTGCCGCTGGAAGGCACGCCTCCTCCCTCCTTCCAGGATCCGCTGAGGCCCTCTGTCCGTGCACACAAACACAGCAGCGTCAGCGCGAGCCTGCGCGGCGCCCGCCCCGGGGGTGGGTCGGGGGGCCGCGGGGACCACGGGGACCTCGGGGACCTAGATGCTATGCTCACGGAAGCGCTCGCAGCCCATCCGACAGTTTGCAACGGTTGGGGTTGTAAGATGTACTCTGAACCGCAAAAAAAAAAAAAAAAAAAAAAAAAAAAAAAAAAAATCGCGTTGCTTTAGAGTTTATAAACATGTAGCTATTTTCATCACACAACAGGTTTTTCTCAGTTTTCTGATGTGTGGTGTTTTGTTCAACACCAGTTTCTCGGGATGACAGTGGAGATTGGATGAAAATAAGAAAAAAAAAAAAGAAGATGTTCTTGTTTACCAAGTTTGGGGAGCTCTTGCCTTTCTAAGAAAGAACTCAAGGGCAGCAGTCTTCCCCCACCCTCACGCCCGATTTTAACTTTTCAAAAGAAATTTCTCATAGGTCTGTGGTCCTTGCATTACATTTACAGAAAAAGTTAGTCCAAGATTTAAGAATCGAAGATAATAATTTCCGGATATACCGCCATCTACCTTCTTCTAACAGCGGCTTATTCTAATAAAAGTGCCTTAAATGTGGTGAGTGTCTTACATCTCACCCAGCTCCCTCACAGGATCTCGGGCATTCTTACAACATCTGTCTCTCAGAGTAAGGACCGCCATGCCTATTTTCCAGACGGGGATCGTGAGGCAGCTGAAAGTTCAGTGACTTGCCCTATGACTGGTGTGTAATTGGGGTAGGCGCCTGGGCTCAAACCCTGCTCTACCCATTGGTCTTCTCCTTCATATGAGTCCTGTGAGCAGCCTCTTTTGTCTCTAGCAAAACTGAGGTCAGAGGGGGATTTATTGGGAATAATTATCGGGAAGACAGGTATTGAATTTTACCTTCCCACCTGTGGGGAAACATTATGAAATATTTCTAATGTAGGGAGATCTTTGCCCTGTTAGAATGTCTTGGGCCTGTCCTCATGCAATGAACGTCTTCAGCAAATCACTGAAGATCTGCTTTACCTTTCAAGATGCCCGGTCTTAATGAGCATTTGTATAAATTCTGCTTTTTTTTTTTTAAAGAATAATCTCTCCTTCATATTTATGTACATTTTGATATATTCAAGCTATATTCTAAGTATAAGGGGGAAAAGTCTCAAAATGCCTCATTAAAAAAATGTTGCTAACGGGGCACCTGGGTGGCTCAGTCGTTAAGCGTTTGCCTTCGGCTCAGGTCATGATCCTAGGGTCCTGGGCTCGAGCCCCATGTCAGGCTCCCTGCTCAGCGGGGAGCCTGCTTCTCCCTCTCCCTCTGCCCCTGCTTGTGTTCCCTCTCTCACTGTGTCTCTGTTAAACAAATAAATAAAATCTTTAAAAAAATGTTGCTAACATCTATGTAATTAGTAATGAAGGCGAATGGTAGACGCATTCAAAGAGAAAGCTCTTAACCACCTTCGCATAATTAGATTGCTAGCGTATTCCTCAACTTATGTCAGGCAAAAAGTTCACTTGGTGGACTGAAGTTGGAAGTTGAAATAGCAGGAGGAAGTTACCCATCTCATTAAAGCAAAGGCTCTAACAGAATCCAGGGGTCATTTATGCAGGCTCGCACCTCGCCAGCCGCAACAAAACCAAACTAGCGTCTCACCCCTGCAGTCTACACAGAGACTGATGCGCTGACTGGACCGAGTTGCCTACTGTAAATAAGAAAGCTCCATTCAATACAACACAACTTCAAGAGGAGCCTCATGTGAGGCCTTAGGTAATATTACCTGGTGTGACACACCACTTGGCAGGCTTATGAGGCTTATAAATATACTGCAGCAAACCCTTGGAAAATAAAATAAGTTCATGGTGCTAGATGTGTCATCGGTCTAGGTATGAGGAATTGAATTTATTTTGAAAACCGGCTATTATTACGGTGTGGTTACATTGCTTCACGGCAATGCCAAAAGTTACTTTGCTTATTTGTGAATGACCTTTCCTTTAGAAATACTAAACAGAAGGACAGTGTGATATAGAAATAAACTTTTCAGAAAAAAGTCAGAACCAGATCAGAGTGTTTTTTAGAGAACACTGTCTTCTTTTCTTAAACAAATATTTGTCAAATTGTAGACACACACGGCTGGTCTCTTACTCTTCCTGCACGCCCACATCCTGACAAAATGACCCTTCTCCCACACAGGAAAGGAACACAACAGTTGTCAAAAACTCGTTGACATACAGTAATTCTGGATATAATCTTTGTTTCTAAAAAAATTAATAATTCCTTCATTTTCATAAACTGATTTCCCTTTTTAAAAATTTGCTTCCTGTTGCAGACTAAATGAGAGATAATAGACAATTTGGGATTATTAGTTGTGTAGTTCTTTTTAAAATCATAATAAACACTGAATTACTTTCTTTGTAACTATGCGAACAAAAGTTTTCATTGAAGAAGCGAAAAGTTTATTCTGATTTGAACTTTTAATACAAAGGAACATTAAAGATGTTCTCAATTAAAAAAGAACACAATGGTAAAAATGATGATTAGAGCAAAAAAATACTTTTCTTTCCTCTGCGATTCCTTTTTCCTATGATGGGTTTTGGGGATGTGTTTACTGTGATCTTTCTTCAGCGGCATTGCCAAGCTGAGAAACGTTAAGTCAGGATACCTGTTCGCCAAGAAGCCCCGAGAAGTTCAGGTCATTCAATAGGGATGGTCAGGCTCATTTCATTTTACCCCAGTTGGATAGGAGTAAGCACGGGTGAGGACTCCCTGGATATTCAACATGTTTATTTTCACAACCTATGCAGATGACCAAATGCTGTGTGAACCATAGCTCAGTCCCATAATTGACTAGGCTAGCTTTGAAGAGACAGCTTCATTCAGTGGCCTCCCTGCACCATATTTCAGTGACCTGGCTTCTGCCCAGGGGTGGTCCACTGGGAATGCTCTTGCCAAAACCACCAGTGACCTTCTATTTGATGCAGAATTCAGTCCTTCTCATGACTGACCTTCTGTAGCACCAGAGGTTCTCCTTGAAACATGCTTTTCCCTTGACTTGCATGAAGCGCATGCTCCTGTTCTCCTCTACATCTCTGGTGACCCTTCAGGTCTCCTTGGGCTCTCCTCCCTCCGCTGCTCCCTTACAGGATGACAGGCCCTACCATCCCTCTCAGCCGCCTTCTCGTCATACTCTGCCTCTACACAGTCCCCTCAAGGCAGTCTCCTCTCTTCACCTGGCTTTGCAATGATGCCTTCTAGTGCCGCATCAACAGCCCAGGTCTTTCTCTCTCTCGGTCTCTCTCTCTCCCAAATCTCCACCAAACACAGACCCTTGAAAGGTTCTGCCTACTAAACATGTTCCCAACCAGACCTTCATCTTCTTCAGCAACCCCACCTCTTTCCCTAACAGTCCCCCAAAGATCTATGTCCCTGCTCTGCTCCCCATCTCAAGAAGGGGCCTCCTCCTGAAGCACAGAGACAGCCTGGAAGTCACCCTTGTCGCTCCCTCTCTTTCATCCTCTCTGTCCATCACCACATCCTGTTGATTTTGCCCCCTCTATGTTTCTCAGTTATGTCCTCTTCATACCCACTGTGACCACCAAGGTCCAGGACACCCATATGGTTGCATATGGTTGTGTTTTTGTATTTGCCTGTAATCCCGATCTTAACATTCTAGTGCCTATCACTTAACAGCTATCCTATAGCCTCAGATTAATGTCCAAACTCCTAGCCAGGAATATATGACTTCTCTTGATTGGTATTGGGTCAAGCTCTCCAATTTCATCTCCTGTTGCCCTCCTGATTTATCCTATTGAATTATATGTATCAATATTATATCATGACTAAGATAGCAGATATGGAATCAGAATTTCTGGAATCAGAAAGATATGGAATGGAATTTTAGCTCTTATATTTATAAGTCAGTTAATCCTCATGTGCTTCAGTTTATTCATCTGTAAAATAGTGATAATAACATAGAGTTGTTGTGAGAATTATATGAGATAAAGTAACCTTAGTACTCGGCATATGATAAGTGCTGAATAAATGCTAGCCATTAATATGATAGGGTTCTTTCCCCATAGGAACTTACAATATGAAAGACTGAATATGGACATTGTTTTCAAATCATCTAGAATGGTACCTTATATATTTATTAGATATATATATATAGATATATATATATATATTATCATAGAATGAATGAATGGACTACGTACTTCTATTTAATTAATATTGATATTCTATTAGGATAATACTTTTTCAAAATATTTAATATTCAGAGTTCTTTGATCCAACTACCGGTCCAATCGAACAGAACTAATGCTGGTGAAACTAACTTCATTGGGCCAACCTCCATTTACCTGGGAAAAAAGAAGCATTAGCACTGAAAAGCTGCTGGAGCTCAGTAACTGTGAACTGAGTGGAGAGATGTATGAGCGAGATGCTGTGAGGTCTCTGGGAAGATGAGGAGGAAGATGGTAGCTGTGAGACTCCATTTCTTCCACAGTTTCCCTTGCTTTCTGCTAATGAGTGGTAGTTAAACTGTTTATTATGTGTGTGATAGAAATGAGATCCCGCAAAGAGAGGCTCTGCTCTTGGTGTTGGGGAGACCTCCCCTAAGCCCCATACCCCAGGCTTACCATTGGGCCGCACAGGTGGGCTCCGAACCAGAGGGCTAGTGGACAAGCTGGTTAGTACCATCGCTGCCGTCACCTTATCCATGTCCAGTTCCTCTGAGGATTTCCTGTAAAACAGGGAGGGAGGAACATTGTTACCTGTGCTCACTCTGTGTCCATTGTGGTCTATTATGGGCCATGTGCCCCTTGCTACTACACACTTCCTCCTTTAACTTAGCCCCATGAAATCCAAACGTTGGTCAGCTTTATCGTATTGATCAGGAATTCCGCTGAGGTCCAGAGGTTAAGTGATTCAATCAAAAGCTTACAGTATGAGGAAGGGAAGGATTCATTCATTGGATAGTCACCTAACAAGTATCTATTGAGAGTGTGTCCTGGGTTAGACCTTGTTCTAGACGCAGCTGATGTATGGTGAACAACGCGCAAGGCTGGTGGGGAGAAACACAATTATTGGGAAACAAACAAAAGGGAACAGAATGATTTGTGATGGTGACAAGTGCTGTGAAGTGTATGAACAGGTTGACATGACAGTGATGGAGGGTGGCTGGTGGCGAGGAAAGGTTTCTCTAGGAGGTGACATCTGAGGTGAAGTGTGAAGAGGGGGGTGGTCAGTTCTAAGGAGGTAAGAAAATTCCCTCCAAGCGGAAGGGACAGCTGCCAAAAGGCTAGAGGCTGGGACTGAGTGCTGCGTATTTAAAGAATGACCCACTTTGGGTGAGAAGGGGACAAGGGTGCAGAGCTGGTCACTTTGGGTCCTTTGGCCATGAGAGCTGTTTCAGTTGTATTGCAAGTGGAATAGGAAATCACTGGAAGGCTTTAAGCAGACCTAGTGACATAATGTGATTAAAAATAATTACCTGGGCTGCTACACCCAGAACGGATTTTAGGGAAGGCAGACTGGAGGCAGGAAGGCCAGTTAGGAGATAATTGCCAGGAGTCTAGAGACAAGAGGAAATGGTGGCTTGAGCCGGGGTGGGGGGCAGTGGCACCTGCTCTGGCAGGCCTGGCTGGCGCCCTGAGTGTGGGAGATGAGCAACGGGACCAATCCAGGAAGGCTGTCAGGCAGTCCGGCTCGAGCACTGACCAGAGCCACTCACTGAAACGGGACGCAGTGGAGGAGAAATGCGATTAGAGGTGTTTAAACTCCAGTGCCCTGCTTTGCTACACTCTCCTCCAGGAAGGACAGGTGGCATCGGCGCAGTCACCGTGTTGCTAAAGTGAAGAGCCATGGGGAATCATTCACTGAGATGAAGAGCTTCCTCTGGTTCATTAATTTCTGGCCAGTTAATCCCAAGTGAAGGTTCATAAGGTAATGATCATCGTGAACTGAAGTCAGCTTGTTGAAGCTTATTTAAATAAAGAAGTTAATATCAAGAGGCAAAAATTTATATGGTACCTCGGAATCAGATAAATTGTACCACTTCCCGAGAGACAAACATTTTCAAATTAGAGAATAGCTGAAGAAGTACGACAGGGGATTAATAAACCATATTGACAAATGAAGGTCACGTTGACAAATGTGGCTTTCATTCCAGGCATGCTCTATAATTTTTAAAGCAGCGAACTCTTAGGGATAGAAACTTTATAGCATCACCTTCCAACACACTGGGAAAAGAGATTCCTAAATTGGAGAAAAAAATCAAATTGTTCCCAAATTTGGGGACTCTGCTCAATTAATTTTATCATGAAGTTATGAAGATTATTACAACTTTGCTCTCCAATGTCCACAACCACACTGAATCACTAAACAAAGCTTAACTCTTTCAATCCAAGGTACCAAAAGATGAGAATCTTTCAAAATTTCTTCTACAGTTCTTCTCAAAGCACCTTACCCTCTTTCTTAGCAAACTGTTCTATCAAAAATTATTTTTTTTCAGAGAATGGCAATTAAATGCTTCTAGAAAGCAAGCTTGGGAGGACACAGTGAAATTCACTTTGCAAGAGTTTCCAAGACAATCTCATACACTGAGAGAAAAACCTGCTCATTCACTTAGCACACAATTAAAAGATTTCACAATATCCATAATTTGCATGATCCTCACTTGGAAGTAAAGATGATGTCAGTTTCTTACAGACACAGTCTCCTGAAACAGCACCACGGAAAGAACTTAAAATGCCTTAAGGTAATTTTGAGTATTTTGTTGGTTCAATCTCCCTAGGTAGTCATGGTCACGGGGAAGGAGTAATTGGAGGCCTTGAAGGAGAAAGGTTTGCTCTATAACCTGCTACGCGGACCCTGGGGCTCCTCGGACCCGCTGCCCTGCCCAGAGCCCTGCTGTCAGGATCAGTCCGTGCCAGTGGGGGGCGCACGTGAGCAGGCTGCTTGGTCATCTCTTTCAAGACTGAATTACAGGAGAGGCTGACTTCTCTTTCTGTCAGTCTTCTCTTCCTCTTATTAGCGAAAGGCTTGAGAACCAGCATAAGCAGCCATGAGCTTGGCACAGGGAAATGGCATGACTAGGGAAAAGGTCCCCTTGCCCTCTGCCCTGATTCTAAAGGGACTCGCTGTACAGGCACGCCTTTTCCCTCTCTTACATCTTGGTTTCGGGAACCTTTATATTTCCTTCCTCAATCTGCTTTGTATCTTTTTGGATTTTTTTTTTTTTTCACATCTAAGGTGAACATTTTGTTTTAGAGGTCTAAGTGATAATTAGCTCAAAAGCTGATTTTTTTTTTGTTTAAATATGAAGATCAGTAGAGAATGTGTCATTAGAAAATAACCATGAGAGACTCTTAACTATAGGAAACAAACTGAGGGTTGCTGGAGGAAAGGTGACAGGCATTAAGGAGGGCACGTGATGTGATGAGCACTGGGTATTACACGCAACCGATGAATTATTGAACTCTACATCTGAAACTAATGGTATACTGTATGTTGGCTAATTGAATTTAAATTAAAAAAAAGAATATGCCTTTTTTTTTTGTATTGCCAAAGTTTATCACTACATTTCAAAACAATTACTGAGTGTCATAAACTGGATTTCTGATGAAGAGTGAAAAGAGGAATAAACATTAGTATAATCAGAGTGTTTTCGTATTTGGATTACTTTTGACCTTCCCACTGGTTTTGGAGGTCACTGACAACAGTAACCAAAGATCAAAAGAATACATTGTTCCTGATTCAATTAACCTGTATCTCTCCGGGAGTATTTTTATCTTGCTACGTGAAATGTTACCAGATGATATGGTTTTGTGCTGAGTTGTGTTTTTGTTTTTATCTTTGTTTAATTTCTTTTGGTACAGTACTATCTAATTACTGATTAATTGGTGCTGCAAATTCAAATCCTTATAATTAAACATGAGGAGATGATATACAAAGTAGAATTTGTTACACTCTGAGAAATCTGCTGCAAAGGCCTCTGGTAGATTTAGAGTTGTTGAAGGGGGAAAAAAAAACCCTTGAGAGGTTAAATATTCTTTCCTAATTTTAAATTGAATTTAAATCTACTGTTGAATATCTTATCAATCACATATTTGGAAAAGGCCGGTCCTTTCTCAATCTTTTTTTTTTTTTTCCAATTTATCTTTCCTCCCAGACTTAGTTGAGTATAGAACTTAATATTTAGAACTTAGTTGAGTATAGAACTTAATATTTAGAACTATTTTTAAGTAATAGTAATATTTGTTGTCATTCTATATGTGATTTGTCCCTCAGGTTGACCTGGCTTGGATGGATGAATAGGATTTCAAGATGAGAGATTCAAGTTTCAGACAAGTCTTTGCTTTGCAATATGTTTAGGAGTCCTATTTGAATGATGTAGTGGGTGATGAGAGAGGACAGAGCCTGGGCCAGTTCCTGGGGCCTCATGTGCCAGGCAAAGTGGTTTGTCGTATTCTTTTAAGCAGAGAGAAGCCATTGACAATTCGTGAACCTGGGAGAGAGACAGATAATCTATCTCTATTTTAGAAATGGATCAAAATTGAAAATGTATGGAAGGGGAAGAAACTAAAGGTAGACTATTTAGCTATTTTTAGTTGTCTGAACTCAAGCCCAAACAGTCTTTAGTCTATGAGTACGGAACTCCCTGATGCCTGCTAACCATGTGTCCTGGACCTCTCTGGGAGAGGGGATAAGGTAATGGGTAAGAGTGCAGGCTCTGGACTTAGATCATGTGGCTTCCAGTCTACTCTCTGCCATTACTAGCTGTGTGACCTTGGGTGAGTCATTTGACATCTCTGATTCTTGTTTCTTTATCTGTAAAAGGGGGATAAAAATACATCTGTGGAGAAGATTGCGTGAGTAAACATACCGCACCCATTGTCAGATTTCCATAGATGTTGGCTATTATTAACCTTCACATTCACGAATGTGCCCATAGCATCTATCTCTTGTGAAAGAGGACAGTATCAGATTGCTTCACTTGCTCTTTTTAATAGGCACCAGCACCAGCAGCTGTTGCTTTCTTTTGTGGGGTGGGGGCGGGGAGGGATGGTGGTGGTGGTGGTGGTGGTGGTGGTATTTTTCATAAAGAACAAAACTGTCTGATGTTCTCAGGAATTCCTCTGTAAGTGGTGGTAACTGCCACATGCAGGAGCAGCGGCTGGGTCCCTCGCCAGAGCTTCACGTTGATGCCTCGGCAACGATACAGCTCATGATGTCACTCCCCACCCCACCCCACCCCCAGGTCTGTTCCGGAAGAGTCAAAGTCTGGAAGGCGCTTTGGAGTTTATGTTTAACAGTTTCTGCTTTCCATGCTCACTCTGGGAGTGCTAGCTATGCTCTAGGGGCTCTTCTAGAAACCGGAAAAAGAGTCTGAAGGATAATCAGGCAGAGCCTTTGCCTTCCTGAGCTCTAGTCCATTGAAAAACCTGTCCTTAATCAAACAGACAACAAATAAACATGAACCTACAGATGTGACAAATGCCAGGAAGGAGTGGTGTGGATTGGATGAGGACCTACCAAAGTCCTGCGGGCTCAGGGGGGAACTTCCAGGGACTGGCCCTGAGCACA
Organism: Procyon lotor; assembly: GCA_028646535.1. Lineage (NCBI taxonomy): Eukaryota > Metazoa > Chordata > Mammalia > Carnivora > Procyonidae > Procyon > Procyon lotor. Next base: position 117,875,540 of record CM053606.1, read on the forward strand.
GATGCTAAGTGAGCCTTGGGCTGGGCCGTGCAAAGTATGGGCAGGGCTGCCTTCCCAAAGGACAGAGAGACTGAGCACAGCATGCTGTGCCCTAGGAGAGGGGACAGCCCAGGGAGGGTCTCTGAAGTCCTGTACAGGTTTCAATCCTTATCTTCAAGGGCCTGGGAATCACTGGAGTGTTTCAGGCAGAGCGGGGTGGGAGAGGTCGTGGAGCCTGGGGTGATGCTATCAGATTTGTTTTCCCAAAAGCTCACCCTAGCTGCCATGTGGAAAATGAGTTTCTTAGTCTGACAACCAATCTTTTATCTGAGGAATTGATTGCCTGGTGACCATGGTGGCAGGTTGTGGAATGACATCATCTGCGACACGGGGAGGCAATCAGGCATGTTGCAGGATCAGCAGACACGGCCCCGGGCCATGGGTCTTAGGCGAGCCTGGCCCTGGGCAATCGGCTCTGGCCTTGCTCACAAGGCAAGAAGACTTTTTTCCTCTTTGGAGCCACTTCATGCCTGAGTGCCATCTGTTTGCAAGATGCATGCAAACCCGGTCTCCCCTAGCTAACCCACGCGCTAACAGAGAAATCTTTTACACCCTGGAGAGCCCTCAAAGACATTTATCTGCAATTAAAGTACGGTAGTAACAAACGGAAATAAAAATGTATAATACATTCTTTAGATTAGCACTAATCCAGTTCCTTAGCAACTACCAAAATCTGCTGTCTAGACCACGTTCGTTACTTTGAAAACTTGTGGTAATCCTAAAATAAGGAATAAAGGCTGAAAAGAAAATATCTTTTACGGGAAAGGCCACAGTAACAATCAGTAACCATTCCCAATCTTAGAATTCTGGGAAAGCTTTTCCTAAAAGTTTGGGAAACTGGAATGAGTTAACTTTTTTTTTTTAAAAGACTTTATTTATTTGACAGAGAGAGACACAGCGAGAGAGGGAACACAAGCAGAGGGAAGGGGAGAGGGAGAAGCAGGCTTCCTGCCGAGCAAGGAGCCCGATGCGGGGCTCGATGCCAGGACCCTGGGATCATGACCTGAACCGAAGGCAGATGCTTAACGACTGAGCCACCCAGGCGCCCCAGATTCAGTTAACTTTTAAATGTGATTAAGTGTGAAGTTTGTTTCCTCTCTAAAGGTATCCCGGAGCAAAAGTGGTCAATGTGAACACCTCCAATTTCATCTCAGCTGTTGTTCCTTTTAGACTATAGGGAAGATTAAGGAAGCTGCCCATCGCAATGAAGTGTCTGGTGGCCTTGATCAACAAGATGGGGGAATCAGTGCAGACACATCCCAATACATCGGCCGTATAGACCAGTGCTTCTGAAGCTGCCTGTGGTGAAGGATCATTTGAAAGAAATCTCTAACCTGTCATGGATCAATACTTCTGGAAAATACAAGGAAATCTGGCCTAAGGCGACTGTGGCTCTGTCAAACTTACAGGCTATGCAAACCTGTAAGTTTCTCCTCAATTTCTGCACCCGGCTAGTAATAGAGTTTGCAGACTGTCACTGGCCCACGTTGAGGAGCATGGAACCAGGCAATTGCTTTGATGTCCAATGCATTTTTCCTGAAACGATGATATTCAGTCCTGTTTCTCTCTTTCTCCCACCTGCTGAGATCCTCCTACTGTGATTTCACTCCTGGCCCCTGTCGCTCTGCTCATTGGATTCCATATTCTGTGATGACTAGCCACCCACATACCATCTCTCCTTTTACTGTACCTGGGCTCTCCACTAGGGTCAGCCCTCCTTTCCACTGGAGTAATTACCCTGTCACCCCCACTGTTGGCCTTCAATCTGCCTCCCCTAAACCATTCCTCCACTTGCATGCAGAAACCCAGGTCCCTGGTGGCTCAGCTGTTCCCCTTCTCTCAGCACCTCTCTCCCCTAAAAGTCACCAAATATTTTGGCACAGAAGTAGTAGCCATTATTGGGGTGCTGTTGGTTAAGCATTTGACTCTTGATCTTAGCTCAGGTCTTGATCTCAGGGTTGTGAATTCAAGCCCCAAGTTGGGGCTCCATGTTGGGTATGGAGCCTACTTAACAGAAAAACTGATAGCCGTTAAGTTTACCTCATCTGGAATTACGATCCTAGGGGATGTGGTGAAAGCATCCCATATCCTAACTTTGAAGTGTCTGTTCCCTACATTTCAACAACATTCAGCAGATTCCTGACCTTGACAGGAAGGATGCCACAGTCAGATGGACTGGGGTTTAAACCCAGCCATTGCATTAACTAGAGGAGTGATTTTAGGCACATCACGTAGCTTTGTATAGCTTCTTATTCTTTGTTTATAAAATAAGAACGATAATAACACCAACCTCTTGGAGTTTTGGGAGAATTAATAGTATTTGTAAAATAGCGGGCATATACTGAACACTCAATTAATAGTAATTGTTTTCATTATCTCTCACCCAAACTTTTATTTCACTAAACTGTTCATCAATTAAAGACCCAAATTTGAGGGCGCCTGGGTGGCTCAGTCAGTGAAGCGTCTGCCTTTGCCTGGGTCATGATCCTGGGGTCCTGGGATTGAGCCTCACATTGGGCTTCTTGCTCCCTGCTTCTCCCTCTGCCTGCTGCTCCCCCTGCTTTTGTGCTATTTCTTTCTCTCTCTCTGTCAAATAAATAAATAAACCCTAAAAAAAAAAAACCCAATTTGATCTACTGAAGTATTTATAGGTTAAGTAACATGAAAAGTGGGATTTGCCTTAATATCCTACAGTCTCCCACTCCCCAACCCCCCAAAATGTGAGCCGGAGGATGAGTAGATGAAATCAAATGGGTAAAATGCTGACAAGTATAGGAACAAGGGGACGGACCCTGAGGGCCTCATTAGACCATTCTCATGCTTCTGTGCTTATTTGAAACTTCCACAATCCAAATAAAAATGAGAACACACATCGGAGTTTGGCCCTAACCCATTACTACTGCTCTCCCCCAACCTCACGCTCCTCCCTCCCTTCCGGCTCACAGGGTCTCACCACTTCCATCCAGGGTCTGCACTTCCATCCCCCAGGAACAGCCAGTCTTTGGCTTCCTCCATCTCCTTCCAGGTCCACCAGCTCCCTGCTGCCTCCTTCTGCCCCACAGTTTGGGTTCCTGCGTTGACCGCCTGGCCACATCTCTCCCCAGCAATGTTGGATCCCCTGCCTTGCTAGCCTTTCGCTTCACTGCCCAGAACCACCGAACCCTGGCTGGATTCTCCCCGGCTGTTCTTTCCTCTTCGGCCGGGCCCTGGGGCAGCTGATTGCGGATGGAGAACACCAGACTCTGCCGCACAGAGCCCCCGCCCCCTCTACCTGTGCTTCCCTCCATCAGACCACCCTTCACCTGTCTTTGGTCAGCATGGACTCCCATCCGCACTTGTGATTATTTTGCGTCTTCATCTCTCTCTATCTCCAACTTCAACTCCTACACACCCAGATAGCAGACACCCTTAACGCCCTACATTATAGAGAACACTCGGGGCACCCAGGATGACCTTTTTACCTCCTTTCCTCAGTTTCGTAGGAAGGTGGAACTGTCGCTTTTCCTGTTTGAAGTCACGCCTCCACCTGTCCTACCTGTTCCCGCCTCTGAGACCTTGCTCCTCCCTCCTGCTCACCCCGGGCTTTTCTCTGGGTCTACTCACACGCCCAGGTGTTCCCTCACCTGCACGCAGGGACAGAGCAGTAGAAAAGAAATGAGGATGGTGGTTAGAGGACATAAGAGAGGAGAGAACCTCAAGGAGGGACAAGTTAACAGCATCAGAGGTGGGAGACCAACCAACATAGATCAGGACCCACAGAGTCCTCCAGAACTAGCAGCACAAAGTAGACAGAAACTTGAGCAGGAGCAGAAGCGGGATGGTTGTGCTTTGAGGAGTGAATGGGTACCAGGAAGTGAGAAAGTGTGACTGTAAATGACTCTTTAAAGAAGTGTGGCCATGAAGGGAAGAAGAGTGTGGTTCTTTGAGGAAATTAAGAAAGTTTGGGTTTTCTTCGACCTCAGCCTCGGCAACTTCTTCCTAGAAACATCTCCAAAGTCAAGAGAAGCAAGGGCAAAAATGAACTATTGGGACTTCATCAAGATCAAAAGCTTTTGCACAGCAAAGGAAACAGTCAACAAAACCAAAAGACAACTGACAGAATGGGAGAAGATATTCGCAAATGACGTATCAGATAAAGGGCTAGTATCCAAAATCTATAAAGAACTTCTCAAACTCAATACCCAAAGAACAAATAATCCAATCAAGAAATGGGCAGAAGATATGAACAGACATTTCTGCAAAGAGGACATCCAAATGGCCAACAGGCACATGAAAAAGTGCTCAATATCACTCAGCATCAGAGAAACACAAATCAGAACTACAGTGAGATACCACCTCACACCAGTCAGAAAGGCTAAAATTAGCAAGTCAGGAAACGACAGATGTTGGCAAGGATGTGGAGAAAGGGGAACCCTCCTACACTGTTGGTGGGAATGCAAGCTGGTACAGCCACTCTGGAAAACAGTATGGAGGTTCCTCAAAAAGTTGAAAATAGAGCTACCCTATGACCCAACAATCACACTACT
>CM053606.1:117880604-117896283 GCA_028646535.1 Procyon lotor
ATGCTAAGCAAAATAAGTCAGTCAGAGAAAGACAATTATCACATGATTTCTCTGATATGAAGAATTAGAGAGGTAAGGCAGGGGGTTGTGGGGGGGTGGGGGAGAGAAATGAAACAGGAAGAGATGGGGAAGGAGACAAACCATAAGAGACTCCTAAACTCACGAAACGAACTAAGAGTGGCTGGGAGGTAGGGGGGTAGGGATAGGGTGGCTGGGTTGTGGACACTGGGGAGGGTATGTGCTATGGTAAGTGCTGTGAAATGTGTAAGCCTGATGATTCACAGACATGTACCCTGGGGCAAATAATACATTATATGTTAATAAAAAAATAAATTAAAAAATAAAAGAGAGAGAGTTCAGGTTTGTCTGTTCCTGCTTCGGAAGAATGGGACTCTAGCTCATCTATGTGCTGACAGGGAACAGCCAGCAGCATTGGAGAGGTTGGAGGTACAGGAGAGAAGGGATTATGAATGGACAAGGCTGCCGTAGAGTGGGGTCCTGGGCTTGGGTGGAATTAGCTTTAGAAAAAAGAAGGAAGAATTGTCCTTTAGAACTGGAGCTCAGAGAACAAACATGGCAGGCATGGCTGCAGGCACATAGGTAGGTGTGGGGCCCTGGAAGTTGTTTCTTCTTAGAGGTCTCTGCTCTAATTCCTTCCTCAGAAGTAAACACGTTTCCCTCTGAGGAATGGGAGAGGCATGAAGGTTTCGAAGAAAACTGATGAGACACAGGAAGTCTGTCAGGCAGCAAAGCCAGCTCTGCTGAGTTTGGAGACCTTGGTTCCACCATGGTGACCCCACAGGGTTCTGAGAGCCGTGCCCGGAGCCTGGAGCAGGAGTTTGAGGGCAGGCTGCTAGACACATACCATGCTGGATTTTTCGGGGGGGGGGGGTGTTCAATGAATAAGAGCACAGGAAAGTGGAAGGCTGTGGTAAAATTGTGTTTGGAGAGATAGCCTGGGATCCTGGCTGGATTAGGAAGTGAGTGGAGGCTGGAGGGGACAGAAATATGGGGGAGCAAGTAGAGAGGAACCAGAGATCCTAATGAGCTAAAAAAAAAAAAAAAAGAGGTGTAGTGTAAGCAAAAGAGAGAAAGAGTTAGAAGAACAGGAGGTGATGAGTAGGAGAGGGGTGCTGGAGACAGAGGGGTCATACAGAAAGGAATTCTGGGAGATGTCAAGGTCCAGGGTGTGGCCGTAGGGGTAGAGGTGGAGGAGGGAGGAGTAGAGGTGAAGGTCACTGGATCACGAATGGTGAGATGGGTGCCGATGTTATCCAGGAGGACAGCAGGACTGAGGAGGAGAGGAAAGCTGTGACCAGGTAGCTCAAAACTTCAGTAAGGAGTGAATGGCCAAGATGGCAGGTGAGTCTAGCAGGGGTGGACATGGAAGGCGCCTCAAAGCAGCAGGAGGTTTACACAGGAGTGGAGGGGTAAGGGCTTGTTGACAGTCATGGGGCCATGGAGAAATACATTTTGGGGAGGTTCCCCACGGCCTTTGGGATGGGACTCAATGCCGGCAGAGGAAGCCCTTGGCTCTCTCTAGGTGGGTCTCTTCACCTCTCCCTCCACCTCATCACAGGTGGTCTGCAGGGCAGCTCTAAGCTCAAGGCAATTCTCTACAATTCTCCTTCTCTCCCTACCTTTGCACAAGCAACTCCCTCTGCTGGGAACAAGCTTCCTCCCCTTCCCACCTGGCCTAGTCCCCTCCCATCATCATCGTTGTCATCGTCATCAACTCAGTCCCACTCCTGGGAAACCTGTTTGCACCTGCCAGGTGGGGCCAGGTGCCTTGGCTCCTGCCCTTTATCACCTGGGCTGCTCATACTCTCTCCCCCTCCAACTTTCCAGATCAGTACGCCGTCTGACATCTATTTCTAACATCTAATACGAAACCTTGCCTAAGGTACAGTCTTAGTATGTTGTGGGTTTGTTTTTTTTTTTTGACAAATTGGCACTAAGTAATAGTGGTTCACAGTTGCTGAGAGATGGCAGGGAGGAGCATAGAAACTTCTGTAGTTGTGTTCTGCTCATTTTCTCTCTCTCACACTCTCTCTCTGGTCTTATTAGATCTGGTAATTTATTCACTTCCTCCGGTGGAAAACAATTCCTCAAAAATGCAGCTATTAAATAAATCATTTATATAAAATTTTTTTTACTGGGCCTAAAAGATGCTGGCCTATCTCTGCAAAATTGATTTTGTTCCCATGTCTGTGATAAATCTTCTACATTCACAGAGGCTCACAGACCTATCTGTGAACTCTAGAATGGCAGCAATAACATTATTAAATAATAAGTTCCAAATCCCCTGAATACAATTCTGTGTGATTAGCCGGACTCCTTGATGTGAGCAGGCTGCAAAGCGTAGCTCAGGGAAGCATCGTGAGCATCTCTCGACAGCCTTTGTGCTTTGTGGGCTTGGCACTTTTGACTGCAACTCTCACGTTCTCTCGGGAGTTTCGGGCCAGCCTTCCATCCACGTGTCATCTCTGAACACAAAGCCCTCTGTGCACGTGGGGTGCCCTTCCGGGCCTGCTGGTGATGGGAGACCGGAAGGAACACATCAAGTTCCCTTCCTGATGGTCTCCATGTCTCTCTGTGGAGGAATGTCCCATGTGGGTGGGTGTGTGTGAGTGTCTCCCAGTGTGTCCGTATCCATGTGCATACCTGTGTGCGTCTATGTGCCTGTGTGTGTCTGTGTCCTGTGTGGATCTGGGTGTGCTTCTCTGTGTGTCTGGATCCATGGGAACGTCTCTGCATGGACCCCACACTCTGTGCACAGATGAGCTCTGTGTGTGGCGGAGGAGACGATAGGAGGTGGATGTGGCTGTGCCCTCAGGCCCTGGGTCCCACTCTTGGGTTCCCAGCCCTTTGGGATGGCAACATCCTTGCTGACTTCTTTCTGCTGCACTAAACATCTGCTGCTACCCAGAAGTGGCCAAAGCAGAGTTGTCAGCCTCTCTGGAAAGAGTGTAAGCATGTTTCAGGAAGCCTCTGGCTGCCCTCCGGTCAGCCTGGAGTCCTGGGGAGACCTCACCAGGAAGGGCCCCCCCGTGAGCCGAGGTGGTGGGGCCCAGGCTACTGGGGGACAAGTGCCCCAGGTCGTTCAGGCAGTCTGCAGGTTAACAGTCCACCTGATAAGCATCCCAGCTGTCCTCAAGAAGAAAACTGTAATCAAAATTGCATCTCTCTGGAGAAAGGGGAACCCCTCACACTCTTGGTGGGAATGCAAGCTGGTGCAGCCACTCTGGAAAATGGTATGGAGCTAAAAAAGAGCTATTCTATGACCCAGCATTTGCACTGCTAGGTATGTACCCTAAAGATACAAGTGTAGTGATCCAAAGGGGCACCTGCACCCCAATGTTCATAGCAACAACGTCCATAAGAGCCAAACTATGGAAACAGCGTCCATCAACAGATGATGGATAAAGAAGATGCGGTTCATCTATACCATGGAATATAACTCAGCCATCATGAAAGGATGAATACTTACTATGGACATTGACATGGATGGAACTGGAGGGGATTATGCTAAGTTAAATAAGTTAGTCAGAGAAAGACAATTATCGTATGGTCTCACTCATATGTGGAACATAAGGAATAGCGTGGAGGACCACAGGGGAAGGGAGGGAAAACAGAGTGGGAAGTCATCAGAGAGGGAGACAAACCATGAAAGACTCTTGACTCTAGGAAACAAACCGAGGGTTGCTGGAGGGGAGGGGGGTGAGAGAATGGGGTAACTGGGTGATGGGCGTTAAGAGGGCACATGATGTGATGAGCACCGGGGTTATATGCAACTGATAATTTGTCGAACACTACATCTGAAACTAATGATGTAAGTTAACTTATTAAGTTCGCTAATTGAATTTAAATTTTAAAAAAGCTGCATTTCTCACTCTTAAATTTCTATCCAAGTTGGGTCATTCCAGACATATCAGTAGGCTTAATTACATTATTGCTTGGAGGCCTTAAATCCTTTTGGGTCTCAGTAATGTAAAGAACTCCTAGCTACACTTTATGGTGATAATAGTTATTTCCTGAGGACAGTTGGGAGAAAACAAATCCAGGGTTTCTTGGTTTGCCAACTAAAGAAAAATAAAATCATTTTTTCCTAGATTAAAAAAATAATGAACTTAAAAATACTGTATTTCTTATTTCTGCTGCTTCTCTTACCTGAAATAGGAACATTATTATGTAGGCAACAGATCTAAATGTGTGCTAGAAGGGATGGTTGTAGCCTTTTTACCTTCTTGCTTTTTTCAAAGAGAGAGGACTCATATTGTTCTTAGCAGGCTCCCTGGGAGCGGCAGGGAAAGCTCTCCTTTTTTTTTTTTTTTTTTAAAGATTTTATTTATTTTTGTGTGTGTGTGAGAGAGAGAACGAGCAGGGGGGAGGGTCAGAGGGAGAGGGAGAAGCCAAATCCCTACTGAGCAGGGAGCCCCACGTGGGGTTTGATCCCAGGATCCAGGGATCATGACCTGAGCCGAAGGCAGAGGCTTCAAGGAGCCCTGGGAAAGCTCTCCTTCTGATAAAGCAGTTTCGGAGTCATCACTGCCCGTGGGTTGGAAAGGCACTGGGGTACGAGCTCTGAGGGGAACAGTCCCTACCCCCTACCCCAAAGCATCCAGTCAAGCTGGCAGACATGGGGAAGTGGGCTCATTTGCTCTCATGCTCTAGGTTGAAGGCGAATTTGGACTTTTAGTTATATTTTTAAGTTTCGGTTTATTTCATGTTTAACGTGTCTGGGACCTGCTTGCAGATTTTGGCGACCTCTGGCTACACCATGGCCGGGCTGACGCCTCCACTGTCATGCTGTAAATAGGGGAACAAACTGGTAAGTGAGATAGGGGGAATTCATCCCTTGTAAGCTGCCTGAGTTCCAAATTTGTCTTAAAAAAGAGAAATAAAATTATAATATTTTTTTCAAAAACTGCATCTTTCTAATAATAGCTAATATTTACTGAGCATTCCCAATGCCAGACACTGATGTACACTATTTTAGATTGCCACCGTGGGTTGATATTATTTCCCCATTTTACAAATACAGAGACTGGTGTCTTCCCAGGGGCACTCGGCCAGTCAGCCACGCCTGCCTTATTCCAGTGGCCCCATGAGGTCTTCACGCCACACGCTGATGCTGTTTTCACGATCATTTCCATAATCTTGTTTTAAATTTGAGGTGTACATGTCATCTTCTATAACTGAAACGTATTTGTAAACTAAATGCAATTCATTGTGGATCATGCAATTTTTTCTTTATTACACTTAAAAGTTATCTGGGGCGCCTGGGTAGCCCAGGAGGTTAAGTGGCTGACCCTTGATTTCAGCTCAGGTCATGATCTCAGAGTCCTGCGATTGAACCTGGCCACAGGCTCCGCACTCAGCAGGGAGTCTACTTGAGATTCTCCTTCTGCCCCTCCCCTCGAGCTTACACTCATTCCCCTCACCCAGATAAATAAGTCTTTAAAAAAAATAAAATTATCTTAAAATAAAAATGTTTTCTTTCATATATGTGAGTGATTCTAAATTAATGAGAACATAGCATATAAAAGATAAAGTCACAAAAAAGTAGATTAAATTATGGGTTTATTACTCATATTAAAAAAGAGTGTTTTGCTTTCAAAAGGGCTCTCTATGGATTTTCTTGAGTGGGGCTCTTATAATGTGCTTAAAATGTTCTGAATGATTAAATTTCAATTCACCTCACATATACCCAAATCCCAATCCCTCCACAAATACCTCTTTCATACTGTTAGGTAGAACTGTATGAAATTGCTGATATGCACTATTTTTTAAGCGGCAGTTTCAATCTGATATTTGCTCTTATTTAAACATTTACCTTTCGTTTCACAGGCTAGAAGTGAGCCAATTTATCCTCATTTTAAATCGATTGTTTCAGATCAATGAGCCAGACAATAGCTCTCTTTCCCAAGGTATGTACTGTAGGTAATTTTATTTCTGGAGCTAACTTTTGTTGAAGATAACCTATTAGTACAGTTCAAGCAAGCTTCAATTCGATAATATCTACTGTGTGCAAAGTATTGCTTTAGGCAGACTTCCTTGCCCCCTACTTGTCAATGTTCTTCATAAGGCTTGGAACCTTGGAATGTCCAGGTTCTGGAAAACAAATGAAAGCATCTATGTTGCCCTCTGGAGAATTCTCATATACACACATTCCTGGCTCTGTTTTCTGTGTTCTTTCATTTATTTTTTAACCGTGTTACCAATATACGTTTCAGTCAAAACAACTATTATTGGATGACCGATCAATTCAGACTATCTTGTCCCTAGAAAATGGTAATTCTAGCACTCTTAAATTTGTTCGTAACAGTACGATCCAAGCACTATGAAATCAAACCTGTTTGTTGAACACCCAAAGGCCGAACAATTGCGCATTTAGCTATGTATACTCTGTGCGCAAGAAACATGACTTCCCCAAAGGAATCACAGGGAGAAACTGATATAGTGAGGAGCACAATGCAAAGGTTACTGCTGGGCATAAGAGCAGATCAGTAACGTGGCTGGCTGGCTGCTGGCCAGGACATATCCAGTTTCCTGTAATAAGAGGTGGATGAAGACAGGTTAGTAATGCCAGACAGGGCTTAAGCCAAAGCCAAGTGAGGGCCAGAGTCTAGGGAAAGCATTGTGGCTACTATTTCACATTTCTTCTGAAAACAATATAAAGGGCTTATAAGCTTAGGAGCTGGAGTTAATATTTAATGTAAAAAGGATCACTAGAAACACATAGCTATTGGAATAAATAATAATTTTCCACCGCTGCTGGTAATTTCTCACTCATTTAGGCTGTCGTATTTGGGGGGCAGCAGTTTATAGGTACACTTACTGTAACAGCATGTCGATTAAACCATGGTGGAATTCCAATTCAATAAATCTTCAATTGTTTGCTCTAATGAGTTCTAACTATTTCCAGTGCAAACAGGCCTCTAGTAGTCAACAGCCCAACGCTACCTATCTGTCTTCTTTTCTTATCTTTTTTTGGGGAGGATCATCAGGAAGGGTTATAAATTTTTGAAACCATGAGCTTACAATAAGGAATGAACAAGCCTAGAGACTACAGAATCTGGATTTATATGAAACTCGATGAGAAAACGATCCAATTAAAAATGATTATAAAAATACACAGAAGAAAGCCTTTTCGGTATGACATGGCTTTAGCTCCATTAACACTTCTTTTCTTACTCCGTGTGTGATTTCTACACAGGTTCATCCAGCACAGACAGAAAGAAGCACCTGCTTTCATTCTGTAGGCAGGTAAGCTTCTAGAAGTTCAGAGAGGGGGCAGTAATAGCGGTTCTGTCCCTTTGAGTCTGTTCTCGGGCAGTCACCAAGACCGGATGTGTTCTGCGAGCCGCTTACTGGGGAGGAAGCCCCAGGTGGATGGGTGGGCGGGGCGCAAGGAGGTCTGCAGGTCCCCAGGCAGGTCTGACACCCATGAGAAAAGAGCCAGGAAAAGGAAGACGGGGTGGGAAGTACTCAGAGCAGTTCTACGGAAGTCTCAACGCAAGCTGATGGGGTATCTGGGCAACGGAGGCCTTCTGAGGTGCCCCTCGTTGGGCGGAATGGCCCGGCTCTAGCCGCTCCCCTGTGCTAGGTCCTTGGAGAGGAACAGCCCAGGGGCAGCGTGTTCTCGGTGGCTACGGTGGGTCCTAAGGAGTGGCAGCATGAGGCTCCCTGCCGCAGCAGCTTCTCTTGAAGGATCTGCCTGGTCCACTTCCACGCTCTCCCACATGTGCTGTTTCTTGAGGGTCATTTTGCAATTTAACACTGGGATCTTGTTTCTTTCAGGGCTCACCCGCCCCTGCCCCCAGCCCCCACCGCGCGGGACACCTTCACCAGCTCCTCTGAGACACATTCCTTCGGGACCAGCTGTCTGCCGTGTATGTTTCCTGACCTGGCCTGGGTTATCCTTGGCTGTCATAGGACGGTCGAGTTAAATAAAACATCTGGGAGGATTTCTTGTGGCTAGAACTGTTCAAGGTATTTGCCTAAGAGCTGCCTTTATTGTAACTCCTTTGGATTACGGTCCCCCCGAATCAAACTCCTTAAATACCCCTAAAATACCCTAAAATACTCCTAAAAGCCCCGATCTAGCTCCTTAAATAAATCATAATAGCTAACCTTTCTGCAGCGTCTACTCCGCGCCAGCCATTGCTCCAGCCTTTATTTTCAGGAACGCAGTGAATCCTCTTAATGAGTTTATAAGGCCAATACTATTATTATCACCACTTTGGGGGGTGAGGGACCTGAGACACAGAGAGGTAAAGCAAAGTAAGTGGCTGGAGCTTCGATTCCCATCCAGGCAGCTGGACACCCCAGTGTGTGTTTGTTACGGACTGAATGTTTGTGTCCTCCCAAACTGTGTTTGTTGAATTTCTAACCCCAGTGAGATGGCATTAGGAGGAACAGATTTAGGGAGGGAATGGTTTAAATGAGGTCATGAGAGTGGAGCCCCTATGATGGGATCAGTGTCCTTAGAAGAAGAGAAGGAGAAGGGGCAGCCTTGTGAGAAGAAGAGGAAGAGCAAGAAAGGAGCCCCCTGCAAGCCAGGAAGAGGGCCCTCACCGAGAACCCAATGGATCGGTATCTTGATTTTGGATTTCCCAGCCTCCAGGACTGTGAGAAGGAAACATCTACGGTTAAAGCCACTCAGTCTATGGTATTTTAAAGCAGTCTGAGCTAAGACAGCGTTTTTGCCCAGAATGCTAGGCAAAGAGGTGGGTAAAATTAGGCAAATGGACAGGGAGCCAGACATGTGAGTGCAGCTCACTACAGGCTAGAGAGCAGTGATGCAGCCACTGCACAAGGGAGGCCAGCCAACTTGGCAGCTGGGAGGCAAGGGCTCCCCTTGTGAGCCTGGGGTGGCCTGCAGCACCGCAAGGCAGATGCCAGGATCCTGGGCCTCCCTTAACACAGCTCTTCACGATACCACCTAGTGGAGTTTCCTAACACACTTCTAGCCACGAGCGGAACTGTTTTGGGAGCTGTGGATGGTCTAGCCTGCAAGTGACAGACATCAGAGTTTATAAGGAAGCCCAGAAGACGGGAACTGACAGCGGTCCTGATGACAATGGCGGGTCTGATAGCAGCCCCAGAGGTGACGGGAGTGAACAGTGGCAAACAGCGCCAGTCTCATGGACACTGGGACTAATGATGCTTGGGTCCCACAACAGAAGGATGGAGAAACCCACTGTGAAGGTCAGGTATAAAATCCGTATCAGGAAAGAATAAATGTACTTCCACAAGCACACAAGATTTTGTATATTATTTCAGCAGGTTGATGGATTCCTTGAAATTGATCCATAGCCTCCGGCTGGTTACAAACTCACTGTACGAAGGAAACTTAAGGGAGGACTTGTGGAACTTAAAATATACCATCTGTCTTTACATGGTCCTGTATAATTGTTTTATAAGGAGGGTTCCCAGGGGATCGTGGAAACCACCAAATATTGAAGCATGGAGTTTTGAAAAGTTTTTTTTTTTTTACCCTTTATGCTGGTGACATTAAAAGACTGGGGCCACAGAACACTAAGCCCATGACATGACTTCTGCAAAAGCAAATTATGCCTGATTCATCTACTGTTATTCTTGGAGGAGATAAATATGCATGTGGGTGAGGGGGAAGCTGTGCATGGAATGGCTCACGGAGCTCCCTCTCCACCGATGTTTAGCTCTAGCACCTAGCGGGCTGGACCATGCATGTCTCCCAAACCAAGTCAGACTGTGGCAGGAAGTACATGGAAGATGATCCCTGTCATCTTGAAAAACACCTTTTGTCAGTTTCCACCTTATGTACTATTTGCTTAAAATGGAGTTATCATGAAATTGAGGGAGACTTGTCATGAATAATGAACCAGTTTAGAGACCTTAAAAAAAAAAAAGGTAGACATGAACGAACACTTCTTTGAAGGGAGCCGTGTCAACGACTGAGTTCCTGTAAAACTGTCACTTAGGACCGGTTTATGAAGGATCTGGACAAGAGTATAGAACAACTTCTAGGGTGGTGGCTGATCTGGATTTCTAGCTGATAAGGATGGATTTCAGAAGGTATTTTAAAGAGTGTATTAAATAGACAAGAACATTGGTGCATTTTAATGTGAGCAGGTGCAGGGTAAGAAAGAGATCAAGGGCAAAAAGTATCACAAAGTTCCAGGCATATGAGATCTGAGTGATCAGTTACAACCCAGAAGAGTTCCCTGGGATTAAATGATAGAATCCGCTAATAGAAAAACTATCTCAGGGTCAGCTAGTCCAACCTGTCATCCGAAGCCACTGCTGCCTTTCATTGGGTGCTTAGCCCATGAACACCGAGCCTTTGCTTTCATGGTGAGGAATCATGGAATCAGGAATCATCCCTGAAGGGAACGCCTTCATTTTCAGACCATTCAATGTTTAGAAAGCTGTCCTCTTTTTCCTTAGGTACCTCAGTGTTCCAGGAAGACAGAGGGCAAGTCTCACCCCTCTTCCACACAAACGTCACTCAAATTTGAAGGACTAAACTGCTCCCTGTAAATCTTTTTCTTTTTAAATCAGGTTAAGCATTCCACATGTCTTCTGTATTTTGTCTGGAACCATCTAAACGCTCTATCTAAATGCTCCAATTACCCCAGCTGCTTTTCTATTGGTGAGCTAAGCTCTTAGTTGCTTCTGTCCTAAGCCCAGGACTGAATTTAGTCCTTCAGGTACGATGTGATCAGTGCTCTATGAAAAGGGACCTGGTTCTGGGGGAACTCTTTTTTTTTTGGTAACAGTTTTATTTAGGTATAATTTTTATACCATAAAATTTATGTTTTTTAAGTGTATGATTCAATGTTTTTTGTTTTTTTTTTAATTTTATTTATTTGAGAGAGAGAGAGAGAGATCACCAGTAGGCAGAGAGGCAGGCAGGGGTGGGGGAGAGGGGGGTGGGGTGGAGAAGCAGGCTCCCTGCTGAGCAGAAAGCCCGATGATGCGGGGCTCGATCCCAGGACCCTGAGATCATGACCTGAGCCGAAGGCAGAGGCTTTAACCCACTGAACCACCCAGGCGCCCCATTCAATGGTTTTTAGTATATCTACAGAGTTGTACAACCCTTACCGTTACCACTTCTAGAAATCTGCATCAACCCCAAAAGAAATTCTGTACCCATTAGCAGTTACTACTTACCCCCCAGCCTCTGTCAATCACTGACCTGCATTCTGTCTCTATGGATTTGCCTATTCTGGACGTTGCATTGAAATGGGCTGACACAATGTGTGCCCTTTGGGACTCGTTTCTTTCACTCAGCATAGCATTTTCAAGGATCATTAATGTTGTAGCATGTATCAGAACTGCATTTCTCTTTATTGATGAATACTATCCCATAATATGGATACATCACATTTTCTTGTTTATCAGCTGGAGGACATTTGGGTTGTTTCCACTTTTTTTTTGGCTATTGTGAATGTTTTTATGCATATCCACACACAAGTTCTTGTGTTGTCATGTGCTTTCATTTCGCTTGAATATATACTTAGAAGGGGAATTGCTGGGTCATATGGAAACTCCATGTTTAATCTTTTGAGGAACTGAAAACTGTTTCCCACAAAGCCTGCACCATTTTGCAATTCTACCAGTTACGTAAAAAAGGTTCTAATTCTTCCACATCTACTCCAACACTTACTATTTTGGTAACATCCATCTTTTTGAGAATAGTCATGCTAGTGTGTGTAAAATCACTTTTATTTGCATTGTCCTAAAGACTACATTGATGTTGAGCATCTTTATGTGCTTATGTTCCAAAGAATACCATCTTCTTTGGAAAAATGTCTATTTAAGTCCCTTGTTCTTTTTAATTGAGTTTTTTTTTTAGTATTGTGTGTAAACATTTTTCTATATTCTGGATACTGAACCCTTATCAGATAGAGGATTTATAAACATTTCTTCCATTCTGTGGGCTGTCTTCACTTTCTTGATAGTAGCCTTTGCAGCACTAAAATTTTTAACTTTGATGAAGCCCAATTTATCTATTTTTAATTTTGTCGCTCGTGCTTTTGGTGTCAGCTAAGAGATTATTACCTAATTCAAGGTCACGAACTTTACGCTTTTGTTTTCCTTTAAGAGGTTTTTTTTGTTTGTTTGTTTGTTTTTCGTAGTTTTACCTCTGACATTTAGGTCTTTGATCAACTTTGAGTCCATTTTTTTATGATTGAGGTAGGGGTCTCACTTCATTTTCGTGCATTTGAATATCCAATTGTCAGAGCACTGTGTGCTGAAAAGACAGTTTTTGAATTATGGTGACCCCCTTTGTTGAAAATCAATTGCCTATAATGGGGACTCACCTCTAGTGGTGAGACTGGGCATTTGCTTTTCATACTGTTGACTCATGCTGAGTTTATGGTCAACTAAACCCTCTAAGTGTTTCATAGGTGTTGCTATTAAGCCAATTCTCTCCAGTCCTGCCCCTGTGCAGATGGTATTTGTGAACCAGATGATAGACTTCATCTTATTGCTCTTAAATGTTACCTCTTCAGTTCAGTTGGCCATTCCACTAAATTGAGGGTTTTAGGATGTAGAGTCTCATGCCTCTTCCAGGTTTGTGTCATCTGCATCATCAAATTTTCAGATCGGTCATGGAATATTTGATAAAATTCAATTCAGGCAACTTGTCTACTTATTGGTGAATAAGACAAGGCACCTGCCTTTTTGGAGCAGGCATAGAGAAGACAGATGATACAGAAGTAAGCTAATAAGATAATTTCAAATACTGAGGTTCTTCAGTAATTAGTCATTTAGGAGAATCCCTTTATTTTTTCATTTTTTAAAAGATTTTATTTATTCACTTGAGAGAGAGAGAGAGCTTGAACAGGGGAGAGAGTCAGAGGCAGAGGGGAAAGCAGACTCCCCGCCGAGCAGGGAGCCCGAGGTGGGGCTGGATTCCAGGACCCTGGGATCATGACCTGAGCCGAAGGCAGACGCTTAACCATCTGAGCCACCCAGGTGTCCCTATTTTTTTCATTTAAATTCAATTAATTAACATATAATGTGTTATTGGTTTCTGAGGTAGAGGTCAGTGATTCATTAGTTTTATATAATACCCAGTCCTCATTACATCACGTGCCCTGCTTAATGTCAATCACCCAGTTATCCCATCCTCCCAACCCCCCACCCTCCAGCAACTCTCAGTTAGTTTCCTATGATCAAGAGCATCTTATGGTTTGTCTCCCTCTCTGATTGTTTTATTTTTTCCTCTTGTCCCTTATGATCCTCTGTTTTGGTTCTTAAATTCTACATATGAGAGAGATCATATGATAATTGTTTTTCTCTGACTGACTTATTTCACTTAGCATAATACCCTCTAGTTCCATCCATGTCATTGCGAATGGCAAGATTTCATTTTTTTTTTTTTGACGGCTGAGTAGTAGTTCATTGCATATATATACTGCATCTTCTTTATCCATTTTATCCATGAATGGACATTTGGGCTCTTTCCCTAGTTTGGCTATTGTGGACATTGCTGCTATAAACATTGGGGTGCAGGTGCCCCTTTGGATCCCTGCATTTGTATCTTCGGGGTAGATACCCAGTACTGCAATTGCTGGATTGTAAGGTAGCTCTATTTTCAACTTTTTGAGGAACCTCCATGCTGTAGGAGAATCCCTTTAATTTATAATTTCTTTTAGTTGGAATTATGTCTTCCCTGTCATCTTAGAAGACAGTTGTGTCTCAATGTCATTGCTTGGGATTTATTTCAGTGAGTGCTCTTTTGAGAAGTGCCGTCCTTCTGTCTGATGTTGACATCAAGGAGAATACCCTCTTTGGTACCGCTCAAAGGAGTATTCCACAGGGATGGGTGGGCCTCAAGTCTCACCCAGCACAGTCTTGCTTTGGGTTCTGGAAGAATGCATTGCAATCCTAAAATGACTCCTTCAACTTGTTATACTTGAGAGGGTCTGCTAACCCTGCTGCCACTTTTTTCTAGATAAATATTAGCTGTCTGAGGTTTTGGTCCGCAAATATTTCATGAGCATCCATAGCATGATGCACATGTTCTTTCTATCTGTGAAAACTGCCATCTTGTGGAAATTTGTAGAGTCAAAGGAGAACAATATTTGAGTTAGGAGGAAATTCTTTTGAAGCTAATGAACATGAAATGTAACAGAAGGAAAACCTTTTCTTGAACCTCTATCACCTTTGAGGTGAAATTCTATCAATACTGATAGAGAGCAGTCTTATCCCCAGTGCTAAAAACAGTGGCTGATGTGTCCTACACATATTTGTTGAATCAGTGAGTGAACCAAGGAAAAATTCTGCATGGTTCAAAACCTTGACCTCTTCTGTAGGTTATTTCTTTGTCCATGAGACTTTGAAAATGTTCATGTGCATATCAAACTTTCTGGGTTTTTGTTGTTGTCACTAATTTTTTTTTTAATTTTTTTTTAAAGATTTTATTTATTTGACAGAGAGAGATCACAAGTAGGCAGAGAGGCAGACAGAGAGAGAGGGGTAAGCAGGCTCCCTGCTGAGCAGAGATCCCGATGTGGGGCTCGATCCCAGGACCCTGAGATCAAGACCTGAGCCAAAGGCAGAGGCTTTAACCCACTGAGCCAACCCAGGCGCCCCACTCACTTACGTTTTTTAATTCCTTCTTGGTCGATGAACCACTGACTGCTTCCAAGGCTCTGAGGAGGTATTAGTGACTGTCTGGGAGCTTTTGTACCTCTAGACAATGTCATTCTCTAAGGTTATGGACACTACTAATGATCTCCTCTGACTAGCCTCCTCTGCATGCCTTTGATCCTTTACTTTCTGGCTTACATATTGACATCAGCCATTTTCTTCAAGAAAAGGGGGCTCCAACCACTGGTTTCCATTTGATTGATAAGTCATCTCATCAGTGCAGTTGTGAATAACATACAGGTCCCGTTATAAGTCATATAAAGGGCATGGTAGCAGGAAGCTGTGATATTTCAGTATAAATATTTTGTTTAACACAAAATCTCTCCATTGCAACTCATCTTTCTTTGTCTGCCATTTTGCTTCCTTGCACACAAGGAGAAGTCAGATTTAATATTCATCATTTCTACTGATTCCATGGAAACAATAGTGATTTCTAAGATGAAAAAGAATTATGGATGCATGCTGATCATATTTCTTGGCCGTGAAACCCAAAATTCTGACTCATCCAATTATATTCATTAAAATACAGGCCAAATACATATTTGTATTTGGTTCTGCATTCAGGTACTGATCATTCAGATACTGATGTCTATCAGATGGAAAAGATAATACTGCAAAAGAATAATTTACTTCCCTTTCTCATGGGCGGAAATAGAGGATGTATTTCTAAGATCACTATTAATTTATTAAGCCTGCACAAGTTGTGAATTAAATTGTCCTTATCCTTTGTTTTCCATAAGACTATCTGAGATGCATGTTTTTATGTTCCCAAAGTGAGCATTTCACTCTTTCTCTTATGAGAGGGGCACTGAGGTCCAAAAGGAGGGCCCTGCAAGCCTAGGAAGAGGTTCCAGAGAGCACAACACTTTGGGATAGCATCTGCTGGCAGCAATGCATTGCTGGCAGTGACTTTGCTCTGTGGATTAGAGTGGCAGACTCCTAGACCCTCTGTTCTGTGGCTTCCAATTTCTGTTTCGGGGATATGGGGTTGTGGAGCAGGAGGCTCACGTGAGTGAGTGAGGCCAGA
>CM053606.1:117896383-117908273 GCA_028646535.1 Procyon lotor
AACCATGACCCCCGCAGAAGGCAGCTGTTTAACCAACTGAACCACCCAGGCGCCCCCCCCTAGAGAATTTTTAAAGTAATACAGATGTCCAACTCCACTCCAGATTATATCAGAATCTCTGGGGTGAGCCTGAGGCACTGTTATTTTTAAAACTTCCCAGGAGACTCTAATGAATGGCCTGGGTTAAGAACTCCTGAGTCTATTTCAGAGGTTGACAGATGAGGAACTTCTACTGACTCCTATAGAGGTCATAAAATTTCTTTTATCTTTTTATAAACGGCAGGAATAGGGGCATTAAACCAAGTCACATGACATACTGGAATTATGGGAGTTTAGTTTCAAAGGCCTCTGTGCATAAGCTGGGTCAGGTAACTTTAGGATTCTCTCCAACACTTAAAAGATCTATATCCTTTTTTTTTTTTTTTTTAAGATTTTATTTACTTATTTGAGAGAGAGAGAGAAAACAAGTGAGGGGAGAAGCAGAGCCAGAGGGAGAGACAATCTGAAGCAGAGTCCACGCTGAGCACAGAGCCCAATTGAGGGGCTTGATCTCATGACCCTGAGATTATGACCTGAGCTGAAGTCAAGACTCAGATGCTTAACCGACTGGGCCACCCGGGCAGCCCCAAAAGATCCATATCCTTCTGCCCAGCCTTGTTTCTAAAATATTTCTTTCCCTTCATAGTCCGAAAGGAACTCCGATCATTTAAAAGAAATCAACAACTCACATGGGGACTTAATTCATCTGAGACCTTCTATCCTTGAATCACCCAAAGACATCTTTCCTTAGTCTTCTAGCATCCGCAGCCAAAGTATGCAAGACGACATTTACCATTCCTAAACACTGTAACTGATACTGATTGCTCACAGGAAACTTATTATGTCAGGACCTAGTCCACAGAAGGAGTTTTTGGACAGATGTCTCATTGCATGTCCAGAAAGCTTCCACTAATTCATTTTGAGTCATTTAAATTGTTTTGTTCATAATAAAGCTATTTCAAGTGAAATAGTTACATTTTTGGCATCGGTCTCCGTTCTGTATCCTTAAGATTGTATGTCTGTTCCTAAAATCTGAAAACAAGAACTCGAGTCTATTCAAACTGGGATTATAATATTCATCAGTTTTATCAACTAAAGGAGCTTTCTATTAGATTCTACAAGGAAGGCATGTGCTGTCAGGAACAATACCTAAGCGCCAGATCAGCAAGATTTGTCCCTTGCTGTTATTCACTGTCAGCCTCGTCTGTTGGTTTGGTTTATTTGCCTCAGGGAAAACGAAGAAAGGCCAATTAAAACACTGCTTAAATTTGATCGCACTTCCATTTTTAAGTTGCAAAGGCATTCCATACCCTTTAAATAACTCCAGTAGTTAAAGCCTCTCTGCACACTTTTAGCTAACGTAAGAGCCTCCTCGACGGGGAAAGGTTTGAGTAGAAAATATATGTGTGAAATGTCTTAAGTCCCACGGAGGTCCTCCCATCATTGCATAAATCTTGCGTGAACAGCAGGGCTCTTGAGAGAAGACATTCGAATATTCCAGGGCTCGGTCACAACACTATTCAGGAATACAGCACCACTTATTCGTTTCATTAGTTTCTGGGTAAATATCCATTGGTTCCGACTTTGGGCTGCTCTGCACCAGGCATCCAGGACACAGTGGAGAACCCGAGAGCGGAACTCAGGAGATGTATATTTTAGCAGGAGGCTCGGCGGCCTACACAACCAGGTTTTGGCTTTTGTTTTGCTACCTACTCTGTAACTCAACCTCATCCCTCCCTGTACCCGTGTCCTTCACAAAGCGAAGGAGGATGAGAGTCATGGGGAGCAAACCTGAACCCCAGCCTGCCTTTTGAAGGGCAGCCTTGCCAAATTAGTCCAGGTCAGCGGACCCCCAGGCAGCCTGCATGTGAGTGAGAATGAGGGAGAATATATAACTATTGTTCGAGCCACTGACAGTGGAGTGGTTGTGCCAAGTACTAACGGTTTTGGTGCGGTTTTGATGTTTTAGTTTCCACGTACACAGGTCCATTCCTTCTAGTGGCCAGCGGCCATACTGTCTAGATCTTTGTGTTCCACAGTGACTCAGTCCATTTCTTGCGCTGAGTGGGCACACGAGACGTTTTTGTTGGTTCCGATTGGGTAACAAACAATTTACTGAGGTTTAAAATCAACAGAGGGAGCCATTAGTTAGTGATGTCTTGATTATCATCAAAGACTACCTAGTGTGTTCCCCGTGGTGGTACCAAAACAATGTGACAAGCTTCCGTGACATGCTTCCAGGAAAGATCAGAGTTACAATAGCTGCTGATTAGTGTACAAATAACTCTTAGTTGCTAGGCCAATAATGGCAGGGTTACTCTTTTCAAAATGTGACACAGGTCAATTATCACAAAGCTTAAAGGAGCTAGGATAAAGGAGCTCCTACTTGTCTTACAAATAGCAGATTTGGGGATCTCTGACATATCCTCAAAAGGTTGCTTGCTCCTACAAATCCCTGGAGGCATTTTCTTCCTTTTCATCAAGGATTTTGGCTAGCTCGTGGCTGTTTAACTTAAACGAGGTTTGTTTATCACTCTGTTTCTGGGCGATGTGTCAGGAGCTGAGGGCTGGGAGAAAGCAGGTCACTGTTGCAGCTGCCAGAAGTAGGTTACCGAGTCCATGAGAAACGAGCAGACTCCATGTTGAGAAGTGGGTGCGCCTTCCAGCCCAGACTGGCTTCCACATAGCCAAATGTGCGACCTCAGGAAGTCGCACTTGACACGGAAGGAACTAATATTGATGGGAGGCCGTCTATCAGTCTATACACATTGTCTCAGCTCATCCTCACACTAATACCGTGGGGAAAGAGAGGAGATTTAAAGATGTCGATTTGTCCAAGGTCACACAGCTATTAAATGGCAGAGCCAGGGTTTGAGTTCATCTAAAAGCCATGCTTTTCCTAGGACACCAATGCCTCTCACTGGTGACTCTGGCTGCATTCCCCTATTACCCAGATGTGACTCCTTCAGTATCAGCCATATCCCAAGTCGCATCCAAGGTTGGCCAGCCCCTGTACAAGAAGATTTATATTCCTGTGACCCACCTTCATTTTAAGGCAGGTTCTAAGCCCTGGCTGCCAAGCCACTTCTGCTTTTCTTCCTTTTCCCTTCTACCTGTTCCCCAAAGTTTCACAGCCTAGGTCATGCGGATTGTAAGAGAATTTCCAAACTTTCTTTTTATAATTGTTTGCACACAGGAAATGCTAAAGTATGAGGTGAATTTTTAAGACTGTTTTACGGAGCATACTCTGTGTCGTGACCACAGGAACTTCCAATGTGAACTTCTTCCTGAACTGGTCTAGAATGTTCCATTTCTGGAACTCAGCATGGAGGAGGAGGAGGCTAACTAAGTACCTGGGTAAGGAAGGGAGTCCTTCTCCTGCTGCCCATGGTCTTTCCCCTTTTATCGTAGTGGTGGTAGTAAGAGCTGCCAAAGCCAGGGGATGGTGGGGGGACCAAGAGCAGGCTCGTCTCATTTCCCTCAGTGGGAGAGTAGAAATAGCAGGAAGGACTCTTTCCAGGGCCCTGCTTTCTCATCTAGAAGGAAAAACTGAAAAGCTGGGACCAAAGCCCTATTGTTAGCCATTGAGAAGGCTAGCAACTACCTTCTGGTTAGTCTCATCAATTTCAGCCACACAGTCAGTCACCAAGGGAGGCTGTCATCAGTCAGCCAACCGGGCAGTCAGCCTGGCAGGGCCAGGTGGAGGTCAAGCATTTACGACACAAAGGCTGATTTCCAGTGGCTCCTCTCCTAGGCCCTGCCTGGGCACGATTCACATGGTATGCCCACCATCCATCCCTCCTGTATCACTTTTCACACTGTTATTGTGATTGTGGTTCAAATGCTTACACCTCTTACAGTCTCCATGGGCTGTGAGGGAGGAAGCACTTTCTTTTCTACTCCTTGCTCTATAACCAGGGCCCAACACAGAGTCTGGCCTGAAATACCAGCTTAAACAGAGATCTGCAAATTAAGCGTTAAATCTTGAGGAAACGAATTTTACTTTGGAATGCTGTGCTAACTTTAAGGAAATAGAAAGAGGAAGAAGCTTGAGATTCCTTTGTATAAAAAGGAAGGAAAATGCAGATGTCACAGTCTGAATATCTTAGACATGCTAAACAAAAGCAAGGAATGGGGAAGGCCTGGAAGATTGGGTAGAGAGTGACAGAAGTGGTCACAGATGAGAAGTTGCAGAGGGGTTTAATTATCTGCTTAATTAAAATATATAGGTATTTACATTGTCAACCATATTCCGTGATGTATCTAAAGATATTCTGAAAAATTTTCTCCAAAGGCATACTAAAACGAGAGAAATAGGTATTTGGTTAAAAATTAGGAGACCTTTTTAAAAATTGCTTAAAACTTTTTAATATCCATTTTTATCATGTATTTGATGATTTATTATGTTTTTTGTAACCAGACGGACAAGCAGTTTTTGGACAATAAAAGATGCTCTGCATCTTTCCTGATTTATAGTTTCTAGAGCTATCATTATTATTTAGCATTTATAGTCCAGTGGGAGACCCCTTAACATGCTAGCTTGGTCAGTTAATCAAAAAGGCTAATTAAGGGACAAAATCATAAAAAGGCTAAATATGGATCTTACATGTTTCATTTTTATTTTATTTTGTTTTTCAAGATTTATTTATTTTAGAAAGAGGGAGAAGAAGCACGAGCACATGAGCGTGTGAGGGAAGATGGGGGAGGGGCAGAGGGAAAGAGAGTCCCAAGCAGACTGTGCTCTGAGCGCAGAGCCTGACTCTCTGGCTCCATCTCACGACCCCAAGATCATGACCTGAGCTGAAATCAAGAGTCAGATGCTTAACTGACTGAGCCAGTCAGGTGCCCTCTTTACATGTTCTATTTTTATTTTTTTTATTTTTATTTATTTATTTATTTATTTATTTATTTTTAAATATTTTATTTATTTATTTGACAGAGAGAGAGATCACAAGCAGGCAGAGAGGCAGGCAGAGAGAGAGGAGGAAGCATGCTCCCTGCTGAGCAGACATTCCGATGTGGGGCTCGATCCCAGGACCCTGAGATCATGACCTGAGCCGAAGGCAGAGGCTTAAACCATGGAGCCACCCGGGCGTCCCTGCACATTCTATTTTTAATTTGAAAATCAAGAGCTTGGAGTAATGACTTACTTATTAGGAACATAGATTCTGAAGCCAAACTGCCTGGTGTGTCACTTATTAGATGTGTGATCTTAAGCACATTATTTTCTCTCCATCTCGATCTCCTCATCTGTAAAATGGGAATGAAAAGTTGTGTATCCCTCAGGACTACTGTGAGGGTTAGCTAGCAAATGAAAACAAATTAAAAAGAAATTAGGACAGGTCCTGGCACATGGTGATCTCTTAATAAATGTTCATTATTGTTGCATAAACATGAACTGTACAAAATATTTAGTTGTGATTTAAAGTGAAACAAAAACTTAAAGACATTACCAAGAAAGAGGAGTGCATAACTTAAAGACTTTTCCAGTTTTTAATAATGCTTTGTAGTACCAATATATCATCAATTGTTAAAGCAAATCACCTTTCTCAAAGCAATTACATTATTATAAAAATAATTCATTATGACACTCTTTTCAACTTGTATGTATACTTCCTACAGTGTTCTCTCTCCTACAGGTGATCTGAGATCATATTTGCTGTTGGGAAGAGTGGATTCTTTTTGTCCATATCCCCAAACTACCTTCTCCCACTATTTGAA
Source organism: Procyon lotor (assembly GCA_028646535.1). NCBI lineage: Eukaryota > Metazoa > Chordata > Mammalia > Carnivora > Procyonidae > Procyon > Procyon lotor. Next base: position 117,902,144 of record CM053606.1, read on the forward strand.
AAAGGGCAACCTTTCATCCATGTTTCTATACATTGCCCCAGAGGGCAAAAGCTCCAGGATGGCAACTGAGGAGTCAATTAGAAAAATTAGTGTTGATGTCACTAAAAAAGAAAAAAAAAAAAGAATGACTCTGAGTATTAGATAAAAAAAAATTCTTCTGAAATTCTTATGATTTGCCTTTCTCTCTCTGTTTTTATCTTATTTTATTTTTCTTTCCCTTCCCATATGATCATTTGCTTTGTTTCTTAAATTTCACATATGAATGAAATCATACGTTATTTGTCTTCCTCTAAGTGACTTATTTATCTTAGCATTTTATACCCTAGCTCCACCCACAGCATTGCAAATGGCAAGATTTCATTCTTTTTGATGGCTGAGTAATATTCCATCATGTGGATATGTACACCACATCTTCTTTACCCATTTACCTGTTGGTGGGTTCTTTCCATAATTTGACTATTGTTGATAATGTTGCCATTAAACACTGAGGTGCATGTGCCCCTTTGAATCAATATTTTGTATTCTTTGGGTAAATACTGGATCATAGGGTAGTTCTATTTTTAACTTTTTTTTAAAGGACTTAATAATAATAATTATTATTGTTAACATATATTGTATTATTTGCTTCAGGGGTACAGGTCTGTGATTCATCAGTCTTACACAATTCAGAGCACTCACCATAGCACATACCCTCCCCAGTGTCCATCACCCAATCACCCCATCCCTCCCATCCCCCACCTCTCCAGCAACCCTCAGTTTGTTTCCTGAGACCAAGAGTCTCTTAATGTTTGTCTCTCTCTCTGGTTTTGTCTTGTTTCATTTTTTCCCTCCCTTCCCCTCTGATCCTCTGACTTGGGAAACAAAATATTTTAATTGAAATTTATGAATATATTTTTGTTGTAAAGAAATATGCTAGGGTGATCAGCAAAAACCTTTAAAACCTAAATATATTACATTAGGATAAATTCTGTGGAGAAAGTGGAGTGGAAACAAAATTAAAAAGGAAAGAAACAGGTAAAATTTCTGCCAGTTAAAAAATAGTTTATTTGTGTATTAAAAGAAATCTATGACAGTGGCTATCAAATCTCTATAGTATTTAGATTCCACTGGAAACTTTAAAAGTGATGCTATGGTTTTTATTAAAATATCAATATTATTATTTAAATTACTATCTAAATACAAAATCACTATTTAAACCTGTAATGTAAAATTGAAGATGACAATTTGAACATGCGTGAAAGGGTGCATTCAAAATTCTTGTAGAGAATTGACAGATAAAAAGTTTTGAAGACCCTTATCTAGAGAGTAGCCTGTAGCTCTGAGTTTTAAGTATCAGAATGAAAAACACTGTTTCATCCAGGGAGTCGGTTAATAGATGTTCTATTGTTCTAAAGGTTCAAAAGACCTTTATCATCATCGCTTAGTTATTAATGAGGTGAATGCTATTTGGTGGTGACTCACACACTGATTCTTATCAGCTTTTCCACTTTCAAAACCATTGTAAGCCCTTAGGTGGAATGATATTATATTTATGCATGTACCTAAGAATGCAGCTGCTTTGGAGATTCTTAGAAGGGATTACTTTTTATATTTTATCATCATTAACAATTACCTTGTGTGATGTTTCATCACAAACATTTTCATTTTTCCTCTTTCATGCAAGTCAAAGTACTTTATCTACTGTATTCATTTGGTCTTTGAAAAAAGAAGTCTAATAAAATATGTAAGAGGAAGTCAGAGAAGGGTTAAATTATATATGTATATATAATATATATAATTACATAATTATATGTAATATATGATATATATATACTATATATATATATTTTAAGATTTATTAATTTGAGAGAGAGATCACATGAGCAGGGAGAGGGCCAAAGGCAGAGGGAGAGAGAATCTCAAGCAGATTCCCTGTTGAGCACAGAGCCCGACATGGGGCTCGATCCCATGACCCTGACTGAGATCATGACCTGAGCCTGAACCAAGAATTGACTGCTTAACAGACTGAGCCACCCAGGCACCCCAATTGATATTTCTTTAGGGAGTCACGGATCAGGTGTCAGTAATAAATAAAATCAGTAAGTCTTCTCATTTATAAAAACATTCTATGTGTAGCATAGCAAGGCCATATTAATGACTCACTATTCCTTTTCCAAACTGATGCTGGGTTTGGCTTCATTCAACCATGTGCAAATACATATACATAAGTATATGTACATGACAAACACTTATCTGCAAAATGACAAATATAAACACATGTCTGCAAAATGGCATTTCCCAGGCCTCCCTCAAATTTAATTTTATACACTCTCCTTGGCTGGCTGCATCCATCATCGTGGCTTTATCTCTCAATGCTCACTAATGATTCCTCCAAATATCCCTCCCGTCCAGACCTTCTACAACTGGCTTCCTGTGTGCCACATGGAACCTTGGGCCAAATGGTTGTAAAAGCCAGAAGACCAGGAGTTGTCTGAGGCTCCTTCGTCTTCTTGACCCTTTTACCCAACTGATCCAAAGTTGTATGGATTTTACTTCAGAAATAACCTAAAATCCTTCTCCCATTCTGATTTTTTACCACCACTGCCTAATACAGACCCTTATTTCCTCTCTGCTGGGCCTACCCTCCCCAAGCAATAGCCACTTACACTGCTCTCTCTGCCCTGGTCTCCACTCTATTTGATCCATTCTCCATAGCACCATCCGAGCAATGTCTTCAGAAGTTAATTGCAATCATGTCATTCCAGGCCTCAAAACTTTTCAGTGGCTCTCCACTGTTTATAGTTTAAGTTCACATTTCTAAGTGTGGTTTCTAAAACTCTTCACGATTCTGCCCTCTGTCTACTTTTAGAGCAATGCCTCCCGCCCTTTGCCATGGCTGTTCCAATCCTCTCGCCATTTCCTGAGTAAACCGTACTAGCTTTCATCCACCCATTCAACTATTTATCAAGTGCCTCCTCTGTGCCAGGCACTAGTGCATGCATGGGATTTCCAGCACCAGATGACCAAGTCTCTGCCCTAACGGAGATTACATTCTGGGCTTTTTCATAGTCTTCCTTTGCACTGTCCAGTTTTCCTCCGGGAGTGCCAACTCCTCACCCCTCATCTGTCTAGCAAATCCTACTCTACTTCAGGACTCAGCCTATTCAGTAGATATCTTGCAAGGTTACCTGGACCTCTCACTCACATCTACCAGTTGGATATTCCTGCTTCAGGCAATGAACTCGAGGAGGACATGGACTTTCCTTGTGCACAGCTGCATGCTCGGCGCCAAGAATAGTGCCTGGCATATAGTGAGATTTAAGCAAATATTTATTTACTTATTTAAAAGATTTTACTTATTTATTTGACAGAGAGGAGAGAGATCACGAGCAGGCAGAGAGGCAGGCAGAGAGAGAGGAGAAAGCAGGCTCCCTGCTGAGCAGAGAGCCCAATTTGGGGCTCAATCCCAGGACCCTGAGATCATGACCTGAGCCGAAAGAAGAGGCTTTAGCCCACTGAGCCACCCAGGTGCCCATAATGAATATTTATCAAATAAATCATACCTATCAAAATCCCTGCCCAGTTACATGTTTCAGTTCTGAGACCTCAAGCTATGAGTTCCTAATGGTCAGAAATGCATCTAATTGACCTCTTTTCCTCCACTGCTTACCACACTACTCTTAGCAACCAATAATGGCGGACCTAGGCCATCCAGATTTACATGAAGAAAACCAAAGAAACAATTCACTGGAGAAGATGTTGTGATGGGTTAGTGCTACCTAATCCCTGGGGGGGAAGAGTGAGTGGGGTATAAATGTTAAATCCAGAACTCTAGGAATAAGACATGCTGTCTGTGTTGCAAAGTGGTAGGGAGACACATAGAAATATGACTGATTTTAAAATGTTGGTGTACTTATGTACTTAATGAGAGGTTCCAGCAAAATGCTGTGGTAGCATGGTAGGGAGGGTACTTGGGAAGGTTTCCCAGAAGAAAAGCCAGCCCTTGAAGGGCTTCTTTAGGTTAGCATTGCCAGATAAAACATGAGACTGCCAGTTAAATTTGAATTTCAGATAGAAAAACAAGAACTTTGTTTAAGTATGTCCCATGTGGTATTTGGAATACACTTACACTAAAAATGCCTTTATTGTTTATCTAAAATTCAAATTTAACTGGGCCTCCTGTATTTTTATTTACTAAATCTGGCAACTCCTCCTCAGGTATATCAAATAGCTTGAGAACCAGAAGGGTAGGGACAGGAAAGCACAGAGAGAAAGGCTAGTTGTCCAACACAGTTGCAGCCTCATGGATTTGGGGACAGAGAAAAGAGGAAGTTGGAAGAGATGTTGCCAGGAAAATAATGGGGCCAGATCACAGAGTCTTTTGAATGACCTTGATTTGTCAAAGAAAAAATATGATGTCATCCTGGGAACTTATGTTCAGCGATGAAACAGAGACTATACCCTTTATGAAAAATGAAATGTACCCATAAATTTTTATGCACATAACTCATGCCTCCTTGGGGAGTTACTGTTAACACTGATTATATGAATTCTAAACACATCGGGAACCAGACAGAGCTTGCCTTTAAATGGAAAGAGATGTATTTTTGGGAAGTTAAATTAAATGTTTACATGTAACCAAGAACAGCTATTGGCAATACTGAACATTAAATGTTTTTCTAAATAAATTTCTAATGTAGATAGTGATTTATAGACATTAAATGAAGATGAAACAAGCAGGGAAAGAATAAGTTATGATCTTATTTCTCCACTAAGTATTGGTTTAAGTAAGATTTTTAAATCATGTGTTTAGAAAATGAGCACATCAGAGCACATCTCAGCTCTGAATCACATAAAATTAATGATTAAAAATTAACACATATTTATTATTTATTAGGCACCCTAACCAGTATAGAACCTCTTACTTTAAAACAAACCATTCAGATTAACAATGGATAAAAACAAATTAGCATTTGTTTTTCCTACCATATAAATATCAATATTTGCATTTTTCAATTCTTGCAATTTAGCTCTGAAAAAGAATTCAAATGCCATATTTAGAAATCACTGTAGAAAAATCTAAGCATTGAGAAATATTTTCTGTGACTTAAAAAAAAAGATAAAAAAAAGTCATTTTTGAGCAATTAGGGAAATTTGAATATGGACTTGACAGTATTAGATGATAATAAGGAATTATTTTATTGTTGTAGGGTATATACTAACTGTGGTTAAGTTAAAAATAAAATCCTTTTTTCTGTTAGAGGCACACGTTCAAGTATTATGGGTGCGATGACACGATGTCAGCGATTTGCCCTTAAAATACTCCACTTTAAAAAAAAGCATGGGAAGTAGATGAAACAAAGCTCCCAAAATGTTAGATAATTGTTGAAGTGGGGTGATGGGTACCAGGGGGCTCAGTATATGATTCTATTTCAATGTATGAACATTTCCATAATAAAAGGTAAAGACCAAAACAGGTCTTTTTATGAGTAAATAATTTCCTTGAAAGTGTATCATATGATACTTTATATCCTTCCAATTCATATTTAGAATATATATATTACATATATTCTCTTGCTGTGACTGCTTAATAAAGCAGTTGAGCAAGTGTATCGTATTAACGACCTTATAACGATCGCATTTATTGAGTTCGTTCCATGGACCAGGCACTGTGCTTAGTGATTACCACGCAATATTCATTTAATGTTTGCAACATTAAATCTTTTGATCTAGAATTGATTATTACCCCCATTTCACAGATGGAGAAACTGAGGCTTGAAGAGACGTACAGTTCTCACCTGTGTCTGTGTTGGATCTGGAGTCAGACTGCCAGCTCTGAAGTCCGTATGTTTAACCATTACTATACCACCAGCTAGATTAGAAAGAGTATAAATATACTCACAATACATGTTATAATGAAAAGAATGTGGGAAATTGCTCACATGTTTCTTCCTTGCTACAGTCACGTGGCTTAGGGCCAGCCGTGATCAGCTCCTTTCCTGCATGGGTTGGCTGCTGTTTGAAGTAGAAAAGGGGAAAGATGCTGCTATCAGACAAAGGAGGAGAAGCAAAGAGAACCGACTGAAGTCTCTCCTCATTGACAACAGCAGTTCTACAACTGGTTTTTTGGTGGTTTTTTTTTTTTTTTTTT
>CM053606.1:117908773-117973557 GCA_028646535.1 Procyon lotor
TTTTTTTTTTTTAAAGATTTTTATTTATTTGACAGAGAGAAACACAGCGAGAGAGGGAACACAAGCAGAGGGAATGGTACCGGGAGAAGCAGGCTTCCTGCAGAGCAGAGAGCCCGATGCGGGGCTCGATCCCAGGTCCCTGGGATCTGACCTGGGCTGAAGGCAGACGCTTAACGACTGAGCCACCCAGGTGCCCCTATTCTTGATAGGTCTCAGCTGTTGACAGTTTCAGTATTCCAAAAGAAGGAATCTCAGCACCTAGTTTCAGGCTAATTGGAAGGCAGACCCACAGGCAGCTGCTTTTAAAGTATGCAGTCACAAACCCTGCTGGCCTCCAGACCAGGTGATCTGGAGATGTCTTCTGGGTGACAGTTGCAGTAATTGGAGCTCCTTGAGTGGATAAAGCCCTTTTGGAAAGGCACCAGAAAGCCATAGTGAGGCTGGGGAAGAGCACAAGGATAGTTTCTCATGGCCTACTTTTCCTGACAGCACCTCTGTAACCTCTAGATGTGTAACAAACTTAAAGACTACCCTTTATACTGAAGCTCCAGGAGGAGTAAAGTCACATTTTTTTTTTTTTTTAAATAAAACTGGGGGTGTGTTTCAGTCTGCTGTCCGTGCAGTGCCTTGAGGTGGTAGCCTGCCAAGAACTGTCTCTCCAATTGTTATAGTCACATGGGACTCAGGAATGCAAGAACCCCTGGTCACCAGAGCCAGGTGATAAAGGAATGTCCCCTATGTGGACCCTGCATGCCTGCTGGCTTTAGCAGAAAAGGAAGTAGAGGCCAGAGTGCACCACCAGCTTTAGCAAGACAGCGGGAGAATACAGAGCTGGGGCATACTTACTGGTTTTGGCAGGACAGTGGGAGTGCAGGAACTATGCAAGACCTCCAGAGCCAGCAAGTAGAGGGAGAATGCAAAAATGGTGCTTGCCAGTGCCTCCCTTCCTGGAGCAAGTCTCTGTAGGCCCCTGCTCTTCTAGCAGATGCTTAAAATTAGCAATTGAATCTCCTTCACATATATTCTAGACATTGTTTCCTTTGTGCTGGACCCTCAGGCAAGTGAGTTTGTGTGCGAGTCTTTTCAGAGCAGTATCTTTGTTCCCTACAGCCCTTTGGTTTTCAAAGACAAATATTTTGGGGTCTTGTTTCTCTGATGTAAGTTCCAAGTACTGGGGTACCTGAGGTACAAACCTCTTGCTCCTCAGGGAGAAGCCCCTGGGTTTGTGAGATTCATCCTGATTGTGGGTTGTGGTGTCAGAGGTAGAGTTTTTGGTGAGATCACATCTCTGCCTCTCTTACCTGTCTTGATGTGGTCCTTTTATTATTTGTTCTGATCACGCTACTCAGCTAATTTTCAGGTCTTTTTTCAATTGTTCCACATGTAGATGTAGATTTGGTATGCTCATGTGAGGAGGTAAGTTCAGGATCTTCCTATGCTGCCATATTGGACCTCCTCAAGTTTGTGTTAAACTTTGAAGAAATGAATAGAATCCTATAATTTAATAACTGGACCTGATTTCTCAAGACCCTTATTTTGAATGTTTACATTTGGAGAAAAACTACTTCATTTGAGTATTTTTTTTTTACATGAAAGAAGCCAGTCTAAGAGATAGTGGGTTAAACCCAATTTGCTTTAAAGTAGTTGTTTCCTTATGGCAGCTAACAATTTCTATTTGAAGCTGGAATGGCCATCTGTCCCCACCTGTTGTAAACAGATTCCATCTCTAGATGGACAGCATTTACTGTTTCATAATCCACATCAGCATTTTGGGAGCTTAATGTTAGTAAAAATTTCTATTGTTAAATGCTTGCCATTACTTAAAATGCTTGTCATTTAAAAACAACTAGTAGAAGTAAAAATGGTGGTTTTTCTAAACAAATTAACTCCTGCTAATATAGCATGCCAAGAAATGGTGTGTGTGGTTACTCAGATACTCAATTAACAATGCTATATACACATGATCAACTTTTAAATAACTGGATTATATAATGATGTATTTAACCCCAAAATATGGTAAACACTTAACATTAAAAGAAAGATTCTGATTGGATTTCAACACTTCAAAATCATTTCTATAAATTTTAACTATTATTGCTTTTTAGATGTATGAATGGAGTATGTATGAACGTTAGGAAGAGTTGAATGCTAGACAGCTGGATAATATCAAGTTAGTGGGAGTTGTTACAATGTACATTTTCACTTTATATAGTGCTTCAGGCTGACCCAAATGCCAGTAACCAAGGAACAATTAGGAATTAAACACAAACAGTAGCAAAATCTCCTATCACATTAACACAGGAATTCTCCAAAATTACAAAAATGAATAGCCCCATTTGAACCAGCAATAATGCCTTCAAATGCAGGCTAAAAATATTAAATAAAGATCAGTGTTCATAGCAACAACAGTCACAATCGCCAATCTGTGGAAAGAGCCAAGATATCCTTCAACAGATGAATGGATAAAGAAGATATGGTCCATATTTACAATGGGAATATTATGCCTCCATCAGAAAGGATGAATACCCAAATTTTGTATCAACATGGACAGGACTGAAGGAGATTATGCGGAGTGAAATAAGTCAAGCAGAGAGAGTCAATTATCATATGGTCTCACTTACGTGTGGAGCATAAGGAAAAACATGGAGGACATTGTGAGAAGGAAAGGAAGGGGGAATTGGAGGAAATTGGAGAGGGAGATGAACTATGAGAAACTGTAGACTCTGAGCAACAAACTGAAGGTTTTGGTGGGGGGTTGGGTGAGCCTGGTGGTGGGTAATGGGGGTGGCACGTATTGCATGGAGCACTGGATGTGGTACATGAATAATGAATCTTGTAACACTGAAAAAATAAAATAAAAGTATTTGGGAAAAAAAAGATCAATTATATATGCATACAGTATATAACAGTCTACAGTTTTGCTTTTTATCCTGCTTGGAATTCATAAGGCTTCTTGATGGTGCCTTTATATCTTTCATTGGTTTTGGAAGACTCACAGTTGTTATCTCTTCAAATACTACTTCTGCCTTAATCTCTCTCTTCTGTTCTCTGAAAATTCAATTACATATAGTATCCATATTTCCTTTTCTGCATTTTTCCATCCTTTTGTCTTGTTGCATTCTATTCTGTTTACTAATTCCCTTTTCATATTTATTAGGAAATTTCTAATAAATAAATAAGAAAAGTCCTAATAAATAAAAAAATAAATTTCCTACTTATTAGGAAATTCTTATTAATTCTTCTGATGTGCCTACTCATATTACCAGCTATCAAGTACCCCCCATTTATAGTTGTACCAAAATAATAGATACCTAGGAATAAACCTAACCAAAGAGGTGCCTGCAAAACAATAAAACACTGATGAAAGACACTTAAGATGACACACAAAAAATGAAAAGACATGCCATGCTCATGGATTTAAAGAACAAATATTGTTAAAATGTTTATACTACCCAAAGCAATTTACACATCTAATGTATCCCTATCAAAATATCAACAGCAATTTTTCACAGAAGTAGAACAATGTGAGAAACAATAGGTGTTAGTGAGGGTATGAAGAAAGGGGAGCCCTCTTACACAGTTAGTAGGAATACAAACTGGTGCAGCCGCTGTGGAAAACAGTATGCAGGTTCTTCAAAAAGTTAAAAATAGAACTCCCCTATGGTTCAACAATTGCACTTTACCCAAAAAATACAAAAATACTAATTCAAAGGGATACATGCACCCTTATGTTTATTGCAGCATTATTTACAACAGCCAAATTATGGAAACAGCCAAAGCATTCATTGATTGATAAATGGATAAAGAAGATGTGGTATAAAAACACAGTGGAATATTATTAAGCCATGGAAAAGAATGAAATCTTGCCATTCGCAATGACACGGATGAAGGTAGAGAGTATTAGGGTGAATAACTCAGTTGGAGGAAGACAAATACCATGTGACTTCACTCACCTGTGGAACTTAAGAAACAAAACAAATGAGCAAAGGGAAAAAGAAAGAGAGGGAGAGGCAGACAAAGAATCCAACTGTAAACTTTAGAGAACAAACTGATGGTTACTAGAAGGGAGGTGTGTGTGGGGATGGGTTACGTAGGAGTTGGGGATTAAGGAGTACACTTGTGATGAGCACCAGGTGTTGTATGGAAGTGGTGAATTGCTATACTACACACCTGAAACTCATTACACTGTAATGTAATTTAAATAAAAACTTAAAAAAAATTTTTTAAGTCCCTGTGTGTGCTAATTTATTATGTAGTCTCATGTGTCCATTATCTGTTATTTTTCTTGCTTTTTTTCATCCATACCGTCTTATCTCCTCATGATCCTGATTATTATTAGTTGAGTAGTAGACATAGCATGTGAAAATCTGTAGAAATAGTTTGAGACTTGATGACTTTCTTTTCTTTGAGAGTTGCTTTCCTTTCCTATCGGCAGGTTTAGAAACCAGCAACTTGAGATCATCTTGATTTAATTTCAAGAATTAAAAGTGACTTGAATTTAAGCTTCAGGCTTGAGAGGACAATCTATTTACAGTTTATTCTTATTCCTAATGGAAGACATTCAGTGTCTTAATCAAGAGCCTGGGATATTTACAAGCCTCGTTTCCAACTTTGGTGGGTTCTAGATTCCAAGTTTTATTCTTCTATTACACAGGGCTGTCAGAAGCCCTGTTCAGTTTCTCAGTCTCTCAGTTATATCTTCCAGGACCAACAGACATCTGAGTGGAAAACTGGCCCCTCATGGCAGGCTCACCAATCTAAAATTTCTTCATTTTCCCATCTTTCCCATAATTTTGCCTGTTAGATCTCTGGTGCGTCCAAGTGATTCCTTTTAGTATATTTTGTCCAGATTTTATTATTCTCAGTAGGAGGGTTAGTCTGAATTTTGACCTTTATAGAAGTCCTTGTATGGTTTTATTAACTAATCTACATTATAGATACCTCAGAAAACAAAAACTATATAATATATATAATTACGTGTGTGTGTGTGTGTGTGTGTATACATACATACATATATGCATCTATATATAAAATTTTATTTTATTTGGCTAAGGCTCTAATAGCACCACTTCTTCAAACTGCTCTCATACTATGGGAACCAATATTCTTATTTATTTATTTATTTATTTATTTATTTATTTATTTATTTATTTGACAGAGAGAGAGAGATCACAAGCAGGCAGAGAAGCAGGCAGAGAGAGAGGGGGAAGCAGGCTCCCTGCTGGGCAGAGAGCCCGATGCGGGGCTCGATCCCAGGACCCTGAGATCATGACCTGAGCTGAAGGCAGAGGCTTTAACCCACTGAGCCACCCAAGCGCCCCGGGAACCAATATTCTTTAAATTAAGTTGTGAGCAACTGCCAACCTACTCATTTATGACAAGTCAGCTAGACACAGCAGAATCTGAAGAAACTATTGATAGAATGTCAAGCAAATTATTCGAAGGCCAAATCCAAATCACTAGATAGGCCGGCCATTGCTTTTCATATTTAACCAGTAGCCATGTTGTGAGGACACTTAATCAGTACTGTGGAGAGGCCCAGAGGCTACTGAGAATAATCCCCACTGTTTCCTGGATTATTTGATACCATCATTATTTCAGAAAGTTTACCTAAAAGTTAGTTGCTGAACAAAGACAGTGAGAGGGGCACCTGGGTGGCTCAGTGAGTTAAAGCCTCTGCCTTCAGCTCAGGTCATGATCTCAGGGTCCTGGGATGGAGCCCTACATCGGGCTCTCTGCTCGGCGGGGAGCCTGCTTCCCCCTCTCTCTCTGCCTGCCTCTCTGCCTACCTGTGATCTCTCTCTCTCTCTGTCAAATAAATAAAATCTTTATAGAAAAAAAAAAAGACAGTGAGAAATATTTTAAACACATAAGGAAATCTTATTTTTGGAGTGATATGATTATTAGTAACAAGAATTAGATATCTTAGCATGTGCTTAAACTAGAACTTGAAATGTTAGGTACTTCTGATCAGAAATGGAGAAAACAAATTCCTAGATATAACAATACCATTTTAAAAGAAAAATGTTAGGTATATATTGCAGACAAGAATTTATTTTCTAAAGAATAGATTCAGAGTAGGTTATTTGTTGCTTGTATGGCTACCACCATCACTATCTATCAATGGCTATCTCCCACCTAAAGCTGGTTCCCAGCCCAAAAACATATCTTCTAAAAGGAAACTATGAATCTAATTCGCAAGTTCAAGTTTTTCAATTCATCTCTACCGTGTCTCAGATTTGTCTATCCCTCTAATTTTCTACTCTTTTCAAATCATTCTAAGTTGTTTACTTCTAGCCTCTCCTTTGTACAGAACCCCCCAATTTCAGTAAGCTCAAGAACCTTAAATGGTTTCTGGGTACACAGTCTGGCCTTTAGGCTTCAACATCTTCTGGTCTTGGGCTACTTATTTAAAAATCACTTCCCATTACTTTTCAAATAAACCTCCACTTTATATAAGTCAATCATTTCACTATTCCCCACATGATGCTTATTTTTGCTTTTGTGATTCTCTTCCAGCTTAGATGCTTTCCTTTCTCCTGATTTATCCAAAGACACCCAAATATCAATGACTGAGAATTCTTATTTATAAGGACAAAATACTATCTTTTCCTGTGTATCTTCTCTGTCAAAACTGGTTCATGCTTGTCATTCTTTTTTTAAAAAATTATATTTTATTCGTGGCTTAAAATGCAAAAATTTGGAATACCTTCTCTGCTAGCTTTCATTTTTTTTTTTAAAAAAGATTTTATTTATTTGAGAGAGAGCGACACAGAGAGGGAACACAAGCAGGGGGAGTGGGGGAGGGGGAGGCAGGCTTCCCACCTGCCAGGGAGCCCGATGCGGGGCTCGATCCCAGGACTCTGGGATCATGACCTGAGCTGAAGGCAGACACCCCACTAGCTTTCACTTTAACAATGGCGTCACAAACCTACTGAGTCACGTGTGGAATCTCTGTAATCTTCTAAAGTGCCACACATAAAATCTACGCTGAACAAATGCCTTTAAAATACATTCAACCCAGTGTCCAAATCTAAGTAACAAAATTTCCTTGCACCACAATGGGTCTGCTCATCCCAGAAACTACCATCTTCTACATTCCTTTACCAATGAGCTATCCAGATGACGAGATAGAAAGGTCAAAACTCATTTTGACATTCCACCAATTCCTGGTGGGTTATTTTCTTCCTTGGGTTATCCAAGAGGATGAAATAACAAAGTCTTCTACATTAATTATATGCTCTGTGTTTCATGGCTTTGTGCTTTCAGCATAAAATACGAAGACTTTTCAGTCAGAGAAAGACAAATACCATATGTCTTTACTCACGTGTGGGATTTAAGAAGCAAAAGAGAAAAGAAAAATAAAAGAGAAAGACAAACCAAGGAACGGTCTTAACTGTGGAGAACAAACTGATGGTTACAAGAGGGGAGGGGCAGATGAGTGAAATAGGCGATGGGGATTAAAGAGTGCATTTATCATGATGAGCACTGAGTACTGTACAGATTTGTTGAATCACTATATTGTACAACTGAAACTAATATAACACTATATGTCAACTGTACTGGAATTAAAATGAAGAATTTAATTAAAAAATAAATATGAAGACAAATAAATTGGTGATTTATTTTTTCCTAGATGCCTTATGCAGATAATTCTCTAAGATTTATAGGCAGCAAATGTTGCTTTGGTAGTTATGTTTAACAGAAAGAAAATATAAACAGGAAAGAAAGAATTCCAGTTCAGTACTTTAACCAAGGAAAACATTAACTGTCCTTTGGAATACAGTCCATAAATAATCTGTTTGGCTGCTGCAAGGTCAACAGAATTATCCTGTGGTTTCTCTGTCTAGTTGATAAACTCCTTTAGTTAAAGATTGTTTCATTCCTTTCAAAAGAGGCTATATAATCACATGTTATTTCAATGGATAGTTTTTGATTTTTTTTTTTTTGTAACACATTTTCCCCAATGCATAAAGCCTATTTTGATGAAATAGCAAGAAATACAACTTTATGGTCTTAACTTCAGAAGTCTTAGAAATTTGGTAGCCCCTATTTATGTATTTAGTATTTTTAATTTAATTCAATTAATTAACATATAATGTATTATCAGTTTCGGAGGTATAGGCCTGTGATTCATCAGTCTTATATAATACCCAGTGTTCATTACACCACATGCCTCCTTAATGTCAATCATCCAGTTACCACATCCCTCCATCCTCTCCCCTCTAGCAATCCTCAGTTGGTTTCCTATGATTAACAGTCTCTTATGGTTTGTCTTCCTCTCTGGTTTTGTCTTGTTTTATTTTTTTCCTCTCTTCCCCTATGATCCTCTGTTTTGTTTCTTAAATTCTACATATCAGTGAGATCATATGGTGATTGTCTTTCTCTTATTGATTTATTTTGCTTAGCATAATATCTTACAGTTTCAACCACATCATTGTAAATGGCAAGATTTCACTTTTCTGATGGCTATATAATATTCCATTGTGTGTGTATGTGTGTGTGTGTGTGTATGTGTAAGTATATGTATATGTATATACATAAATGACATCTTCTTTATCCACTCACCTATTGATGGACATCTGGGCTCTTTCCATAGTTTGGTTATTGTGGACATGGTGGCTAAAAACATTGGGGTGCAGGTGTCCCTTCAGATCACTACATTTGTATCTTTGTAGTAAATACCCATTAGTGCAATTGCTGGTTTTCCAGAGTGGTTGTATCAGCTTGCATTTCCACCAACAGTATAGGAGGGTTCCCCTTTTTCCACATCCTTGCCAACATCTGTCATTTCCTGACTTGTTAATGTTAGCCATTCTGACTGGTATGAGTTGGTATTGCATAGGGGTTTTGATTTGTATTTCCCGGATGCTGAGTGATGTTGAGCATTTTTTCACATGTCTGTTGGCCATTTGGATGTCTTCTTTGGAGAAATGTCTGTTCATGTCTTTTGCCCTTTCTTGATTGGATTATTCGTTCTTTGGGTGTTGAGTTTGATATGTTTTTTATAGATTTTGGATACTAGCCCTTTATCTGATATGTCATTTGCAAATATCTTCTCCCATTCTGTCAGTTGTCTTCTGGTTTTGTCGACTGTTTGCTTTGCTGTGCAAAAAAGCTTTTTACCTTGTTGAAACCCCAATAGTTCATTTTTGCCCTTGTTTCCCTTAGGAAGCCCCTATTTAAATGCTGCTATTTCTATAGCAATGGTCCTTTACCCTGGCTGAGTATGAAAATTACTAAGGGATTTTTAAAACAACACTGATGGAGCATATCTTAAAATTTTTAATTTAATTAATCTGGTCTAAGGCTTTAGGCCCTAGTATTTTTTTCTTTTAAAAGCTCACCAGCTGATTTTAATGTGTAGTCATGTTTAAGAATCACTGTTCCAAGTGGAGAGGAAACGTGAGGTCTAGAATAATAGAGGGAAAAAAAATCATTTCTGAACAATAAATAATAGAATAAATAATAATAGAAATTATAATTTTTTGAATGCTTATATATACCAGCCAGTATGCTAACCATGTTTCATACTGTATTTGTTATCTATTCCTACATGACAAATTACCCTAAAGCTTAGTGGCTTAACGTAACACAATTTTTGTGGTCAGGAATTTGGGAGCCACTTCCTTCAGTGTTCCGGTTCAAGGTTCCTCTAGAGGCTATAGGCAAGATATCAGGCAGGGTTGCAGTTATCTGATGGCTTGATTGGGTCCTTTCGTAAATAAGTGGTATGGCTATTGGAGAAAAAACTTAGTTTCTTGCTGGCTGTTGGTAGAAATCCCCAGTTCCTTACCATGTGGTCCTCCTCTTAGCTACTTGAGTGACTTCATGATATGGCACCAAACTTCCCCCAGAACAAATGATCCCACAGAGAGCAAGAAGGGAGTCACTTGCTCTTATGACCTAGTCTTGAAATTACATGTCATCATCTATGTTACCTTTTATTACTTGAAGTGAGTCACTAAACAGAGTCCATTCAAAGAAAGGGCAATCAAGCTCCATCTTTTGAAGGTAGGGATATCAAAGAATTTGATGCATTTTAAAACGAACTTTTTATTTGCAATAATTTTTCTGAATAGATTTATAGAAAAAAAATAAAAATAATACAGTAATTTCCTAAATATCCCACACTGAATTTCACTTTCCTCTAATGTCATTATCTCACATTACTTTGGTACATTTGTTAAAGCTAAGGAATCAACATTAGTATGTTACTTTTAATGAAATTCCAGACTTTATTCAGATAACACCACTTTCATTAACGTCCTTTTCTCTCTTCCAAGGTCCATCCAGGATACTATATTGCATTTGGTTACCATGTCCACTCTGGTTTGTGACAATTTCTCAATTTTTCCATGTTTTTATGACCTTGACAATTTTAAGGAGTACCAGTCACTTATTTTTCAAAATATCCCTCAATTTGGGTTTGTCTGACACGTTTTTTCATGATTAAACTGGGGTTATGAGATTTTAGAAAGATTACCACAGAGCTAAAGTGCTCTTCTCATCAGAACACTTCAGGGGATATATCATATCAACATGACTTCTCTCTCATAATGTTGTTAACCTTGATCATCTGGTTAAAGGGGTATCTACCAGATTTCTCTGTACAGTTAGTATTTTTTCCTTTGCATACTCTCTTCTTTGGAAGTGAGTCACAAATCTAGCCCATACTCAAGGTGAGGGAGTTGATATTTACCTCCTGGAGGAGAATCTACTTAAATTATCTGGGATTCTTTTGTAAGGTTTATTCAGACATATTTGAAAGCTGCACACATATATTCTCTCTTTTAGTTTTTCCAATGATCCTGTCTGGTCTCCTGATACTCCTACAGGTGGCACAGCTGGTAAGGCCTGGCATTTGACACAAGTTTGGTTTGGTTCCAGAGTCTGTATTCTTTTCATTGAGCCCCTAACCTTTGCAATAATATGAACCATTTTAGTACCATTCAAATGTATTTTTAAATAGTCTACAAAATTCCCAAGAACATGTTAAAAGGGCAATACAGGTCTTGTTCGATTATATCTTGTTGTGTATTGTTTTCCAGATGTACACCTACTTCTCCAATCTGATTTTGAAAGGAGTAACATAGTTTTATGTACTTTTATCTCCTCGGAGCACCTAGTTTTCAGCAAACACTTACTGGCTGAAGAGAAAATAACTCTTCTTCTTCACAGTTCCCACAGTGTCCTGAATGTCTACCATGGGATGCCAAAACTTATAACGATTGATCTCTTAACCCCCAGACCTAGGGCTAAGGGCTGAGAGACAACGGGCTCACAACAGAATGACTGAATAGAACCCGAGGATCAGGCTAGAGCTGTAAGTTCAATAGGAAACGTTAGTTTATTCTTTCCTTGCTCCCACTTTGATGGGCAATTATGACAAGACAGATGCCAATTCAGGTTACTTAGCAAATATTCAGCCCAGAAATCCACTAGGGCAATGAGTATAGTTTTTTGGATTTCTAAAGTAATGGTGGTTTTCATCCCTTCGAAGATTAAAAATCACATTTCTGGGTCATACCTAATAAGTCATCTTCTTCAAATCTTTATTTAGAACTCTAGATCCCAGGAAAACAAATAGTGTTTCGGTCAATCCTTTCTTCTATGGTAGATACCCAGACAGCTCAGGTAGGTGTCCCCCATGTTGGCTTAATTGGAATGCACTGTCTCTCTGAGATACAAAGGCAAAGCTTTGGAGGGAAAGGCAGCAAACCTCCAATTCTCTCTCCTCATCCTTCCTGACCTTGTCCTATTTGCTGTATTGATGGATGAATGGATGTGATCCAAAGGAAAGGGCTAGCTTTGGATACGATCAACACGCTAACAACTTAGGGCTTAGCAAAGCCCTCCACAGGAAGATGACAGCTCATCAGCTCAGTTACACTGCAAAACGTTTTCCTTCTCTTCAGCCTTCTACCTAGAAAGTATGTTCAGAAGCCACAGCTGCTTTCCCTCTCCATTCAAAGCATTGTTTCCTGGAGCAGCAGAGAAAGAGGGGTGGGTGACTTCCCTACCTATAGGCATAGTTAGGAGACTCCCAGGTCCAGATAGAGATTCCAGAGAAAAAGAAAAAGCCTCATCCTCATGAAATAATATGGGGTGCAAGCGCGCAGCAGAATTTATAAATATACTTAAAACGTGCGTCTCTATGATGTCAGTGGGTAAAGCTCCTCACATGTCCCACTAAATAAATACGAACTAACGTACGGCTTGAGAAGAGAGAGGCGCCTGCCTGAGGACGTTCAGAAAAGCAGGTAAGTTTGAGAGCTGACCTGGCAGCGTTCTCAGCTGCCATTCCACACAATTTCCATTCTGGCTCATCTGTGAGGGCTCCTGGCAGCTCAGTCAGCCATGAGCCTCCAGCCCACTGTGGTCAGCTCAGTTAGCTGGGGGTGCGTCGGCGAACTGGGATTCAAATCTTGACTCTGCCACCTACTACCCACGTGACCTCAAATAGGTAAATCAACCTCTCTGCTCCTCAAGTGTAACACAGGGGTATCGCTGCCTAACTGCCTAGGGTCATGTGAGAATTAAATGAGAAAATGAATTAGTGTGACTTGCTTACTAGCACCGTGGATGGTTCAGTAAGTGCTTGCTTTTGCAATTATCAAAATTTCCCTTTCTACTCAACCACTGACATTATGTAGACGAATGAGCATGGCTGTGTTCCAATAAATGTTTATGGAAAATGAAAATAAAAAACTTCCTTTCCTAGTGATCTCAAGACTGAAGGATAGTGAAATGTGGCTCTAAATGAAGAAAAAAAAAGTTAGGAATTTTTAACGACCCAACCAAGTGAATGGCTTCCATGTTGCAAGATAAGGAACTCTTTCTTGACTCAAAATGTGGCTAGTCCGAATTGAGCTGTGTTGTAGGTGTAAAATAAACATCAGATTTTAAAGACTTGTTTTGAAAAAAGAATCTAAAATATTTCCTTAATAAAAAATATTGATTACACGTTGAAATGCTATTTTAGACATGTTGGGTGAGATAAACTATATAGTTAAAGTCAATTTCAACTGCTTCTTTTCACTTTTTAAAATGTGGCTACTAGAAAACGTAAAATTACATGGGTCCTGCAATCTATTTTTTCAGACCACGCTATTCTAAAACGCTGAAGTAGCACTGAGAGAATTACTCCACTGAATTATATCCAAGGACCATGAAAGGGTTAATACATCTCCCTAAGGCACTGCTTGAAAGTAACTCAATCACAAGGGAACATGAAGCCAAATATGTCACCAACTGCTAATCACATCATTAAATATTGTCTCCGTTTTGCAGAGTGTAATCACTTGTGAGAGCAAAGAGCTCAGGGACTTTCACATCATGGAAAATTTCAAATATCCATTCAAGAAATCTTCTTGTCATCCCTGCTACATTTGTCATGATCTAATCTGGCTGCAATTTAGTGTATGACAGCTTTATCACAATCCACAAATTCACTCAACTGGCACAAATATACTTATTTATGCACAGAGCCAGGGAAAGGGTGGTCTTTGTTTAAAATAATGTGCTTAACTAATGGAACACCCCCTTTTACAGTTGGGTAGGCCAGAGGTAATGGAAAGGCAGACACAAACTAAGGAATATTAAATATTCAACTAGATAATTACATGGTTTATTTAAACTAGAGGATAAACAGATGCATTTTCATTTTTGATTGCTCCTTAATGCTCAGTGGCTCCTGAACTTTTACTTCCTTGGAAATTGCTATGGAAAAGAATCAAAACAAAACAAAATGAACAAAAAGAAACAACACTTGTATTCATGGCCTCTACTTAAAAAAAAAAAAAAACATGGTCAATTATTTAGAAAAAATATTTACAACTGGAACAATCAATTTCTTAAATGTATAAGTTCAGAATGAAAAATATCTTTTCTTTTTAATGAGAAGACCCATCTCTTCTATTCCTATAACATTGTGTAGCATTCCATTTCTGTTTTTCCTAATTTGTTTCTATAATATAGTCTAAGTTTAGGTATCATCATCTCAATATACTTGATATAAAAATTTTGAAATTCCCAAGCTCATAATTAAGAAACTAAATAACTTTCAGTCTACTTGGAATTTTGCAGCACGGTGCTGTTATATTTTTGAGGGTAGCCCCTACTTCAGCAATATTATGATCCACTGTTAAGTGTTTTAAAGATAGGCAAGAGAAAAAGAGATATTTCAATTCAAGGAATTCCCCAAGCACAGAGGGAAATTCCTTAGTTTTGGTCGCTAGGGCTGTGGCATTTATGCAGCTAAGTTCTAGCTCTAGAAAAATGTTCTAAGGGAAAAGTGGCTATAGGTGGAAACACTATCTCCCAGGAGAAGTAATACCGTGAGTTGATAATGTCCAGTATCTTAATAGACTGGCCACCACCCACCTCAACCAAAGTTTTAAAAATAAGGGAGCTATCTTTCAGTTATAATAAATAGAATATAAAAATTGCAACTTTGCCGTTAAACATACATATACATCACAACAATTTACTTTGCGATTCTTCTTTCTATAATTTGGACGTGCTTTCACATCACAGAACATCAGTAAATGTACAGAAGCAAGGCCAAATTCCACATATCAGATTACAGCTGAAAAAAACAGCTTTGAAATAAAGTGGAACATGAGCGCAGAACCAGTATATTCTAAAGACGGATAGAGTGTACAGAACAGAAACAAGCAGCCCTTTGGAAAGATAAGGAAAACATCAAAATTGTCTCAAAGACTCTTAGCTGATTAAACATATTTCTGTCAAGGGAGAGTCAGTTTGATTTCCTAGTCTAATGCACACTTTCTCAGGACTTCAGTGAGGATGGCAGAAAGGATGGGATCACTTGGGAGAACTGTTTGACTGTTTCTTAAAGTTAAACAAGCATCTTCTCTATTCTTCTGGGTATTTATCCAAGAGAAATGTAACCTCATACAAACACAACCCCAGGCTTGTCATGAAGATTAAATGAGATCATGTATGTGAAAGTGGCTTACACAGAGTTATGTACGTGGTAGGAGCTTATTTTTGATCCCTTTTCATGTTTTTGGACATGTTAGGAAGAGTACAGGGTTTCAGTAGTGCAGACCTATGCTTATGTCCTCACTCAACTATTCGCCTGTTACCTTCATTCATTTAACATCTTTGAGTGCCTACCAAGCACTCTTTTAGACATTAGGGATATCATATTGAATGTGATGATCTAAGTCTTTACTCTTTTGGAGTTCACATTCTAGTGCCTTCGGCAAGATGTTTAAGTTTTCTGAGCTTTAGTTTCCACCTCTATAATTCAATTCAATTTAGCACCTTCAGGATGCTTGGGTGTTGTACTAAGTTACAGAGCACAAGAATC
This sequence comes from Procyon lotor, assembly GCA_028646535.1. Classification (NCBI taxonomy): domain Eukaryota; kingdom Metazoa; phylum Chordata; class Mammalia; order Carnivora; family Procyonidae; genus Procyon; species Procyon lotor. Next base: position 117,924,114 of record CM053606.1, read on the forward strand.
AACTAGATAGAACTACATAGATAGGACTATGCTTTCCAGTACAAGTCCAATGTGGGGCAGCAGATGGTGGAGGTAAACTGTGGAGAGTAGTAGGTGCTGAGAAAGGTAAGGACTCAGTGCTATGGAGGACATTGAACCCAGTCCTTGGTGATGTGGATATTGGTTGCAGGAATAAGTCAGAGAAGGCTTCCTGGAGGAAGAACACTTAAATGTAATATGCAGAGTAAAGCAGGTAAATTGTACTCACAAGTTCACCATATTATTATGAAGAAGAAATGAAAATATAGTTGTGAAGGCACTTATCAGTCTCTAAAGTCTTTCAGCACATAATGTGGTACTATTTCCATGTTAAGGGCAATAGTGTTAAAATAGAAAATTGTTGGGTAGTACTGAATCCAGTATATTGTCTCTCTGATGATATGTTGTTGTCTTAACACATGTGGTTAATCTGGGCTTTCCACATCTGTTTCCTAGATCCCAACACTTCTAGCTTTCTGCCTGAAGGAATGAAGTAATTGAATAAATTGTTTTCAATCATACGGGGCCAATTCTGACTTTCAGTTAAGTTTCTGGGTTTGCTAAATTCGCAGTCTGCGGTGTGGCTCTGTGGTAGGTCATACTGGCCTTTAAGCATAAAATAGATTTTCTAAACAACTAAGATTCTTGCTCTTCTGGAACCCATTGAGCACTTAATAATTTTTCAATTAAATTGAAAGCCTCTATTTATGGGACTTGATTACAGTTTATACCATAAATAAGCAGAATTTTTTTTAAAGATTTTATTTATATATTTGACAGAGAGGAGAGAGATCACAAGTAGGCAGAGAGGAAGACAGAGAGAGAGGGGGAAGCAAGCTCCCTGCTGAGCAGAGATCCTGATGCAGGGCTCGATCCCAGGACCCTGAGATCATGACCTGAGCTGAAGGCAGAGGCTTTAACCCACTGAGCCACCCAGGTGCCCCAATAAGCAGAATTTTTATAAAGTGGCATGGAAAACACCAACTCTGTTGCAAAACTTTTGATCATCACTTGCTGCTTTATTTTATGTGCTACACAAATCTCTGAATAAAAATGGAAGTAGGAAGTGGGACTGGAGACAAGGGCTTAGAAGATTACTCTTTCCAAATACTGTAGCATCAAAATGAACTTGGATAAAGAATGTCATTAGAGGGACACCTGGGTGGCTCAGTCAGTGAAGAGTCTGTCTTCAGCTCAGGTCATGATCTCAGGGTCCTGTGACTGAGCCCCGCGACAGGCTCCCTGCTCTCTGCTCAGCGGGGAGTCTGCTTCTCCCTTTCCCTTTGCCCCTCCCCCCCACTTGTGCGTGCGCTCTCTCTCAAATAAATAAATAAAATATTTTTTAAATTATTTTTTTAAATTCAATTAGCCAAGGTATGGCACATCATAGACTTTTTTATATAATGTTCAGCAAAATCTTAAAAAAACAAGACTGTCATTAGAGATTTACAGATTATATTTGCTACATCCTCAATTCCATGGTGCGAACTTAGGCTGACAGAAGGCCGTTATGATTGCATCAGCAATTTCAAAAGCCACTTCAACCCCATGAACCTTAGCCTATTTATGTAGGTTTTGAGAAAAAATGTCTAAAGTACTTCATTTTCCTCTGGGAGTTTGCAATAGCTGTTACATGGAGCAATATTCCTACTAGTGGCAAGGATGTATGTGAATGTTATACTCTATCTTCAGAAAATCTGTATTACAATCAGATGTTAAAGATGTTTTCTGGATTGTCAGAAAAGTCGGGTTGTTATGTAGAGATGTCTCTTCCAAAATAATGGCGGCTATTTACTGGGACACAAAATCCCTGATGTATCTAACAAAAGGAGGCCCCACTCGAAGTCTAATGGAGCCCTCTCCCCACCCTGGGTATACTAAGGAGTCCTCCCATATGAACAGAGAAAGAAATAAGAATGTGAGATGTCTTTATGTCTTTGGAAGGGGTAAGCTTACCAACAATAGGTGGTGCCTAAGGTATCTGTTGAGGCCGTCACGTAGCCTCCTTGCCCTGACATCAGTGCCTTATATTTGTGGGTAACTAGACTTCTGAGCTTAAAGGCCTAGCTTTACCCTGGAAAGATCTCACAGGATTCTCTTACAGCCTTTGGGCTCAAATCACAGTATAAAATCCACATCTTAGATTTGGCAATACCCATGGGAAATAGCAAGAGAAAAAGCAACTTGTTTTTGGGTGGGAAGAAGTGAAGGGTAGAAAAAAGTTCTGGAAAGAGAAAGACTGATTGGGGCCAGAGCAAGTTGGCCAAGAATCAGGAAAGACACTAAGTCTAAGAAGAAAGTTAAGGAAGGAAAGGATAAGAAAAAAAAGAGGGAGCGAAGAGGGAAGGAGACTAGTTTAAAGATGTCTTCCCGAGCTTCTAGGCCTTCAATGTTGGGCCTATATTTTGGAGAGGAATGGAGTGTGTAGGAATTTCATCCAAACCCTGGTTCATTTAACAAATATTTATGCAGCACTTCACAGTTCCAATCATTGTTTTTGGTGCTGGGGATTTAGCAGTCAACAAACAGAAACAAAAACCCTTGCTCTCATGGAACTTAGATTCTGTGGGAAGGGCTAAAGCAGCCAAATATCTAGGGCCACTGCCCAGTGAGTGAGGTGTGCATTCAGCCCCTTTGCCCACAAAAGAATGTCCCTAGCTACCTCTAAGGAGTCTACCTTACAATCTTCAAATGACAAGTGGCCTTTACCTGCCTAGTAGATTATAATCCTTTTGAGGTCAAAGACTGTATCCTGTTTTCTTTATTTTAGCATTTAATGCCCAGAGAGAAACCTAGTATCTGGCCTGTAGTTAGCATTTAATAAATGGGTACAGCTGACTCTTGAGCATGGGAAGATTAGGGGCACTGATTCCCACCCCCCCCAACATACAGTCAAAAAATCTGGTCTCTAGCTAGCTTTTTTTTTTTTTTTTTAAAGATTTTATTTATTTGACAGAGAGCGAGAGATCACAAGTAGGCAGAGAGAGCGAGGGAAGCAGGATCCCCGCTGAGCAGAGAGCCCGATGTGGGGCTCGATCCCAGGACCCCAAGACCACGACCCGAGCTGAAGGCAGAGGCCTCAACCCACTGAGCCACACAGGCGCCCCTGGTCTCTAGCTTTGATGCCCTCAAAACGTATCTACTAATAGCCTACTCTTGACAGGAGCTCACTGATGGCATAAACAGTCGACTGACACATATTTTATAGGTTATATATTGTGTATGCTATATTTCTACATGAAACCAAGCTAGAGAAAAGAAAATACTGTTGAGGAACTTGTGAGGAAATGAAAAAAGAAACCAAAATTGTATTGATTGGAAAAAACCCCGCGTCTAAACAGACCCATGCAGTTCAAACTCATGCTGTTTAAGGGTAACTATAGTTAGCATTCAGTAACCGTCTGCTGGGGAAAACTGTCCCTGTGCAGAATAGCAACAAATGGGCACCTACGACCCTATCCCACTCAGCCAAGGTATGGTGGCCTTTATTCCTTCTCTATACCTACCCCTCGGGCAGCCGAGACATCAATCAGGGTTGGCACAGGAAATGATTCCTCAGGGATCCTCAGGAATTCCTGAGTGATCCCGCTCAGATCAATTTAATCTGCTCCTAGAAGGGGCAGTGAGTGCCAGCTGCTGTGGAATTCAGGGCCTGTCTTATTTCTCACTCACTGACTCAGAGGGGTGCGATCTCCTCATAGTCTAAGGAGAGGCGCTGCTTCATGGAAATACAATGCAACAACCTGAGGGTTTTGGAGGGGAGGGAGGTGGGGGTTGGGCGAGCCTGGTGGTGGGTATTGAGGAGGGCACGTATTGCATGGAGCACTGGGTGTAGTGCAAAACAATAAATCTTGTAACACTGAAAAAAACAAATAAATAAAATTAAAAAAAAAAAAAAGAAATACAATGCAAGCCCCATGTGTCAATTTGAATTTTCTAGTGGCCGCATTTTTTTAAAAAGGAGAAATTAATTTTAATACTATATTTTATTTAGTATAACATATGCAAAATATTACCATTTTAAAATACAATCAATATAAAAATTATTAATGAGACATTTTACATCCTTTTTCCCCATACAAAGTCTTTAAAATCCACTGTATATTTTAGGGGCACCTGGGTGGCTCAGTCGTTGACCCTCTGCCTTCGGCTCAGGTCATGATCCCAGCATTCTGGGATCGAGCCCCGCATCGGGCTCCCTGCTCTGCGGGAAGCCTGCTTCTCCTGCTACCATTCCCTCTGCTCGTGTTCCCTCTCTCGTTGTGTTCCTCTCTGTCAAATAAATAAAATCTTTAAATAAAATAAAATAAAATAAAATCCACTATATATTTTAAACTTAGAACACACCGGGCCACTTGGGTGGCTCAGTTGGTTAAATATCTGCCTTCGGCTCAGGTCACGATCTCAGGGTCCTGGGATCGAGCCCCGCATCAGGTTCTGTGCTCAGCACAGAATCTGCTTCTCCTTTTCCCTCTGCCCTCCTCCCCACTCATGCGCTCGTTCTCTCTCTTGCTCTCTCTCTCTCTCTCAAATAAAGAAATAAAATCTTAAAAACAAATAAACAAACTTAGAACACATCTCACTTCTGACCAGCCGCATCTCAAAAGCTCAGTAGCCCCTGGAGGGCTCATGGAGACTATCTCAGACAGCCCCGCTTTAAGGAGTTCATTGAAGTCTCTGAGGGCCCCTTGGAGTGGCTGTCCCAGGACAACTCTTTTTACATAAAGATTCATTAAGGAAAGTAAGAAAAATGTTTATGAACGAATAGCTCTAATTAATTCTATGTGGGAAGATGTTTATTCTTGTAATGTAGATGCCTAACTTGGCTTTAACAGAAGAACGTCAATGAGAAAAGCTTTGTTTCTTTTTTAGCCACTGAAATCCCACTATCTGGACACACTGAGAAGGAGCAAAGCCGAGGAAGCCTTTGAACTTCCAGCCAGCAATCACGTTAATGATCACACCAAGAAGGGAAGGGGGCAGCAGGATGCTTGTCTCCCCTGGGGCGTTCTCCTCTGACCAAAGAACGACACCTTGGTCAGTCCTCTGCTTCGCTCCTGGTCTTTGTTCATAGGGGCGACACAAGAGTCCTATAAAGAGGCACAGAAACAGACTGCATTTTGGTTCCCGAACTGTGCGCCCTTAGGTTTTTATCGGTCTGTAGGGATATGAACCACTGTCCGTCCACTGAATAACATTTAATTCTCCATTGAAATTAGTTTCTGGGGCGCCTGGGTGGCTCAGTGGGTTAAAGCCTCTGCCTTCGGCTCAGGTCATGATCTCAGGGTCCTGGGATCGAGCCCCGCATCAGGCTCTGCTCAGCAGGGAGCCTGCTTCCCCCCCTCTCTGCCTGCCTCTCTGCCTGCTTGTGATCTCGCTCTCTGTCAAATAAAAAAGTAAAAAAAAAAAAAAAAAAGAAACTAGTTTCTGCTAATTTTGAGGCAAACAGTTTCAGGGCTTCAAGGTGTCCACCATATATTTGTACCATTTTCCAAATATACACGGAAGATATTATAATGAATAAAATACAAATTAATATAAAAAACCTTAAAGAATTACTAGTAGCTGTCTCTCTCTTGCATTTTCCCAATCGATGGAATCTGTCTTTTGTGAGTGGGTAGGGCTCTCTGTCAGTCAGGATCCTCCTGAGAGGACATCCTCCTACTGCTTCTTTGTTCCTGAGTTAATGGTCTCTGGTTAAGAGACACCGGGTTTGAGAACCAACTGAGTGCTCAGTTTAATTGCTTAACGTTAATATATTCAACATAGATGATTTCATTACGTAACACGCTCTGGCTACCCTCCAGTATTTCCTTAGGCATAACAAGCTTTGACCATAAAAACCAAATCAATGTTAATCTGCAAAGCTGTCATTTTATGTCCACGGCCAAGAAAAAAAAGAAGAAAAAAAAAGACAAAGTAAACCTTTATCAAGGAACCGGACTCAAATAATTATTAAACCAGTTCTCTCCAACCCCCTGGAACACTCTGACTCGTGAGCTGCAGTTTCAAGTATATTTCATTTAATTGCTGAGGGCAAGAGAATAGTAGGCATTTTTGAGCTAAGCTCTTTAGGGTGCTGGCCTGCTCCACATTTGGGAAAAACTGAAAAAAGCAATCTTTAAAGTTAGTGTTTTCAAGCGGGTCTACTAATCCTCCCAGCTCTATTTCCTCTCAATTGCTTCACGAGTAAACAGGTAAGAAAGAGCCAAAAGCTACCCTTGTGAACAAGCAAAAAAGTCGTCAAGTTTTAAAGCTGGCTGGTAGACAGTAGCCAGCAACATTTCCCTGTATTTCCAAGCAAACAGGGGCAAAGCAATGTTTTTTCTACCTCTTATAAACAACCTGTGTTTAAACAAGACATACACAATACCTTCTTGCCAGTCTCTAAAAGCTGGCCATTGTTATGTGTTTAATTGCACTCCTAAATCTTCAAGAGTCGAAACCAGCCAGCTAGGTAGGGACTGTTTGATCTCCGTATCTTGGCCGGAGATGTGAGTGCAGAGCAAACCTGTCCAGACTCATGTTTCTATAGGCTTCCCGTCAGAAGGAGAGCCTGCGGTTTGAGGTTTAGCAGAGCCAAATTCGCCCCTTCCCGTGGAGGATGGTGAGAAGTACTCAGCACACACCAGTTGCATTCATGAGGAAACAATCTTCCTGCCCACCCAGCACTATATTTAGAGCCATCTCTTGGCATGCAAACTTATATTTCTGGGCTTTCTGCCACTCAGACAAAAAAAAAAAAAAAGAAAAAGAAAAAAAATAAAAAAGGGACAAGAAAAACTGGTTTGGTTCCAGTGCTGAACCCAAACAGCAAACATTAAATGTGGCCTTTCCCATTGATGCATTTCTGTGTCAAATATCACTCCTTCTTCAAAAGCAGTCAGCCCTGGCTGTGGTTCCGAGAAATGTTTTTTTTCTCCTAATTCTGATGAGGAAAATGTGTCCTTCTCTCTTAGGGGATATTCTGGAAAGCAGGAGGCAGTGAAGCAAATTGCTATGAAGAGGACAGAATGTTTTTGAAGTTTTTAGAGTAGTATCATCCATGCTGGGCCTGTCGACCTGCCTCAACACGTGGGATCCCCTGAGAAAAGGAGAATCCCAAAGCTAGCTGCGGAGAGGATGGAGAAAGAGCACGTGGCGTGGAATCGCCAGCAGGCCTCTCCGACCTGCCTAGAAGCGCTTCCTAGCATTTTGCTGTTTTGCCACCGGAACGTCTGGCATCTGGGAATATCAGCGCTCTTCATCAGGAAGAGATCTGGCATGGGTGGAGACCTTGACACAGACACCCGGAGCGAGTAGCGGCAAGTCTCACTCACGCAAGTTCCAAACCACCACTTGTCACACCGGATCGGAACTGAGCAAGAACAACGTCTCTCCTGTCTGCTCGCAAGCCTGAAGCGCCCTGCCCTACTCTTTTCTTCAAGTCTATTTTTTCTTGCAATCCTATTTTCTGAATTAATTGCAACGTTTCTTTGGGCTCACTATTCTGTCATGGCCCTGGCTGCTGTGAGATGTAGCGGTCTGCTAAGGGGACAGCCAAGACCTCCCATACATGCGCCACCACGCCGGACAGCCACTGAGGGGTTTGGATGACTGTTTTTTCCATGTTGGCAGAGGCAGTCACCTCTAACTGGTATAACAGATACAGAAGACAAAACAATGAAAATATCTGCAGCTACGCAGCTATTCTCCCAAGCTGTCATTCATTAACAAAAATGAAAACAAGTATTGCATTTAAGAAACCTCCACAAAATTTCTTAAAAATGTGAAATGATGTGGATGCAAATAAATTTCTTTTTTTTCTTTTAAAAGATTTTATTCATGTATTTGACAGAGAGAGAGAGAGAGTACAAGCAGGGGGAGCAGCAGGTAGAGGGAGAGGGAGAAGCAGGCTCCCAGTTGAGCAAGGAGCCCAATGTGGGACTCGATCCCAGGACCCTGGGATCATGACCTGAGCTGAAGGCAGATGCTTCACCGGCTGAGCCACCCAGGCTCCCCAGCAAAGTAATTTCATTAGAGGTGAGATACAAACACTTCTGAAAGTTGTAGAATAGTTTTGGATTTCACAAATGGAGAAATGCAAAGGAAACTGACTTGTTACCAAACAAAAAATCATTCTTAGAGTCTGGGTCTTTCCTGGTCTATTTACAGGCCTCCTTCTTCCAGGCATACAGGGGAACTGCAAGTCCTACTCCCTCCAGGGTTGGCAGAAAGTGAGTGAAAGTGACACGTGTCAATTTCCTGACAGGGGTGCCCAGTCCTCTGTGCTCTCGTCTTCACCACATGTACCTGAGTCCTAGATATAAACCTTTATTGTTAAAATGTTTAAATCCAGTGAAATTTGGGGGTGGCTTGTTACCCGAGCAAACTGAGCCTAATGTTAATGACTAAGAAGAAAATTAGTCAACAATTAATTATAATTATCAGAAGACAGTTGTGTGAAAGTCCCCCACGGGTCCTGGTACCTGCATGGCACTCAAATTGATCTTTACTTAATGACCTGATTCCAACACAGCTTAAGATACATATCCAATCAACTTCTGTGATATCTTTCTAGTAGCTCTACTGAAACCAAAAGCAAATACAACACTCAAGAAAAAAAATAAAACAGAGTAGTCCAGCTAAGGAAAACAGATATGACTCCTGAGAAACAAGGCAATCTCCAGAATCTCTAAATCTGTGGTTCTCAAAATGGAGTGGTCATCTGGGTCGAACCCCAGAGATTCAGATTTACTGGGTTTCAGGTCGATCCAGGATTCTGAGCTACTCCCCAGTCCTCCCCTAGACCTCTTTCCCCTATGATTTTAATGTGCACCCAGACCTGAGAACCATGACTTCACATTACTGGGCTCTTCTATTTTCCAAAAGTCAACCCTAGGACATGAAATATTATGGGGCTGGGGAAGAGAAATGCACAAACAACAGTATCCCCAAATAGCATGTTCATGTGACAGGAAATGAGTGCCCTCAGGTACTGGGGTTGCCAATGTTCCCCTAATCCAGCAGAACATATTCCCAGTTCCACTTGTTGGTCATCTCACACTCTTCGTATTTTATCCCTGAAGTAACTAGAAGCAACAGCCCAATAGTCAGAGAGTCAGTATAGCTGTCCTATAGGACTCTGAACATGAGGTCAGTGTGGATTCAGGCTCAGGGCACTAAGTCAACTGGGACTAAGAAACACTATAGACATTGGAGAATTCTACCAAACATTCAAATAAGAAATAATACCTATTCTCCTGAAGCTGTTTCAAAACATAGAAACAGAAGGAAAGCTTCCAGACTCTTTCTATGAGGCCAGCATTACCTTGATCCCAAAACCAGGCAAAGACTTCATCAAAAAGGAGAACTTCCAATCTACATCCCTGATGACTATCAAAGCCAAAATTCTCAACAAGATCCTAGCTAATAGGATCCAACAGTACACTAAAAGGATTATCCACCACGATCAGGTAGGATTTATCCCTGGGATGCAACAAGGGTGGTTCAACACTCAGATCAATCAGTGTGACAGAACACATAAATAAGAGAAGAGACAAGAATCACATGGTCCTCTTAATTGATGCAGAAAAAGCATTTGACAAAATACAGTATCCTTTCCTGATTAAAACTCTTCAGAGTATAGGGATAGAGGAAACAGACATTCCTCAATTTCATAAAATCCATCTATGAAAAACCCACAATGAATATCATTCTCAATGGGGAAAGCCTTTCCCTTAAGATCAGGAACACGACAAGGATGCCCACTCTTGGCACTATTGTTCAACATAATACTAGAAGTTTTAGCAACAGCAATCAGACAACAAAAAGAAATAAAAGGTATTCAGATTGGCAAAGAAGTCAAACTCTCTCTCTTCACAGACATGATACTTTATGTGGAAAACGCAAAAGACTCCACCCCCAAATTACTAGAACCCATACAGCAATTCAGTAATGTGGCAGGATACAAAATCAATGCACAGAAATCAGTTGCTTCCCTATACACTAACAATGTAACTCTAGAAAGAGAAATTAGAGAATCGATTCCAGTTACAATAGCACCAAAATCCATAAGATACCTTGGAATAAACCTAAACAATAATAAAGGATCTATACTCTAGGAACTACAGAACACTCATGAAAGAAATTGAAGACACAAAAAAGATGGAAAACATTCCATGCTCATGGATCGAAAGAATAAACATTGTTAAAATGTTCATGCTGCCCAGAGCAATCTATATCCCGATCAAAATAGCAATGGCATTTTTCAAAGTGCTGGAACAAACAATCCTAAAATTTGTATGAAACCAGAAAAGACCCAGAATTGCCAAGGAAATGTTGAAAAAGAAAAACAAACCTGGGGGCATCACATTGCCTGATTTCAAGCTATATTACAAAGCTGTGATCACCAGGACAGCATGGTACTGGCACAAAAACAGATACAGAGATCAATGGAACAGAATAGAGAGCCCAGATATGGACCCTCAACTCTACGGTCAACTAATCTTTGACAAATCAGGAAAAAAATATCCATTGGAAAAAAGACACTTTCTTCAATAAATGGTGCTGGGAAAATTGGACAGCTATATACAGAAGAATAAAACGTGGCCATTCCCTTACACCATACACAAAGATAAACTCAAAATGGATGAAAGGCCTCAATGTGAGACAGGAATCCATCAAATCCTAGAGGAGAACATAGGCAATAATTTCTTGGACATTGGGCACAGCAACTTCTTTCAAGACATGTCTCCAAAGGCAAGGGAAACAAAAGAAAAAATATTTGGGACTTCCTCAAGATAAAAAGCTTCTGTACAGCAAAGGAAACAGTCAACAAAACAAAGAGGCAACCCATGGAATAAGAGAAGATATTTGCAAATGGCACTACGGACAAAGGGCTGATATCCAAGATCCATAAAGAACTTCTCAAACTCAATACCCAAAAAACAAATAATCAAATCAAAAAATAGGCAGAAGACATGAACAGACACTTCTCCAAAGAAGAAGTACAAATGGCTAACAGACACATGAAAATATTGTTCATCATCATTAGCCATCAGGGAAATTCAAATCAAAACCACATTGAGATACCGCCTTACACCAGTTAGAATGGCCAAAATTGACAAGGCAAAAAACAAGTGTTGGAGAGGTTGTAGAGAAAGGGGAACCCTCTTACATTGTTGGTGGTAGTGCAAGCTGGTGCAGCCACTTTGGAAAACAGTGTGGAGGTTCCTCAAAAAATTAAAAATACAGCTACTCTATGACTCAGCAATTGCACTACTGGGTATTGACTACAAAGATACAGATGTAGTGGAAAGAAGGGCCATATGTGCCCCAATGTTCATAGCAGCAATATCCACAATTGACAAACTGTGGAAAGAGCTGAGATGCCTTTCAACAGACAAATGGATAAAGATGATGTGATCCATATACATAATGGAATATTACTCAGCCATCAGAAAGGACAAATATTCAACTTTTGCATCAACATGGACAGGAGTGGAGATTATGCTAAGTGAAATAAGTCAAGCAGAGAAAGTCAATTATCATATGGTTTCACTTATTTATGGAATATAAGAAATAGCACGGAGGACATTAGGAGGATGAAGGGGAAAATGAAGGAGGGGGATCAGAGTGGGAGATGAACCATGAGAGACTGTGGACTCCAGGAAACAAACTGACGGTTTTAGAAGGGAGGGGCATGGGGGGCAGTGAGCCTGGTAATGGGTATTAAGGAGGGTACGGATTGCATGGAGCACTGGGTGTTATATGCAAACAATAGATCATGGAACACTACATAAAAAACTAACTGTACTATAGGGCCACTAACATAAAAAAAAGAAAAAAACCACTATAGACAAATCTCTTAGTAGAGTCTCTTGGTAGAGAAAATGTAGCTAAAGAGCTGCAGTATCATGGGGGATCCTTCAAAGAGCATGTTTGCTGCATCAGAAACCCAAGTTTCTGCATCAGAAACCAGCAGAGAAATATTCAAGGGCACTGTATAGGCTCATTTCCCCCTAAGAACATTCACAGTCTCTTTGCACCCAGACATATGAACACAAGGGTTTCCATTATGATGACCATATGTTATTTAGCATTTCTTCACTGCTTACTATGCACTAGAAATAGTATTAGGTATTTTAAAGATACAGTTTCCTCTTATCCTTACGTCAACCTCATGAGGAGGTATTATTACCATTTCCATGTGATGGACTAGGCAACTGAGTCTACAAGTTTAAAGTGACCTGCCCACTGTCAGGAGGCTTTGAACATCACTGAAGAATAGAGAGTGAAGATGTTCTCATACTGCCCTATAATTTGGAGTAAAACTGATGGTGGTTTATAACAACTTTTCTATTATTCTTCCAGTTGACACAAAACCCATTTCCTGGGAACTTGGTTTAATTTAAAGAATGTGTCTTATTAATGGGAGACCATTAAGCAGAATTTTGACAAATACATATTGAATCATCATTTCTATTCAAATTCAAAGGTATTTATTTTATTTAAATTTCACTAAAATTTGGCCTCATTGTGCCTCAGTCAACTTCTCTTAGGTCACACAGGATCTACACAATCATCCAGTGAAGGTTTTAGAACCTTCCGAGTACTAGTTCCTGCAGGTATAATGGGAAGCCCGAGGGACACACTCACCACTTCCTCAGAGCTTATAGTTATGCTGGGCACGCAGGCAATTAAGCAGCAAGAGCAGTGTGCTAAGGGTCATGATGGGACAAGTATTGAGGAGTCTTTCAAGGTGTCCAAGGAGACAAAGAGTGGCTGGCTCTTTTTCCATATACTTGAAATGCTTAGGTGTTCCTTCTTAGACCCACAGCCGATTTAACAGATACCCTCTCCGGCTAGACTCTGTCCTTCACTGGTGCTGTCTTATACCAGTTCCTTTCGAGCAACTGGTCTCAACATCATGTGGCTTCAAATAGACCTTCCCTGTCATTTGAAGTACTGTCGGCTTCATGCATCAAGGCCTCCCTCCGGTTCACAGTGGAGTAATTGCTCAGCTAGTCACCGAATTATCATCTATCATAGGAACAGGCAAGCAGAGAAGAGCTGATTTAAAAACTGGCTTTCGACCTGTTGAATCACTAAGCAGAATCTGGGCCTTTATTCTACCTTCGTTTAAGAGGTGAAATGTGGGAAGTGCACTTTCCACTACAGCTTGTCAAGTGTCACACTTACTAAGCTTTTTGGACAGGACTACAGGTCTGAGACGGTCGTTTTGCTGATATCTCACTCCTGTGCAAAAGCCACCACCGGTGGTGTAGTTCTGCTCTGAAACCCAATTGCAGGTATTAAAAAAGAAAGCAAAATATAATGATTTGTTTTAGGGTTTGCAAGATGACCAAATTGCTATAAATACCTAATACAAAGGAGGCGCCTGCGTGGCTCAGTGGGTTAAAGCCTCTGCCTTCGGCTCAGGTAATGATCTCGGGGTCCTGAGATCGAGCCCCGCATCGGGCTCTTTGCTCAGTGGGGAGCCTGCTTCCCCCTCTCTCTCTGCCTGCCTCTCCGCCTACTTGTGATCTCTCTCTCTCTGTCAAATAAATAAATAAAATCTTAAAAAAAAAATACCCAATACTAAGCTTTTACTATCTAAAAGCCACTGTTTGCCGAGTGTTTTTTATGCATGCTATCTCACTTAAACTTTATAAATATAGGTAGGCACTGGTATGATACAACCATTTTAAAGTACACACTTTTTTTCACATTCTAATATGTTTAAAATCAGGGTATACCTTAAAATCAATCAAATCATATCATAGTTTGATGGTAGCCATTTTCCTTATGAATTACACATAAAATAATGCTGAATCCTGGGGCGCGTGGGTGGCTCAGTCGTTAAGTGTCTGTCTTCAGCTCGGGTCATGATCCCAGGGTCCTGGGATCGAGCCCCGCATCGGGCTCTCTGCTCGGCAGGAAGCCTGCTTCTCCCACTACCATTCCCTCTGCTTGTGTTCCCTCTCTCGCTGTGTTTCTTTCTGTCAAATAAATAAAAATCTTTAAAAAAGAATAATGCTAAATCCTAAAGTCTATGGTGCCTTAGATGCTATAAAATATGGCATTATTATCCCCATTTCACACACGAAGAAAACTGAGGCTTGGAGAATTTGAGTAACTTGCCCAATGTCACATAGCAAGTAAATAGCAGAGAAAAGGATGCGATCCCAGGTTTTTTTGGCTCCAAAGTCCATGCTCTGAACTAATACACTGTATGGCTTCCTGCAACATGGAAATAATAGGTTTTAAAAAAAACATTCATCTTTCAGCACATAGCACCTATTATGAGCTAGCCACCAAGCTAGGAATTCTGGGAGTATAAAGATGAGTAAAGGAGTTTTCCTACCACTAATTAGAGACTGTGGGTATCTGAGCAGTTAACTAGAATGCTCCTAGCTTTATACACTTTTTCTGGACTCTAGAGTAAACCAGATCTAAGCCTGGGCTTTCTTTACAGGGCCATTTTTTCCCTACTAAAAGCTGTTTTTCCACTAGCTAAATATCTCACTCCTACACACCAGCCTTACACCGACTGGGTGAATACTATTTAAATCAATATTTTGGTGTGACAGACAGACCCTAAGATGCTATTCACATTCTTGTGTAATGCCCTTCCCACGAATGGGGGGCACATGTGACTTGCTTATAATGAGTAAAATATGGCAAAGTTGAGGGGATGTCACTTTCATGATTAGGCTAGATAAGATTATGACTTCCATCTTGCCAGCCAACTCCCCATCTCACTACCTTTGACGAAGCAAGTCACCACGGTGGGAAGGCCCACATGGCAAGAAACTGAGGGCTGCTTCTGGCCAGCAGAACTGCGGCCCTCAGTCTAACAACCCAAAAGGAAGTGAGGCCCTCAGTCTAACAACCCAAAAGGAAGTGAATCCTGCCAACTTCAAAAGTGAGCTGGAGAGAGGATCTCTCCCCAGTTAAGCTTCCGGATGAGATCTCATCCCTGGCTGACACCTTAAATGGAGCCTCATGAGAGAGACCCTGGGCAGTCAACCTAGCTAGGCTGTGCCAAAATTCCTGACTCATAGAAACTGTGATATAATAAATGTGTGTTGTTTTATACTGCCAATTGTAGTAATTTGCTATGTCATAATTTGTTATGCAGTGATACGTAACAAATATATTTGGCTAAAAGGCACGTTTCTTTATGGTACTCTCAAATAGTTGATACCAAATTTTCTAATTGTGATTTTAATCTCCTGGTTAGATCATAAAAATAACAGGTACCTACTGAACACCCAATGGGTCCAGGTAAATTCTAGCATAGTGTTAGTGAAAATATGGGCACATTTACTAAACAATAGTTCATTAGTGCAGTTACTGCCTATGCAAGAAGTATTAAATATTCATCTCATTTAACAAGTTTTGAAAAAGGTTAATGGACTTTACCATTTTACTGTCCAGTTTCTACTTCTTCCCTTCCTTTGGTGACTGTAACCTTCCATTCTAGAAAATGCTACTTCTTCCAACCTCAGTTGTGTTATTCTAGTGGGTATTTATCTTATATGACTTACTTCTCTGCTCACAGTGGCTGATCCAAGATTGGGCATCTCATCTAAATCAGGCCAATAAGCACTTTCTTCCAGGATTTTGTTTTAATGTGGTGAAGAGTCCCTGAGTTGTAAATCTGTGAGGATCAAGCATGGACCCTCCACGGTCATGCCCCTGCTGTATGCAGAAAGACATTCTGCAGGAGGAAAGAATGGCATGGATCTCAGGAGGAAGGAGAGACAGACAGGGAAAGTGTGGATCCTTCCCATTTTTGCTGCTGCAGTTCCCGGAGTCCAACTGTAACCCTGCCCTTTCTTTGGGTCACAGAGACCTGATGGGAAATTCATTTTGAGATCCCAGCAAATGTAAATTGAAATTCACTCATCTCCATCAGAAGAGAATTAGCATTTACATCGATGTGGATGGAACTGGAGGGTATTATGCTGAGGAAATAAGTTAATCAGAGAAAGACAATTACCATGTGGTTTCACTCATATGAGGAGCCTAAGAAACAGTGCAGAGGACAATAAAGGAAGGGAGGGAAAACTGAATGGGAAGAAATCAGAGAGGGAGACAAACCATGAGAGACTCTGGACTCCAGGAAACAAACTGAGGGGTGGTGGGCAGGGGATAGGGTACTGGGTAATGGGCATTAAGGAGGGGGACATGACATGATGAGCACTGCGAGTTATATGCAACTGATGAATTACTAAACTCTACATCTGAAACTAATGATGTACTGTATGTTGGCTAATTGAATTTAAATTAAAAAAAGAGAGACTTAGCTAATACATGGATCAAGAACTTTCACTATTCTGAATTGTCCTTTCCTGATGTATGTTACTGATATTCTGAAATATCTGGGTCCCTAATATTTGTTTCTAAACTATTGTTCTATTACTAAATTACCACACCCAGCTGATTGCTGTGCCATAAAATGTCAATGTGAGAGAGAGAGAGAGAGAGACATTAGGAGCTATTCAATCTGACTCTCATTTATAAATAAGGAAACTGCACCTTAGGGAGGTTAAGCTACTTTCCAATAAAAAAGCTGATCCATGCCAGAATTTCCTGAAACTTGACCTTCTACACCTATTGCAGTGAGTGCTGTCCATCCTCTGGCATTACTCCAAGGAATTTATAGAGGCTTAATTTAAACAGTTTGACCTTTGTTATAAAGATCCCTCACAAATCTGTCATCTTTCAAAGACTTGAAATTAACTTGGTTAATTAATAAATAACTTACAAAAATTAAAAACAGTTTATTTGATTTCACCCATAAAAGTGTTCATTTCTGATTCTAACCACATGGAGAAACACATGGTCACCAGTGTTCAAATTATTTTAATAAAAGGAACTCTGTTTACTAATCTAACTCTGGCTTAGTTTAACTATTTCACTTCTGGACTGTAATATCCGCTACACAAATAATAATTAGCAATAATACTGTTTCATTTTTCTAAAATGTATTATTTTTAATCATAAAATAATGCATATTAAAGAAACCATGGAAATATAGAAAAGCAGAAAGAAAACCTCATGTCTTCTGTCTGAAATTGGTAGTAGCAATGACCTTGAATCACGTAATTCATAGGCTAGTTTGTATAAACTTATTAATACCGAACAGCTAACATCCAATGTCCCAAAGAAATAGACCTTAATATGTGAATCAATACCCTAGGTGTTCTCTTATAACCATGTTTACAAAGAAATTCTCCTGCTTCTCACTATTCAGCCTTTTTGCTGCTTTCACAATGACTCCCTCAAGCCAGGGGAGTTTCCCTAGGGGTTCCTTTGCTTATAGCACAGAGTTTAAGAATATCTGGGTCTACTAATCACCGTGAGCTTCAGAAGATACTGAACTGGCTTCTGTGAGGTTTTCTCGGACAGTTTAGCTCACTTGAAATCTCTATAGCAACCCAAATGCACTGATATCTTTGGAACAAATACACCGTGCCAAAGCAAGCAGAGATTATGGCCCAAGGGCATGTGTGTTGCAACACAAACTCTGAGTGTAGATTATGTAGCAGCTGCAGGAGAGAGTGAGGAGAAAATACTGTCTTTGAGACAGTTTTCAGAAACATTCAACAAGATTGAAAACAAGCAGAGGGGATGTGTGATTACTCAGATGTTAGAAATGAGGCTCTAATACTGAAAAACAAGCCCACTTCACAAAGCCAGGCGGAGAATTCTCCTTTCGGACCCCCTAACAAAGTAAAGCTTTATATTGTATGTCCTTCTAAGTCCATCTCCTATAAGTAATTACCCCCAAGAAGAAATAAAAAGGCTAATCAGGAAAAATCAGCCTGCTTCCACCATGAGCTGGACCCTGAATCACTGTAATTCACACCTTTCTTAGCTCCCTACTTGAATGTCCTGTTCATCACAAAAAGGTTTGTATTCACTAACAATAAGCCCATGTTCTTTTTTATGTTTCTTTTCTAGGGGGAGATGATGAGTTTGCTTTGAACCAACAACTCCCTGATTCTCAGTGGATCTCTCAAACCAAGATAACATCTTTAACAGTAGATGTGGGAGAGGCCCAGTTTCCTTTTTAATTTTAACCGGAATACATAAGGTTGGCATCAAAAATAAGGGCACTTAGCATCACATGCTAACACTACCCAACTCAGTTCCAGCCAGTGGTGAGCTGGTATCAGCTCACATGGCCTCACGAAGGGCGGTTGTTAATATCCCTTCCTGAGTATTTAGAGAGTCCCCAAGGTTGAAATTGGCTACCTAAGAGTGTTTATACCAGAGAAATCTACAAATGATACAAATCAGAGCTTCCTTTTTCTTCTGCAGAGCTGTTGATTATTTATCAGTGAAACACTGGTTTCATGCATTTGTCCAACCATCTGACAAATATTTATTGAAATCTAACTTGTGCTAGCTAGACCTTGTAAACCTTTGAGGACACAAAGACAACCTGTCGTCTCTGCCATACAAAGCAGCTTACAGTTTAGAGTAATGAAATGTATGAGCCAGTTAAAGTCCTAGTATAAGATCATCCTGCCAGCCAAGTCAGATGGTCCAACATGGTGCTAGCATTTTGAGAGATACTAAAAAATTCTATTAGACAATTACGTGGAACCTTAAGAAGACTGTACTCCTTTTTTTTTTTTTTTGAGAAAATAAGGACTTATTGTTGAAATATTGGATTTGGATGATTCTGCAGGAACCCACTTGCTCAGCTATAGTTAATTAAACTTCTTCTTTTGACATGGTTGCAGATTCACATGAAGTTGTAAGAAATGATACAGAGAGATCTCCTGGATCTTTGACCCATTTTCCTTCACCACTTCACAGCATTGTGCAAAACTACAGCATAATATCACAACCAGGATGTTGCCATTAGTATAGTCAAGATAGAGAATATTTCCATCACCTCAAGGATCCCTCGTGCTATCCCATGATAGCCGCATTCACTCATCTCCCACCGTGACCCTCTCCTTAACTCCAATAACCACTCATCTGTTTACTATTTCTGTAGTTTTGTTCTCTCAAAAATGTTAAATAAACGGAATCATACAGGATGTGATATTAGAGGATAGGCTTTTTTTTCATCCAGCATAGTTCACTGGCAATTCCTTTTGACTGCTGAGGAGTATTCCGTAGTATGGACGTATGTACCACTCTTTATTTAATCATTCATTCACTGAGGTCATTTGGCTTGCCTCCAGTTTGGGGCTATTAGGAATAAAACTGCTATCAGCCACAGGTTTTTGTGTGAACATAAGTCTTCATTTCCCTGGGATAAATGCCCTGAAGTGCAATTTGCTGGGTCATATGGTAGTTATATGTATAGTTTTTCAAGAAACTATTTTCCACAGTGGCTGCAGCATTTTACATTTCTCCTGGCGACATATAGGTCATCCAGTTTCCCTGAATCTTTGCCAGCGTTCAGTGTTGTCACAATTTTTTTTTAATTTTAGCTCTTTTGATAGATGTATAGTAATATCTCATTATAGTTTTAATTTGCATTTCCCTGATGGCTAATGATGCTGAACATCCTTCCATGTGCTCATTTACTACCTGTATCCCCCTCAATGAAATGTCTGCTCATGCCCTTTGCCCCTGTTCTACTTGGATCATTGGGTTTTTCTATTGTTGAGTTCAGAGAAATTTGATAGATTCTAGGTACAAGTCTTTTCTTGGAAATGTGGTTTGCAAATATTTTCTCCCACTCTGTTGCTTACCTTATATCCTCTTAAGAGGGTCTTTTGCAAAATACAAGTTTTTAATTTTGATCAAGTCCAATTTACAAATGTTCTTCTATGAACTGTAATTTTAGCGCCAATCCTGAAATCTCTTTGCCTAGTCCTATATCTCAAAGATTTCCTCCTCCTATTTTTTTTTGAAGAATTTTATAGTTCTACCTTTTAGATTTAAATTCATGAGACATTTCGAGTTAATTTTCTCATAAGGGATGAGACATAGATTAAGGTTCTTTTTTTTTTTTTTTTTTTTGGCCAATGGATGTCTAATTCTTCCACCATTGCTTGTTGAAAATGTTAACTTTCCTGCTCTGGATTGTTTATACATCTTTGTAAAAAGTCAGTTAGGCATTTTTGAATTTGTCTATTTCTGGGTTTTCTATTCTATTCCATTGATGTATGTGTCCATCTCTCCACAAGTAGCACACAGTTTGGATTACTATAGCTACATGAATCTGAAATTTATTCTTCCACTTGATTCTTCTTTTCAAAATTGTTTTAGCTATTCGAGTTCCTTTGTCTTTGCATACACATTTTTTTCTTTTTTTATTATTTTATTTTTTCAGTGTTCCAAGATTCATTGTTCATGTACCATACCCAGTGCTCCATGCAATATGTGCCCTCCTCAATACCCACAAACATTTTAGAATGATCTTGTCCAAATATGTAAAATATATTGCTGGGATTTTAATAGCAATTATGTTAATCTTGAGTATCAATTTGGGAGAACCGACATCATTACTCTGTTAAATCTTTCAATCCACAAACACAATATGTCTTACTTATTTAAACTTTCTTTGATTTCTTTAATCAGTTTTATGGTTTTTAGCATATAAGTCCTATACATGTTTTCTTAGATTTACACTTAAATATATTTTTTTCCTTTGAGCAATTGTAAATGGCATTATATTTTTAATTTCAGTGTTCATAGGCAGTATATAAAAATAGAATTGATTTTTGGGGCGCCTGGGTGGCTCAGTCGCTAGGCGGCTGCCTTCAGCTCAGGTCATGATCCCAGGATCCTGGGATCGAGCCCTGCATCGGGCTCCCTGCTCCACAGGAAGCCTGCTTCTCCCGCTACCAATCCCTCTGCTTGTGTTCCCTCTCTCGCTGTGTTTCTCTCTGTCAAATAAATAAAATCTTAAAAAAAAAAAAAAAGAAATATAATTGATTTTTGTATGTTTGTCTTATATCCCATAACTCATGTGTTAGTTCCAGGAGTTTTTTTGTTTTTGTAGATTTCTTGGCATGTACTACATAGGCATGTACTACATCCCTAAAATAATCCCCACCTAGCTATAGTATAAAACTTGTTTTATATATTGCTGAATTCTATTTGGGAATTTTATATTTTGTTAAGGATTTTTTAGTCTATATTCACGAGAGATATTGCTCTATCATTTTCTTTCTTTCTTTGTACTGTCGTTGGTTTCAGAATCAGGGTAATATTAACCTCAAGAGGAGAAGAAAAGCCTATCATATTTACACATATTATCGCTTACCATGTTCATTCTTCTTTCCTGATGTTTCAAGGTTTTTCCTCCATCTAAGAATGCCTTGATTTCCAATTCATTGCTGAGAGATAGTTTTGCCAAGTACAGATGCTGAGTTGATAGTTATTTTAATATAGGAAAATTTTAAATTTTTTTTCTCTTAGTGGTTTCTGCTGAGAAATCTGCTGTCACTTAAATTGTTTTTCCTCTATAGGTAAAAAGCATCTCTAGATGCTTCCAAGATTTTCTTCATCTAAGACAAACAAAACTTTCAGTAGTTTAATTCTTGGTATAATGGTTAATTGTATCTGTCAACTTGGCTAGGGCATGTCACCCAGATATTTGGTTAAACATGATTCTACATGTTTCAGTGAAGGTATTATTTGGATGTAATTAAAATAGGTAGTTTTTGAGTAAAGTGGATTAACCTCCATAATGTGGATGGGCCTTATCCAATCAAAGACTGACTTAGTACCTAAGGAAGAGGAAGTTCTGCTAGTAGACTCCCTTCAGACTTGAACTACAATGACTCTTCCCTGGGTCTACAGCCTATTGGACTACCTTGCCAATTTTGGACTTGCCAGCTTCTATAATCATGTGAGCTAATTCCTTAAGATAAATCTTTCTCTTTCAGAGAGACGGAACCAATAAGATGTGTGTGTGCAGGTGTATGTATATATCTGTGCACACATATACATGTGTGTATTTTATGTATATATGTATATATATACATGTATATATGAATATGCATATGTGTTTTATATATACAATACACACCTATACATAACACACCTATACAGTTATATGTGTGCATTGTATGTATATATAATATACACTTATATGTATATATTATATATGGTATATATCATATATTGTTTTGATATCATATATATTATCATATATATGATAAATATGATATAGACACACACACACATATATATATAACACATATTTCCTGTTCTGTCTTTTTGAGAGAGAGAGAGAGAGAGATTTATTTAAAAGAGTTGGCCTACAGTATTATAGAGGCTGGCAAGTCCAAAATCGGCCAAGCAGACAGAAGCAATAAGATGTATGTATATGCGTCTGCATCTGAAGAACCCTAATGTACTTGGCATGGATTTCTTCACATTTATTCTGTTTAGGTTCAATGACTTTCTCGAATTTATAGGTCTAAGCCTCTTGCTAAATTTGTGACATTTTCAGCCATTATTTCTTCAAGTAGTTTTTTAGCCCCTCTCTCTCTTTTCTTGTTCCAGGGATCTCATGACATCAATGTTAGATCTTTTGTTATAGTCCCATGGGTGCTTGAGGAACTGTTCAGTTCTTTTTAGCCTATTTTCTCTCCATTGTTCAGACTCAGTAATTTCTATTGTTCTATCTTCCAGTTCACTATTTCTTTCCTCTGTACCCCCTTGTGCAATTTTGTCCATACATTGAACTTTTTACTTAGGTAATTGTATTTTCAGTTCTGAAATTTCCATTTGGTTCTTTTTTAGATCTTCTATGTCTTTGCTGAGATTTTCTATTTTTTCTTTTGCTTCAGGCACGTTCATAATTTTTCACTGAAGCATTTTTATCATGACTACTTTAAAATCATTGTCAGATGATCCTAACCATTCTGTCATCCTGGTGTTGGCCTCTAATGATTGCCTTTTTCTTTCAGTTTGATCTCTTCCTAGTTATTTGTATTATGAGTCATTTCCAACTGAACCTAGATATTGTGTATTATGTGATGAGGCCCTGGATGTCATTTAAACCTGTTTTAACTGGTTTTCTTTGATGTGCCTTTGGCAAGGGAAATGGGGAGGTTCTGTCTTGTTACTGCAAAGTGGGGGTAGAGGTCCCGTTTCCCCACTTGGGTCTGTTGACATCTGAGGTTAAGGGGACTTCTTCTGGGTGGGGGTGGGAGTTCCAGTTCCCTGCATGGTCTCCACTGAGGGGGTTCTTGCAGCCCAATGGGGGATGAGAGTCTAGGCTTCCTACTTTGCCTTCTCAGAAGCCATCCCTACAGGAGTGTTGGGGCCCTCCTTATAGCTTGACCAGGGTGGAAGTCTAGGCTCCCCACTGTGCTTTTGTTGGTATGGGTGGTGGAGTTGGGCCCATATTTTTTTTCTGAGATGTTTGGCTGAAGTAGGGGGGTTATTGTGTAAAAGTTTTTGTCTTGCTAGGTTGCCCCTTTCTTATCTTTTGTCCAGGAGAGAACAGGCTTTTGGGGGGAGTTTTTTTTCCTGTCTGTGTAGTTGGCATTTCTGGTTCACCAGCTTCTTTAGCAAGTTTGGGATATATGAAGTAAAAAGAAAACCTGGGAACTCACTGCCCTGTTGTTCCTCTGGTCCTGAGATGTTCAGCTAATCTCCTGCTTTTCTCCAGTGTTCATCTTTATGTTTGTTTAAAATAAAATGTCCAGAGTTTTTAGTTCTTACTGGAAAGAATACGGAAAAGTATGTTTATTTGATCTTCTGGAAAGTTGAAGTCTCTAACTCAGCTTTTTTTTTTTTTTAAGATTTTTTTCTTTATTTATGAGAGAGAGAAAGTTTGGAGGGGGTTGTGGGGCAAGCAGACTCCACGCTGAGTGCAGAGCCCAGCACCGGGCTTGATCCCACAACCCTGAGATAATGACCTAGCTGAAATCAAGAGTCAGAGGCTTGGGGAGTCTGTGTGGCTCAGTTGGTTAAGCCTCTGTCTTTGGCTCAGGTCATGATTCCCGGGGTCCTGGGATGGAGGCTCCCCACCCCCACGTCAGGCTCCCTGCTCAACAGGATCTGCTCTCCCTCTGTCCCTTCCCCTCTTTCGCTGTCTTTCAAAAGAATAAATAAAGTCTTGCCTTAAGTATAAAAAAAAACCCCAAACAAAACACCACTAGATCCCAACAAATCAGTTGATAATCTTGCCATAATTATGGAGCATCAAATATCTTGCTATCTTGCTATATCTCGTTATAAAACCACAATTGTGCTTACATCAACTGCAAAGAATTTACTGATAAGGTCTGTAGAGAAGATAACAGGTTTGTGATCTGTGTTTCACTCTCTATTTACATGACATGGAATAGTTTTTAAATTAGATATCAACTTTTCCACTTACATTTGAATAAAACTATGGAGGCTAATGATTTGGCTGTCCTATCAGTCTGCCTTTTCTGTATTTATAACAGTGGCACCTGAGAAGTCATACAAAATGCTTCAAGGTAAAACAAACTATAAAGTTGTTTTCAACAAGTTATTTTTCAGTGTTTATTAAGTAGATTGGTACAGACTATACTCAGCTGTGTGGGTAGACCTGTCCAGTCTGTATAGAGATGGGGCCAAAATCAATGGTAAATATTTTTAGAATAGTAACCATTACTTAGTTGAATATAGATTTTCCCTGGTATCAGAAAGCAGAGTGTTCCTATTAAAACTTTTGTAAGCCAAAATAGTGTAAACTGAAGAAACAATTACCATTAATTTATATGGGAAATTTGGGGGGGCATTCTCAAACACCCAAAATAACATTTTTTAGGCTTTTCTGACACCTTAGCATCCATCTTGCTAAGGATACACAAACTAAATCGAGATAAAGCACAGAAGCTCACAGACACACTTCGAAGTTAGGGCAGGGAAGGCACTGGGCGGGGCCTCCCTTGTGGCTTGGGGTCCGCATTGCCTAAGGTTCACTGCAAAACAAATACGGAATGCTATTGTCGCTTTTTGCCTTTTCTCGTAAAAACAAAAATCTACTTTGGATTTCTTTTGGTTAGTAAAACCTGGCACTCATGTAGGTCTTTTGTAATAGCAAAGGGGCGCCCTTTCAAAAAGCAGGTGGTACCCATATCTCAATTACATCAATCTCTGAGAATATTGCCCCTCACTCTGCCTTCTTGATTTACTCAGTGTGGTAAAAATGATAGGGTGGGCAAAACAGAAAATTAAACAGTAAGTACAACAATAAAATATAGTTGTTTGAATACCTATCTTTTTGGACGATTCTAGAGTGAAATGGCAAGTGATGGAAATTTGCTCTAATACACAGTAAGTGCTGCCTTGCATGGAAAACTTCACTGAATTATTTTTCTTCCTTGATAGGGAAAAGAAGAAATACTATGAAGGATAAAAATTTCAATAAGATGAATAAGTACTTATCATAGTGATGAAGGGTAGCTCATTAAGTTGGCATTAAAAGTATCATTTGTATTATGCAAGTAATTTTTCAACATTTCTAAACTTCACATTTCAAAATAATTTTTTCATGCAATCTCCATAATCACTATTTTAATAGTTGCACAATAGTCCTTTGGGCACTATATATAATTCACTAAATAGTTCATTATTATTAAACATTTAATGCACTTGCAAGGTTTCATTTTAATAAATAATAATATGAGTGACAAGTTTTTATACATAGTTTTCACCACACCAACTATTTTAGTTTGCTTAAGCTAGAGACAGTGAAATAGAATCACTGAATCAATGGTATAATGATTTTCATGTCTCATAATAAGAACAGATAAATTATCTCCCAACAGAATTATACGGCTTTATAATGCTACCAACAATGAATGAAAGTAGGACCTTATCTCCACCCTCTTCTGCAAGTCAGTTATAAAAAAAAAAAAAATCATTTTATAGCTGAAATATTGTTAAATTTGCAATGATTTAGTTAGCTGTGGTTTACTAGTTTCATTTCTCTAATGAAGTGTCTGTGGTTGACCTTTGCCCTTTATTTTCTTGGATTTGGTGATTTCAAAAAAATCAACTCGAATGAATTCTTTATAATAATAAAAAATATCAACCTGTGTACTGTTTTCCAAATCAGTTTTAAAACATTTTCCTTAATGTGACTACTGCTTTAATTTTTTTTTTTTTTTTTTAAGGAGATAGAAGTTTATTAGCTACACCAAGGAAGCAGCAGGCAGGACAGCAGAGGACAGGCTATCTGCCAACGTTTTAATTTTTATAGAGTTAAAATTTCTGACTCTTCTTTGTGATTTGTTCTGTTTACTTTAGGCTTATAACGTTATTCACGTCATTCTTTCTAATTTTTTAAATATTTATTTATTTATTTATATGTTTTACTTTCTATCCAATCTAATTTTTTAAAATTAAATTAAATTAATTTATTTATATTTAATTAGCCAATATATAATTCAGTTCAGAGTCTGTTTTGCAAGGAAGGGCAGAGTTGAATTTTTAAAAAATTCCTAAGAATTTATCTCATTATGATTTCATGCATGATCTCGCCCTACCTCATTGATTTACCTTGTAAGAAATGCTCAGTTATGCTGGTCCTTTGGCTGTCTGTGTCAGTCCACTGATCCCTGGTTAGCTTTGTGCCATTACTGGTTTAACAGGTGTAGCAACACAGAGCATAATACATAGTTAATAACCTGCTTGTTTAATGAATACAGAATCTGGCAGGGTTAATAGCCCTCATTACTAATTTTTTAGAATTTTCCTTAATATACTCTCTCAAGTTTGCTATACCCTGCCTCATCCCCCCTTTCACTGCCAGCACTTTACTTGGAACAATTTCAAATCTACAGAGAAGCGGAAAGAAAATAACAGTGAACACCTGTAGAGCCTTCACCTTGACTGACCAATTACTAACATTGTGTCACATTTTATTTTTCTCACTCTATATTTATATACACGCAACACACGCACCCACCCATTTTGGCTGAATTATTTGAGAGTAACCCAGAGACATCATGACACTTCATCTCTAAATATTTCAGTATATATCTTTACAGAACGAGGGCATTCTCCTTCATAAAATACCATTATTACATTCATACTATTACCCAGTAGAGTCAATATTTAAATTTTTTCAATGCTCCCACAATTTTTAGCTTAAAAAAATAAAGAGAGCTGATCAAGAATCATCCATTACATTTAGTTGTTGTCCCGTCTCTAATGTCTTCTAATATGGGTCATTTGACCCATCTTTCTTCTCTTTCTTTGTCTTGCTCTCTCCTTCCTACTTCCCTCCCTCTCAATCCTCCTCCCTTCTCTCTTTCCATTTCTCTCTCTCTTTTGTCTTTCAAGATATGACTTTTTTTTTTAAAGTCTAGGCCAGTTGCTTTATAGCATGCTTTTTTTTTTTTAAGATTGATTGATTGATTATGTATTTATTTATTTGAGAGAGAGCATGTGCGGGGGAGGGGAGGGGCAGAGGGACCAGCAGACTCCCCGCTGAGCTTTGGGGCTCCATCTCAGGACCCTGAGATCATGACCTGAGTCAAAGTCAGAAGCTTAACTGACTGAGCCACCCAGGCACCCTATAGCTTTCTTTCAACTTTGGGTTTCTCTGATCATTTCCTTACTTGTGTACAATTCTTAACAAATTTGGGAATCCTTTTCACTCCCAGTCTCATCTTTTCCTTCCCACACCTGCAGTTCTAACTCCAAAATCCTATTGGAATTTTGATGAGTACTGTAATTATATAAATAAAATTTTGAAATATCCAAGAAGACACTGCAGTGAATCTTAAAAGCGATTTGTGAAGAACGGACTTTTCTTTTTTTAAGATTTTATTTATTTTGAGAGAGCACATGTGCATGCAAGTGGGGGGAGGGGCCGAGGGAGAGGGAAAGAGAGAGAATCCTCAAGCAGATTGCCCACTGAGCGTGGAGCCCTACACGGGGCTGGATCTCACTGCGCTGAGATCATGACCTGAGCTGAAATCAAGAGTGAGTCTCTTAACTAACTGAGCCGCTCAGGTTGCCCTCATGGTTTTTGGTTTTTTTTTTTTCCTAAGATTTTATTTATTTATTTGACAGAGAGAGAGAGATCATTAGTAGGCAGAGCAGCAGGCAGAGAGAGAGGGAGAAGCAGGCTCCCTGCTGAGCAGAGCCTGATGCGAGGCTCGATCCCAGGACCCTGAGATCATGACACGGGCCGAAGGCAGAGGCTTTAACCTCCTGAACCACCCAGGGGCCCCGCCCCCTCATGTTTTTATTAAAAAAAAGAGTATATATTTCTTTAAGTCATATTCTTTTGCATAGCAAACCTTAAAAAAAAACTTTGTATAGATCATACGCTTCTCATTAAGAGCATTCTTACATTATTTTCCTGTTGAGACTTTTTTAGAGCTATGTTTCCTTACTGGTTATAAACTGGAACCACCCTTTAACCAGAGGTAACTGCTTTCTTTTTTTATTGGTCTTATCTGCAGTCACTTTACTGAACTCTAGAATTCCTTTTATTAATGTCTCATTATTTTAATTTTTCCAGGTATGTGGTCAATACTTCTAGACAAGGTCCTTGTAGAGGGAATGCAATGAGTGTACTTACAGACAACGCCCAGGGTACAGTCGGGTGGTAGAGTCACTTATAAAACAGTGTGCCAGCAGCTACCCTGCACATCACCCTCTCCACCCCATCCCTGCACCACCCCACTTCTGCTTCTCTGGTCAGCACTGCTGTCCCCTTCTCCCACACAAACTACCTCACCTCTCTCCCTTACGTCAGCGCCTTTCCTCCCATACAAAGAACACGCACAAGCTGTGTTTTCCCTTTGCACCCATCACAACTCATCAAAGTTATCACAGGCAACTGCCGCTCAAGGCACAGGTATGTTCACACGGGCTCTCCCGCCACAGTCTGACACTCTTTCTTAGATAGCTGAGGAAAATCGTTCCTCACTTCACCACCTGTGCACGCTGAAAGGCAAGACAGGGGCCGATACAACTGTGTTATAAGAAACGAAGTGAAGGGTGCCTGGGTGGCTCAGTGGGTTAAAGCCTCTGCCTTTGGCTCAGGTCACAATCTCAGGGTCCTGGGATCGAGCCCCCCATTGGGCTCTCTCCTCAGTGGGGACCCTGCTTCCCTCTCTCTCTGTGCCTACTGGTGATCTCTCTGTCTAATAAATAAATACACAAAATCTTTAAAAAAAAAAAAAAAAAACAAAGTGAAATGAGACTTAACCATAGATTCCTTGAATCTTTATTGTTACTGAAAAACCCCAAGTTCCTTGTAGACTCTCACAAATCTCCATCTACAGTCTTACCCTTCATATTCCGCTGATTAAATTTTTCTTTTCCTGTCGGCATCAAGAGTGAGAAAGTTCATCTTGCTGGCTTTTTGTTTTGTGTTGCTTTAATGAGTGGTATGGAATTGGCTTCGGCTTTAGCTATCAGGGAAGTTAGGGGACGCCGGAACCTGGATGGTGTGAGCCAGGAGGAGAGGAGAATGGATGTGGACGAGGGAGAAACGGGAAAAGCTAGGGTTTGGGAAACCTCGGAGCAGAAGCAGCAACTCTGAGGAAGGGTCAGCAGTCGCTGATGGGAGTCTAAATAAGGCCAGGACCACACAAAGGCCAACAGCAGTTCCAGATAGTGCAGGGGCGGACAGCAGGGGCATTCCTTGGGAATGTGATGTGTGAGCGGCTCATTTCCTTGAGGTCATAATGGGACGTTATATACAGACTATGGTAGTAGCTAGAAAACTGCCCCTAAGGTTGCACAGAGAGGAACTGGTGATGGTCATACAGTATCCGGAGTTTGGGCACTGGGGATAGACCGCCTGCATTGGAGTCCTGGCTCTCGTTTTGTTAGCCCTTTGATCTTAGCCTCCTCCTTTACCTCGTTACTGCTTTCGTTTCCCTCGCACGGAAACCGGTGACAACCAAGCTCAGAAGGTTTTTGTAAAGATTAAATGAATTAACATCTATAAAGGATTTGGAGCCATGCTTGATATATAGTAAGTGTGCATTAGTTATTATTTCTAAAATCACTGTCATTATTATTCTTTAGGCATCAGAGGTCCCACCAGAGGTTTGAATGAAAAACCCCATATACCAAACCTGGAAACAAACTTGGCCTCTTCCACAGGAAACTACCCTCTAATCAGAGAGCTTCAGTTTTCAACCAACAGACTCTAAACCTCCACACAAGGAGACACTTATAGAAAGTCGTTACTTGCCTATTTTTCTCCGGTTCGTTGAGGGGTAGGCTGCCTTCCAGGTATGGATGGCTGGGAAGGGGCAAAGACCAGCAAAAAGTATGTTTTCAAGAATATATATTATTGCCAGTGTACTACATTTTGGCTACATAATGGGTTAAATTTGCTTTGCTTTTTAAATTTATCCTTTGAAGTAAACTTAACAACTTTGTTTCCACAGAAAAAATACACATTTAATTCCAGAATGTATGACTCCCAAATAAGTACAATACATTTGTTGGGGGAATTTATGTACGTCTGGAAGAAGTTTAACAATATCTAAAAGCTGCTCCTACACAGGATTGCCCAGTACAATCCCATGGAAGTCTCAAAGAGCACAATTTGACTGGAGAGACCAGAAGGTTCAACACCAGAAGGCAATATCGGATTAATCAGGCTCCTACTTTATAAAACTGCAGGCTTTCTATTGGGGAAGACTAATCTGGCATTGCAGTCCAACTCTGTTGCCAAGTTCTGTAATTACAGCAACTCCTCTGAAGTTTATTCAAAATCTGGTTCTAAGCCAGAGCTCGGCCCACATTCCTTTACTACTTCCTACCATGATACCCAGACCTCACGTTTTGAAAAACACATTTTAAATCCTCATTAGAACCATGTTCACCAACTGGACTAAGAGGCTTCGAGAACTGGCCACCACTAAGCCCATCCAATCTAAAGGTCTGCCAGAGCTAGGCACCCCTGCAGCCACCAAGAACGTTCTCGGCCCAGAAACCCCAGACCCACAGTACAGCGTGTTCGATGATGAATCACGAAGCAAATGCAGTCTTGTTCAAGGGCCATTTGTAATGAGATTTGCCACCAGGGCGCTGTTCCTTAAGAGCATCACCGTAGTCTGAGAAGAAATCTGCCAACGCTCTAGTTACTGATAGGGATCACAGGCCCATGGCTGCTTTGCTTTGCCCGGGCGCTTGCTCCCTTCACTGGACTTTCATAACAACGCAAGTCTCCACTCTTTGGTTACTCCAGGCCAGTGAGTATTTGTCTGCAAACCAGGTTGTATGATAGAAACCACTACAAAAATGAAGACCATAGTTAAACGCCAACTATCCATTTGATGAAAAGAAACAGTACTGAAAAGAACACAATCACAGAATTTCTAACAAGACTCACATCCTGCAAAAGACAGAAAGTGGGTTTATTTATGCTGGTTCTTACTAATGACACGTCATGCCTAGAGTTGATAAATACCGGGTCTGAACAGAAAAACTCAGGTCGCCTGCTTCCGGTTTCAGGATTGAATGTGATGATTTAAATACTACAAGTATTTATTTAGTACCTCCTTATAAAAGCCCTTGTCTTAGCCCTCAGGAGGCAGAGATAAGGCAGACAGTGACAAAAAGCTAAATGTTGCATGGTTACTCCACCTAGCTACTTTACACACATCATCTCATGTGATCCTCACAACAGCTCTGGAAAGGATTTATTATTCTCCCCATTTATGATGCAAATGATAATGAGGAGATTTTAAATAACTTGCCAAGGATCCATGGCTGGTAAGCGACTGGAGTGGTACCAGGCAGTGTGATTCGGAGCCTAGCTCTTCACCACTGACCTGTCTCACAATCCCTGAGCCAAGGAGGTTTATACGTAGAGCCACGGCAGTGCTGGTACAGATGTTGTAACACCAGGCAGGAGAAGGTAAATGCCATAACAAGTGTGAAGGTCTCAGAGAATCCCGTCCAGTGGGAAGACACAATGAAGCTCTCATGGGGAGGTAGGACCTCAGATGAGTTTTGAAAGATGTTCCGGTTTTTTACGATACAAGGGCAGGGTTAGCGGTGGTGGGAATGGAGGGAAATGCAGTCTTCCAGAAGGAAGGCACAGTGTGAGTGAGTTCAGAAACAAGACAGGAGCAGGGACAGTAACAGCAAATAGCATAGTGTGGCTGGAAGGTAAGGGACAAATAGGTAAGGAGTGGGAGAAGGACATGGAAAATACCACTGGCAATATTCCTCTAGAAAGCCCTACTTTCAGGCTCAGAAATGCGTTCTAAATTTTTCAAAGAATAGGACCCCACCATAAATTCCTAAGTAAGAGATTCCTTACAGAATGGAATAAACATGGTACCAGTAAGACTGGAGAGGATCTTCAAGGGATCTTCATGGGATCTTCAAGACCTGGAAACTGAATGGTTGTTGGAGCAAGAGGAGAATAATGGCATTTGTACCGAGTTGACTTGTGATGGCCCTGATCCCTGGAACCTGGAAATGTGACTTTGGAAGAAAAAAAAAGTTCCTCGAAGATGCAATTAAGATGTGATCATCTTGGATTATCGGTGTGGGCTCTGAATCTGATGACACGTGTACCTTATAAGAGAAAGGCAGAGGAAGATTTGAGTCAGGAAGAGAGGAGGCAACAAGGCCATGAAGGCAGAGTTTGAAGTGATGAGGCCACAAGTCAAGGAATGCTAACAGCCACCAGACACTACAAGAGGCAAAGAATGGACTCTTCCCCGGGCCTCCCAGAAGGAACAATGCCCTCCTGGGTGTTAGACTTCTGGCCTCCAGAACTCCGAGAGACAGAATTTCTGTTAAGTCACCCAACCTATGGTGATTTGTTATGGCAGCCCTACAAAACTAATATAGCATTCTTACTGCAGTAAGAAGGAAGTAAGTAAGTAAAAGTTTGGAAGAGAGCTGATTTGGAGCAGTGTTTACCCACTGACCAACAGAATGTATACGGTTTGTAGAAAATTTGCATCACACAGGATTAAAAGACAGTAGGTTGGGCAGCAAAAGCAGGGTAGAATTTTTTTTCCTTTTCCATACACTCAGCTCAGTATCATTAGTTTTGTCAGCGTTTGTCAAGACGTGACCCACGTGAGCTAGCTGAAAATGCACATTCTTGGGCCCCATCTCCAAATTCTGATGCCTCTCCTCGGGGGTGGGGCTCAGGAATCCGGTTTCCAAAGCATCCCAGGTGAGTCTGATGCAAGTGATCCTTCAACACCGAGTTAACATTTTCTGTCAAGGGCCAGGTGGTACACATTTTAAATTTTGTGGCTGTAAAGTCTCTGTCGCAAGGACCTGAATCTGCTATTGTGGCACAAAAGCAACCGTTGACATCTATAAACAAAGGAGAGTGTCTGTGTTCCAGTGCAGTTGTATTGCTTTTTATTATGCATTTTATTATACGAGAGGCTGAATTTCATATAACTTTCTGGTGTTGGGAAATACTAGTCTTTCTTGAAACTTTTTGCCCGTCCATTTAACCATGTATGAAAACAGGTGGTGAGCCAGATCTGGTCCATGGGCTTTAACATGCTGCAGTGTGCAAATCACTGCTTTAAATGTTAGAGCTGAAATTTTTTTCAAGCCAGTGGCATGCCACGAAGCAGCAGGAGAGGAAGAGGGGAACATCTCAAGCACCAGAATAAGCCCCAGCGTGCCGGCAGCCTCAGCTAAAGCAGCAGCCCATAATGTAAGCAGCCACACTTAGGAAAGGGTGTCACTCCCGGGAACACAATCCTCCAGGGCAAGCTGTAGACTTAGAAGGAGACTGCGGGCCATCGTGCTGAGCAGTGCCGCCACGCAGACCCAATGTATAGACTGCAGCCTGCACGAGAAAGCCGGTTTCCACTAGTTCAACTCTGCCCCCTTTTCTCCCATTGAAGACTGTCTCAGAGGGGGAGCCTGGGTGGCTCAGCCTGGGAAGGTCTGCCTTCGGCTCAGGTCAGGATCCTGGGGTCCTGGGATCGAGCGCCGTATCAGGGTCCCGGCTCAGAGGGGAACGTGCTTCTCCCTTTCCCACTCCCCCTATCTGTGCTCTCTCTCTTTCTATGTCAAATAAATAAAAATAAAGAAAATGTTTAAAGAGAATGTCTCAGAGAATGCAAAGGAGAGGGAGAGACGATATAGTCTCAGATTTCTCCTAATTTATAAGTCCTTCACAAACTTGAGTATGTTAAATGCAATTAGTAACGAATGGCTTTCAATGTATTTTTCAATGTTGGATATGACTCGCCACCAAAAATATCAAGAGAGCTGCTACTTCGTTGGAGAAGGCAGCTTGCCGTCTCCATTCCTGGGCCATCACCACCGCTGTCTTCTCTCCGTCCCTACGGCTTTGAGTTAGTCCAGCTGGGAGACACTGATCTGCCAGCTTCCTCTGCCTGGGTCCTCGACACAGACAAGGACACTCAGCTGAAATCCACGAAAGAACCAAGATTCAATAAGATTTCAATAAGCTGGAACTCTGGGCTCAAAATAACAAGATGAAATTTAACTAGGACAAATGTAATTGTCTGCATTTACATTTAAAGAGATTCAATTATAAAAGCACAAGTTGGAGGAGAGACTTTATGAGCAGCTGCGTGATGTACCAGTTCACAAGATGAAGGCCTCGGGGATGTTTTTAACTACAGTCTCAACAAGAGCTAGTGAGATGGCGCTGCTAAAGTACTTAATATAATTTTTGGCTGCATTAATGTAATTACAGTGTCCAGATGAATACAAGAGTCCACTGTGCTCTGAAATAATCAGATGACATGTAGAGCCCTTCAGCAGTTCTGGGCATTCGGTTTTAAAACGAATGTTAAAATAAAATAGTAGGGAAGGTATTCAGTAACGGGACTGTAATCAGAGGAGGGCCAGGGTAAGAGACAGTATGGAAATGTATTTTATTGAGGATACTTGAAGGAGCTGGAATTGTCAGCAGTGCTTTTGAGGGAGTGCTTGGAAATATTTGGCAATGAAGTAAGTGTCACATTTTGAGAGTTAAATTACACAATCAAAGCAAAATAGGTCAAAGCCATAGGAGTGTGAAGTCTACATATTTGGATTCCCGGAGAGCAGACCTGAAGGTCTGCAGAAGGAATGGGATGTGGCTGCCGCACAGGGGTGGATATCGACCGGGAAGCAGGATCCAAAGTGGGAGTCACGAAAGCATAACACTCATCTTGCCCACCCCATCGGAGAAAGATGAGAGCATTCTATTAGCAGAGTTTGGAGCCATCAGACATTTAAGTCGTGCAAGTTAAGTCTCTCCTCCTGGTTCTGATCACACATTCTAGCAACCTGCTTAAACTTTAGAGATCCGACTTTGACTCAGCTTGACTACTAGGAAAGGAAGTAATATATGTCTTACTGGTGTTTTAACAAGTGAAGAAACCTTATTGTTGAGAGTAGTTTTAGGTTTTCAACAATACTGAGTGGCAAGTAGAGGGAGTTTACGTATACCTCCAGCCTACACCCTCTCCCTTTCCCATCATGGTCATCCTGCACCACCAGGGTACATTTGTGATGACGGATGGACCCACTTGACACATCATCACCACCCACAGTCCATAGATTGTATTTGGGCCCACTTTTGGGGTTGTACATTTCATGTTTTTTTGTTTGTTTTGTTTTTTCAAAGATTTTATTTATTTATTTGACAGAGAGGAGAGAGATCACAAGTAGGCAGAGAGGAAGGCAGAGAGAGAGAGGGAAGCAGGCTCCCTGATGAGCAGAGAGCCCGATGCGGGGCTCGATCCCAGGACCCTGAGATCATGACCTGAGCTGAAGGCAGAGGCTTTAACCCACTGAGCCACCCAGGTGCCCCCATTTCATGGGTTTTGATGACTGTGTGATGATGCGTATCCACCACTGTAGTATCATACAGTATAGTTCTACTGTCCTAAAAATCCTCTGTGCATTGCCCATTCTTTTCTCCTTATCTTCAACCCTTGGCAACAATGGATAATTTCACTATTTCCATAGTTTTGTCTTTTCCGGAATGTCATATCATTGGAATTATCCCGTGGGTAGCCTTTTCCCTCCATGTCTTTTCATGACTTGATAGCTCACTTAATTTTAGGATATAATAATATCCCATTGTCTGGATGGACTACAGTTTATCCATTTGCCTACTGAAGCACATCTTAGTTGCTTCCAAGTTTTGACAATTATGAATAAAGCTGCTATAAACATATGCGTGCAGGTTTTTGTGTGAACGCAAGTTTTTACCTCCTTCGGGTAAATACCATGGAGTGTGATTGCTGGATAATATGGTATGAATATGTTTACTTTTGTAAGAAACAGCCAAATTGTCTTCCAGAATAGCTAAGCCATCTTACATTCCCACCAGCAATGAGTGCGAGTTCCTGCGGCTCCTCATCCAGCATCTGGTTTTGCTTGTGTTCCAGATTTTGGCCATTCTAATAGGTGTGTAGCAGTATCCCATTGCTGTTTTAATTTGCAATTCCTTCATGACATATAACACTGAACACCTTTATACATCCTTACTAGCCATCTGTATATCTTCTTTAGTGAGGTGTCTATTAACGTCTTTTGCCCATTTTTAAACAGGGTCGTTTGTTTTCTTATTAGTGAGTTTTAAGAGTCCTTTGTATGTTTTGGATACAAGTCCTTTATCAGACATGTCTTTTGCAAATATTTTCTCCTAGTCTGTGGCTTATCTTCTCATTCTCTTGACACTGTCTTTTATAGAGCAGATGTTTTTAATTTTAAGAGGTTCCCCTTATCAATTGGCTCTTTCAGGAATCCGGCCTTTGGTGTTGTATTTCTAAATAGGCATCACCATAAAAGGTCTTCCAGGTTTTCTCCTAGACATCTTAAAAAAAAGATTTTTAAAAAATAAATGTTATTTTTTTAGAACAGTTTGGATTTACAGAGAAATTGAAAAGACAGTACAGAGTTCCCCTAAACCTCCTCATCCAGTTTCCCCAACGATTAACAACTTATGTTAATATGGTACATATGTCACAATTAAAAAAGAAACTAGTATTGATAGATTATTATTTACTGAAGTCCTTCATTTATTCAGATTTCCGTACTTTTGCTAATGTCCTTTCTCTGTTCTGGTATCCTATCCAGGATATCTCCACTAAATTTAATTGTTATGACTCCTTAGGCTCCTCTTGGCTATGATAGTTTCTCAGACTTCCCTTGTTTTTGTTGACTCTGAAGTTTTGAAGAGTATGGTCAAGTATTTTATAGAACATCCTTTAATTGGGATTTGTATAATTTTTTTGAGCAATTAGAATTGGGGCTACTGGTTTGGAGGAAGAAGTTCACAGAAGTAAAATGCATTTTCATCACATCATATCAAGGGTATATAGTAGTAACATGACTTATCACTGCAGATGACCGTGATAGCCTGGTGGAAGTAGTATTTGTTAGGTTTCTTCACTGTAAAGTTACTTTTTCCTCCTCATTCCTTCATTCCTCCTTCATTACTTTACAAAAGTAACGTTACTTTTTCCTCCGTTCCTCCTTTCCTTCTTCCTACTTGTTGGAAGGGTGTCACAAGGAGCAGCCAGCAGTGAAGGAGTGGAGAATTATGTTCTATGTCCTTAAAGTGGGAATATTTACATAAATTATTTGGAATTCTTCTGCACAAGAGATTTTCTACCCTATAATTTATTTCTCAGATTCTTTATTTATATCTATATGGACTCATGGGTATTTTTTCTATACTTTGGGTTATCATGCAATACTATTTTATTTTGTTGTTTAAATTGTGTCAGATTTGCACATTAGAAACTCCTTCTGTTGGCTCCTGTGGTCTTTGACATATGTGGTGTTTTAATTCTTTATTTTCTGGCAAGACAAGATTCTTTAGGCTCATCCCAGATATTTATTTCCTTAGTCCTAGAATTCATCCTGTTTTTCAATCGCTGGTTCCTTTTGCTGGAGAATGGCATTAAAAACCAACATCTGAGGGGTTGTTGCTGCCAGAGAGTTGTTGCTGCTAGGTCATCTCAGCTGACGGAGGAAGGAAATATTATACTAACCCCTGTTTAAACCCACATCTCTAAATGTGGTACTGCCTTGAACCTGCCTTGGACTGCCTTGAACCTTACTATTTCCATAGTTTTGCCTTTTTCAGAATGTCACATAATTGGAATTATCCCGTGGGTAGCCTTTTCAGATTGGTTTCTTTCACTTAGTAATATGCATTTAAGTTCCCTCCATGTCTTTTCATGACTTGATAGCTCACTTAATTTTAGGGAATAAAATCCCATTGTCTGGATGGACTACGGTTTATCCATTCGCCTACTGAAGCACATCTTAGTTGCTTCCAAGCTTTGACAAATATGAATGAAGCTGCTATAAACATATGTGTACAGATTTTGTGTGAACCCAAGTTTTTACCTCCTTCGGGTAAATATCATGGAGTGTGATTCCTGCCTTGAACCTCCCTTCTCATGTGAGCTGCCTAGGTGCTGAGTTGCATTCATGTATCCAGTCAACTCGGAGGACATAAAATTCCTGTGTCTGTCCCTGCCACATTGCCAAATGTGACTCTTCCCTGCTTCAAACACTCAGGGGGACTTTTAGTCTGGAGAAGAAAATATTTGGAAAGGATAGAAGAGTCGCATTCAAATATTAAAGTAACTGTCACATGCAGGGCGGGGGGCGGGGGTGGTTCTGGGGCTGCTCCATAGGGTAAAACCAGAACCAACCAGGGAAGGTCTATGGAAAACAATCAGAAGTTAACATGAAGAAAAATATGTGAAAGTCAGAACTTTGTTTTAAAAAGGAATGAGCTGGTCTTGAAAAGTCATAAACTCTGTATAAATAGACAGGCTCAGAGAGTGGGTCACCACTGGCTTGTCCTGGATATGATGATGGAGATTCTTCTCTTGGGTCATAGACTGGACTCACCGAGAGCCGTATCTCCTAAAGCAAAAGTCTCAACCTATAATAAGAGCTGCTTTCACAAAAATGGTCTTGTAATATAAACCTATGTGCTTATAGCCCAAAATATTAGGATTTTTTAAATCGAGAAATGAATAAATAGACTCCTGATTATTATTATTATACGGAAAGAACATATTGTTAGTAAGTTCCCCTTAGTTGTTAAATACAGAAGTAAAATATACTAAAGAAGAGAAGAGGCTTGTTTTTATTGAATAAATGTGACTGAAGTAGAGGTGGATAGTATACACTTTAATTGCAAAGATTACAGCAAATATTTGAACCATTGCAATAACCTCATGTAGAGAAAAGATTTTGAGCTCTATTTTACATCTGCTGTATGCTGTGTGTTAGTTCATCTGATGAGAAGCTTCTGGGAGAGCGTCCAAGGAAATCAGGCAATTCTGAGCACCTTTTTCAGAAATGCTGCCAGATTCTTTTGCTCTTTACCTCCCCTTTTCCTTAAAAATTCTGCATATGGGAGCACATGTGTATACACATACATTTGCACATGTGCGTGCACACTCACTTTCACTCTCCTTAAATAAGTGGTAAAGGTCTAATCATGTCACCAGTGTGTCATCCACAACCCAGATGTTCCTGCTCAGAGAAAGAATAACACACACCCCACAACCGTCAGAAGATGAAGGAGCTTCCTAAGCTAAGCTTTCAAAAAACACAGCCATGGCATCGTGTGGAGGGTATCTGCATTTTACACGTGCACCTATATTCTTGTAAACTGTGCGGAATGAGGTCAGCAGAACTTAAATGAATAAAAATGTATTTCTACTGACTCAATGAGAATGGCTGATTCAATTAATTTTCTCTTCCTTCCTCCCTACTTCCCTCCCTCTCTTCTTTCCTTCCCTCTTTTCTTCCTTTTCTTTTTCTCTCTCCCTCTTTCAACGGCAAGGCAAATTTTTACTGCCTCATGTTCATTCCTTCCCAGTGTATTTTCTGGTGACAATAATAACACCTCCGTTCCACTCTCCCTCCCTCCAGTTTCTGAGGTCTGTGGTTCACAACGGGGTTTGTGACTGAGGATGACCGATGAGTACCACCAGCATATTGTGAAGAAAGAGGAAAAAAAAACTTAAAAGGAATCCATTTCTTTTATAAAATTATCTTACATAATCTTAACTACAATAAACCTTTCATCTAAAAATGCTCAATCTGATGGGGGGAGTGGAACACAGTTTCTCTGCCATATTGAAGCCATAATGTTTCAGCAGGTTCCTATTTTCCCATATTAGCAGGATTTCAAGTATATTTGCAAATTTCAGAATCAAAACACCAGGCAGCATGAATTTATGACACATTTTATTTTTATTAATAAAATTCCACGCATGACAATAATCAGCATTTTGTACAAATGCAGAGACAAGGTTTCTAAAAAGTGTTGGAACAATTAAAATAGTTGAATACTTCTATGAACATAAAAAAGGAAAACCAATAGAGTAAGCCTTTGCTCAGTTGAACCCAGCTCATTCATAATTTATAAAAATCTCACAAATGCTGGCCTTGAGTTAGTAACTCTTCTTGTCTTTTAAGACCATTAAAATCTTAACTTTTAACAACAAATGATGAAAAAGAATGAAAATAATCATTGAAATAGAATGGCAGACACTACCAGCTGCCAATTCTATAACCAGTTTTCCCTTCTTTCTTACTATTAGAATGTTTGGCACATTTGGGACAGCAATGTTCCCAGCTCAGAAAGTACACTTCCCAGGCTGTAGGGGGGAGGAGTGACAATTCTATCCAATGAGATGTAATGGGAAAGCACAAGGTGGTCTTCAGGGAAGGGAAATTATAGGAAAGCTCCTTATTTTTTATTTTTTAAAAGATATTATTTATTTATTTGACAGAGAGAGAGATCACAAGCAGGCAGAGAGGCAGGCAGAGAAAGGGAGAAGCAGGCTCCCTGCTGAGCAGAGGGCTAGATGCGGGGCTCGATCCCAGGACCCAGAGATCATGGCCTGAGCCAAAGGCAGAGGCTTCAACCCACTGAGCCACCCAGGCGCCCCTAGGAAAGCTCTTTAAAAAAACAAACTCACCTCTTCCCCTTCTGCTCTGCCTTTCCTTAAGTCTCTGCTTGGAAACAAGCTCAATGTCGGAAACTACAGAGAGAATGCTAGCTCTAGGAGGATGACAGGCATGTAAGGAGGAAGGTGAAGGGTGGAGTCATAAGGAGCATGGGCCTATTATGACATCCTGAGTTACTCTATAAGCTATGAAGTGGTTTCTTTAAGACTTCTTATTACACAAAAGGGAAAAGATGAATTTGTTTAAGCCACTCTTACTGAGGTTTCTACTACATGTTGCCAAACCAATTTTAACTGATAAAAATAATGTTGAGCACCCTTAAGTAATTTAAAAATACCCACTTAAAAACAACTAATACACTCACCGCTGCCCGTTTTTATTCTTAAAGCAGATCTCCTAAGGATCTCTACTCTGAAACACTCTGGCTGAGTTTGAGTAAACATGGGCTTCTGAAAGTAAGTTTTCATTAAAAATAGTTTAAAATGAAAATCGTCCTTGTTGGGAAATGCACTGCAAAGTGTTAAAGTAAAGTGAAATAGTAATCTATGTCCCATGGGCTTCAGTTACTGAGCATTTCCATATAATGACACAATGCTAAACTCAAGGGAAATGGTGAGTAAACATACTCCAAAAACACTCATTAGGAAAAAAGCAGAATGATTCTGTGGAAAAGAAAAAAATAGTATTTTGATGATAATTTTGAAGTGAAGAGATCATTAAAAACTGGTCTAATGTCTAGCGTGGACACCAACACGTACTTCCGAGAGGGTCTCTGTATCACTGTCAGGCCCTGGTGACAGAGGAACGAGCTCCTGGTTATCATGTTTAATTTTAGCCACCATATTTAGATAGATAGAATATACTGTAAATTTAGACAAAGTATTGTTAGTTGAGTAAATTAATTCTTTGTTAAAGATGGTAAACCTCAAGAACACTACAAAGATTAGGAATAATAACCTTCCCCCTCCCCCCCCAAAAAACCTCATGTGGTTCAGCTCTACAATTAAACACCGGGTAAATACAAGGAAGTAAGTGTCCCCAAAGCATCTGCCATTATCCCAAGGTTGTGCTTCTGTCTCTGGTGGGGATGAAGATTATTAGACTCAACAAAGGCTCCCAAGAGGAAATAGATGAAGGATAAATCTTTATGAATGTGTTATTTGTATGTTGAAATCAAGAGACTTGTCAGTCAACAGGTAGTCACTGATGAGCACAGCACTGATGAGCTTCAGCCTCTGGTTGGAGCAGAAAAGGAAACAAGGTGGGAAAGGAGTAGAACCATGTGGGGCTAGTTCTAAGAGCTGCAGAGCTGCCCATGTGCTGTATCGGCTAGAAGCTGCTATTCTCACTGGTGTGTGTGCACGAGTAACACACGGGGAGAACTCAGAAAAAAGAAAGCGGCCTGAGTCTCACCCAAGAGTTCAGGTTTCAGCTATTACAGGGTCACGCCCTGGTAAAATATTATTTGAGAAATACCCCAGGTGACTCTGTTGTGCAGTTAGGTTAGAGGTCCCCTTGAGAGTGGATGGGCCTTGAGCTGGACCTTGGGGGTGGGTAGGACATTAGCTCAGGGGAAGGAATAACCAAGGGCAAAAGTGATGAACAGTGAAGACAGTGTCAGAAAGTTACAAGAAATAAATATCCCAGACATACATACATAAGATGGGGCCCATTTATAGACTTAAAAAAAAAAAAACAATGGTGGGAAATGGGACACTAGGGGTGAGAAGGAATTGACCAGGTGACAATGACACTAGAGAAAGACTAATGCAGCAGGAGCCTATGGGATGAGTGCCAGCACAGAGACAGAAGCAGAAAGAAGCTCGAGGCAGGTGCTGAAATCCCAGATGGAAGGATGGGGTGCAGGCTTGAGTGGGAGCACACTGGGCACCCTGGGCAATCTTGGAGGGTGTCGAACTAAGATTACTGGAGGATTCTGCGGGGTACCAAAGGGAATGGGCAAGGACTAAGACAAGAGGAAACACAGAGGGTGCTGCAGACAACCAAGGAAAATGAACCAAAAATCCAGGTTGAGAGAACCTTGTAAAGAGGGAAAAAGAAACTGTACATCACAAGGCGCATGCCCCAGGGTTGGGGGGAGTGACTGAGGAAAAGAGCTCATGCAGGATTTTAGGGTGCGACATGAGGTTGGGGTGGGCACTAGAGCAAAGCATTATAAGCTATAGTGGAACTGGTTAAGTACGTGCACGAGATCTCTCAGCTCACTGAGAGGAAAAAGGGATTGCTCTGCCCAAAGTACTCAGGTGAGATTGATTCCCAACGACAGTGAAAAATATCAAAGAATCTTTTCCATGTGCAAATCTCCTTGCACTTCTGGGTAAAAGAGGATAGCAAAGAAGGACCTTCTGCTCAGACGGCCCACTTGTGACAGAGGAGTAGGTGTAGACGTGAAGTGGAATGATAGTATATCTGCAGCTAGAGCAGTCCCCGTCCCTGGAGATCCTTAAGCAGAAATAAACAGCAACATCTTCCCAAGAAGGGGAAAGAGATTTCCACCACCAATCAGAGCAGGTGATAAGTGCAGGGCCCAGAGTTATACATTATCAGAGGTGCAGGCTGTCCCAGGTGCAGGAAATGACTAGAACCTTGGTGGCTCATTCTTGGTGGAGAGGTGAATACTAAATCTCAGTTATGGGAACCATAGTCTTATTAGCAGTCTGATTCATCGGAGAACACGACTCACTGAACTCCCCTACTCCAAAAGGGATTCCAAAACTCTTCCTTACTCTGTGCTGGGAGAATCAGCTCCCTACAGCTCCCATGGGGGAGTTTTCTGTGCCCACTCACCTGGGCTGAAAGAATGGTGGCAGGACTGTTAGGAGGAAAGCCAGGAACAGCTAGGAAGGTAAGCACATGTTGTGGGGAGTAAAGGGCCAAGGAAGAGATGTGTTACGTGGGCAGGTTAAGTTTGAGGTACTTCTGGGACATCCGTGTAGATAAATCTGCAGATGGCTGGAACTATGGGAACAAAATCCAGAAGGGCCAGGTTGGACTTTTGCTTGGGAATCAGCTCACAGTAGGGGGTGCCTGACCTTGGAGTAGGTGACCTCACTTAAGGTACGGGACATTGTCAGCTCTCAAACATTTGTGGAATGACTGGAAAAAGAAAAACAAGGCTAAAGAGCAGAGCCCTAGGTTATATGGGGTTAGAAAGAAGAGCAAAGAGACAGAAAGGAAAAGATAAGTGGGCAGGAATGCTGAGAAGTTCAACACCATGAAATTCAAAGGAAAGAGATTCAAGGTGGTACCATTTTCACCTATTAGACTGATAAAGATTTTAAATGGAACTGCTCAGATTTTCTGAAGTGCAGTTGCTGGTGGGAATGCAAGCTTGAACAACTTCTGCAAAGCAATTTTCCAACAGATATCAAAACCCCCACATATCAGGAATATTTTTTCTCCAGTTTATCAGTCAGAAATACGTAAGAATGTGCACAAGGCTTAGCTACAAGATAGTTAACATTGGTGGCATACTCTAACAATTACTCCCAGTCATCCCTACCTCCTGGTATTCACACCCCTGTATAATCTCCACCCCTGGAGTGTGGGCTGGCCTCGTGACT
The DNA here is from genome assembly GCA_028646535.1 of Procyon lotor. Taxonomy (NCBI): domain Eukaryota; kingdom Metazoa; phylum Chordata; class Mammalia; order Carnivora; family Procyonidae; genus Procyon; species Procyon lotor. The sequence continues at coordinate 117,968,564 of CM053606.1, forward strand.
TGCTTCTAAGAAACAGAATGCAGCAAGGGTGATGGTGTAGCACTTCTTTGAGTAGGCTACCTAAGGTTGTGGCTTCTGTCTTGCTGGCAGATTCTCTCCCTGGCAAAGTAAATGCATGATATCCTTTTAACACGTCAGGAGTAAAGAAGGATTCCTCTTCCTGGCATTGCTGATGCAAGTTGGCATGCTGGGGAGGCCCACGTGGTAAGGGACTGAGAGTCACTTCCAGCTAACAATCAGCTAGGAGCTGAGGCCCTCGGTCCAACAGCCCTTGAGGAAGTGAATTCTGCAATAATCACATAAGCTTGCAAGTCCAAGTGTCCCTGGTCAAGCATTTAGGTGAGACCCAGCCCTGGCCCAACATCTTAATTGCAGATCTGTGAGAGATCCTGAAGCAGAGGACCCGGCCAAGCCATGCCCAGTTTCCTGACCTACAAAAACTGGTTTGTGCTCTAAGTCAGTAGGGACTTGGGGTAACTTGTTATAACCAGTTTGGTAAATTACAATTGTACTTGTGATAATAAATAAATGGAAACAACCAAAATGGCCACTAGGGTAATAGTTAAAATAAAAATAGTACACACATATGATGGAATTTAAATTTATGTTCTAGATGAATGGAGATAAATATTCATAAAATTTGCCTGCAATGTATTAATTATAATATAAAACTATTATTTGGAATAAGTATGCTTTGTATGTGTAAATCTAAAGGAATGAACACAAAAATACACATCAAGGTATTAATAGTAGTTATCACCTATTGACTGGTTTATGGGTGCTTTTTGTTTTGTTTCTTCTGCTTATCTATACTTACAAATTGTTTAAAATGATTGTGTTGTGTATTGCAATATAGTAAAACACACAATGAAATGCATAAGAGGAAAAGAACAAGGGGCGCCTGGGTGGCTCAGCCATTAAGCGTCTGCCTTCGGCCCAGGTCATGATCCCAGGGTCCTAGGATCGAGCCCCACATCGGGCTCTCTGTTCAGCAGGAAGCCTGCTTCTCCCGCTACCATTCCCTCTGCTTGTGTTCCCTCTCTCGCTGTGTTTCTCGCTGTCAAATAAATAAAATCTTTAAAAAAAAACAAAAAACAAAAAACAATAAGCAAAAAGGGATCATCAACAGCATAGACCACCACAATAAATGAAGGAGGTCTCAGTCATTCTTTTTATTGATTGCTTTCTATGTGCCAAGATGAAAACTGAGAGGAGTTACTTGTTTTGATTGGCAGGGAAAAAGCAACTGTTTGAGGCAATGCAGTGTCACCTCTTCATTTGTGGAAGAAGGGTGATTTGTTCCTACTTGCTACAGTGCATTGGATAATATCCAATATAAGCAAGAAGGTGGAAGAATTTCAAATAATGTGGCAAAGACATCATAATAAGTGTCGCAATCGAGTAGGGATCATTACATAGACAACATCTGAAATCTATACTCGGAGTCAATAGTCAGAAAATTGACATCACTTGGACAAAACCGAGGGGTAACACAGTTACAAAACTGAAGGGGTCTAGATAGTGTAAATACAAATAAGCAAGGTGTAGGCACACCGCAGAGGAAAAGAAATGTATTTCTTGCTAAGGAATTCTTAATATTGCTTTGGTGTGTTTGGACTTTTGTGCTTGGATGACCTGTTTTGAATACAAGTAATGTTAGGGCAGCAGCTTGAATTTCTTCAATTCTATTCACCTTATGAAGAAATATACCCATGTAGTAATAACTCAGACTTCGATTTTAATGGTAATTAGGTAAGAAAACTATCAGATCAAGTTGACTGTCCAGGAGAGCTACTATTCATCATATAGTTTTCAATGTTTTGCAAATCTTTCTCAGAAACGGCTCATAAAGAGCCAACCATCCAATATAGATATACTCTCTAGAAGGAAAAAAAAAAAAAACTCTTTGGGGCAGCAAGATATACACTGAAAGGAACAAAAAAAGTTACTTTAATTTCCTAACCTGCCTCACCTACTCCCAGGGGAAAAAGCTGTACAGCACGAAACAAAAGCGCCTGGATCAAGGCGATGGAGCCGAAAAACTGCCAGCATCTTTGCAAACAAGCGCACAGTTAATTACAGATTCTACTTCTGTCTGGAGACACACAAAGCTGCGCCTGGGGACGAACCGACAAGTAGATGTGTTACCATCCTCAATAAGTGAACCAGTGATGGTAGATATGTGAAATGATGAAAGTGTGATGTCACTTGAGGCTTGGGGTTGGAGGAAAAACTCGAGCATTATCTTCCCTGTCCGGTCTCTATGGTCCAATGAGTAGAATTCCAAGGAACTTTTTCATGTAGGAACTTTTTCATGTAAGTTTATGAAAACCAAAGGGAAGAGCCACAGAGTGTATGGGTGGAGCATGAAGCCTAGCGTGGGGGAGGAAGTACACAGGGTAAATACGGAACTGAGCAAAGTTGAATTCCAAGCCAGGAGATGAGGTGACATATCTTATTTCCAGGCTGCAGAGAGAATCCAGACGTGCGGGACTCTCTCCCCTTCCCCACCCCATCCCCCAGGCTGACATACAGAACTTCTATGAATAGCTGGAGAGATACTCAGCAGGGACAGACAGGAAGCACCAGCACCGAAAATGTGGAGACAATGCAAATGAATAACCCTTGGGTTTCTGAATGGAACTGCCTTTTCCTTTTTTTTTTAAATGCTTTTCGCTCTGCTTAAATGGCGCAGTATAAAAATGGGACTGTAACTTGTAATTTTGAGATATAAAATGTGAAACATAAAACAAGGGGTTATAAATCAGCTAGAGACCAATTAAAATACTTAGACTGTCATTCAAAAACATTCCACCAAATGTAATAAAATGAGTGGGTGGTTGGTTCTATTTTAATAACTGAAGGCTGCAGGAAGATTTTATTTCTTCAAACTATCAGCCAGATATACCCAGGACTGACTGAAACATGGAAAATACACTTTCACATTATGTTAAGCTATAAAATGAAATAAAATCCCTCAAAAGACTGCATTGGAACAGTCTTCTGATTCACAGTAAGACTCATTTGAGGTTAAGCGATACTTTACCTTCAGTATTTTATAATGATATTGATACACAGTATTTGTGTAGTTAATGTAATAATCATATTATGTCCAATACTATTCCACCATTTTATCATAAATACGAAATTAGCCAATGTTACTCAATGAGGGTATACTGGCATTTGGGGCAGGAGAACTATTCACCGTGCAGAACTATTTTGCACAACAAAAAATGCCCCCTAGACATTTCCAAATACCTCTTGTGTGTAGAATGGGTCTTGGGTTCTAGTGATGATACTAATCATCCACTGAAAGAAATTGATTTTGACTGCTGTAAAACCTCTGTTCTTTAAATGGCATAACCATTTGCTTCTTTGAAAAATTGGTTCTTATTTAAAAAACAAATAAAACCTGGAAATTATTAAGTTGTAGGAAGTTATCCAATAACACATATTAAAAGTTACGAGGACATAATTATAATTATGTATTACGCTTGAGCATTAAATTAAAGCCACAAATTGTTTTAGGGTTGATTGGATTTATCTTTTCATTATAGACCTGAACTCTAAGGTAAAAGCTGAATTCTCTGGAGACAAGGCAATATTTGGAGATGAATCCTAATGTTTCCTGACTACGCATTCTGGAAGAGAGTTTAAGAGCTCAATTGGCCCAAGTGCCTAAAACATCTATAAAAACAGATGTCAATATGGAGATTTTTGTTTACCAAGAGTATGCAGTCAACAGAGTAGAAGACTCCAAGTCTACGGATTCTAGGGATTAATTCTTTCCTCTAGTTTCCAGACTTTAGAATTTCAAGATGTCAAAATACTTTAAAAATTGGGACCTAACGTGAAGTTGCTAATATTTTAAGCTGCCCACCCTTTAAATATTAAGAATAACCTTTCATCTATCACCATGATTCCATAAAAGAAAAGCCATTTTAACACCAAAGATGTAGGAACTGCACAAAAAGCTGTCTATTAGGCCAAAAACTTCTTTGTGGACCAATGTATACACGCTGTACTACACCACTTGATTTTTTGTGCTTTTGTAATATTTTTTCTAATTCCTCTTATTTCTGATCACCATTGTAGGCATCTGGCTAGTGACTACTATGGCTTATGATTCTTCCTGTTAAAATGCTACTAGGATGTAACTATAAGTAATGTGATCGAACTGTAAAAATGATCTTACCACTGAAGCAGGCAGACTAGGTATATTAAACCTCTCCCTTCATCACTAGTCCAGTTGCCTGCAGTGGAAGTTTCAAGCTTGGGGATCTACCTTGTCACTTAACAGAATTATCATTGCCCTTAAAGCTGCCATCCATGCCCGCACTTCTGGCTTGTGATGCTACAGCTCTGGGGAGCGTGGAGAACAAATGGGCGCAAGGAACTCTCTGTTTGCTAATAAGACATAGCATTGCATTCCCAAGCCCACAATCTGGAACCAACACCAACTCAACTGCAGAGTCTTCCGTGGACTCATAGGGGACCCAGCCTTGACTTAACATGTCCTCTTAGATAACAGGGAAAACTGCTTGGGAGTAATTTCAGTCAACTAAGAGATATAAAGCCTCTGAGGGTCAAGGAAAAGAACATTAAAATTAGATACCATATTTCTCATTGTAGGATAATTAATTTTTTTCTTTCTCACTAAATTTGCTTAAAATTTTTTCATTTGTTTTTAGTGTCCAATGGTACAGAAACAAGAAAACAAAGATGAGTTGTTCTATCCATCAAATTAAGTATCCCTCATCTATCCTAATTCTGACTACAGTAACCATGGCCTCCCCTCCCCCATCTATCATGGCCCGATTTACATGAAACTATGCCTATCTTTGATTTTTAATTTTTCTCCCTAACTCTAGGATTCTCACTGGGTCCCTATGCTTCTGCACACAGCAATGCACTACACTGGTTGCCCTGACCATCCCCTAAGCCACCACGTGCCACTGCCTCCCACCTTTGATCTTTCTTTCTTTTTTTTTTTT
>CM053606.1:117974057-117990367 GCA_028646535.1 Procyon lotor
GTGGTTCTCAAATGTCTTTGCTCGTGATCTTTCTTTTTTTAAGATTGTTTATTTATTTGACAGAGAAAGACACAGTGAGAGAGGGAACACAAGAAGGGAGAGTGGGCGAGGGAGAAGGAGGCTCCCCACCTAGCAGGGAGCCGGATGCGGGGCTCCATCCCAGGGACCCTGGGATCACGACCCGAGTCGAAGGCAGACGTTTAACGACTGAGCCACCCAGGCGCCCCACCACCTTTGATCTTTTGCCATCATCAGTGCAGTCTTCAAACAGCATTACTGTGTTCTAACTGCAAAAACAAGTACACTCTTTAGTGGAAAAACACCCCATTCTAGCTTGGTGAAGCAGGTGGTATGTTTCAGAGGATGGAGCAGAAAGTAGCATCTCTTCCTCTCAGACAAGAAGGAAGACTATTAGCACATCAGCAAATAAGGTCGGGCTCAATGAATTTGAAGTGCTGCATTATATATGAAAATGTGGCAGAATTTGAAAAATCAGCTTTTAGAAAGTGTTTAAGTCCATTATTCAAACCCAGACTCTTAAATTTAAAGAAAACTTTATTTCCCCAACTTTCAAATAATGTGGATGGACCTGATGATTTTTAAGATCCTCATAATTCCCTCTGCTCTGTGAGCTATAAACCGTGGCTTTGGCATGACACAATGACCGTCACACTCAGCACTACCACAGCATCTACAGTGTGGACACCCGATACGTTTTGCAGGAATCATCCGGACAAAACAGCCTATTTTACTTTAGCTTGGGTTGGCCAAAGAAAAAGCTTGTGTTTTTCCTTTATGTGAATAATTAGAATTAATATAATTAAATTACTCGGAGTCTGGCAAATGAAGAAGCAACAAACATATTTGGACTTGAAGTCTCAGTCACAGGCTCAGAAAAACTCAGTGTTCTAATATTTCTAGTCTGGGAAGATTTTTTTTTTTCTCATTAAGACTGGTTCTTCTGAAAGCAAATAGGGCATCTGGAGATTTGATATCATGAAGACAAGATATCCTCACCACGAGCGAAAGCCATTTCCATGCCAGCAACTAGTCTTTGCAAATGGAGGGACTTCTGCCTGATTTTGACTGGGGTTAATGAAGAATTAGACTGACAGCAAACACAGCAGCATCCTTTATGGTCAATATCTTTGCCGCTGGGTCACTTCTAGACGTGACACCTGCTGCTCAGGACCGTGTCATCCTCAGGCTGATACCATGTACACACAAAGAACTCATTTCTCATTTTGCGCAGTTTCACCCCACACCAGAGGAATGACGGAAGCCAAAGCTCTGTGTCTTTGGCATGGACGCTGGGACACACTCGTAAACTGGTGTGGTTTCACTTCTGAGACCAAAGGAGGCCAACAGCAGACTCGGTGAGCTCAGCGGGGTGTGATTCCAAAGGAAATACAAACAGCATAATTCCAACATAATAATGTTGTATTTACGAGAATGGCCACAGAAGGAGTGACTCAATGTAGAAAACTCTGAGCCCAGAAACATCACACGTATCAGTGAAAAGCTGTGAAAAGTTGTTCCTTAGGGGATGTGTTGGCCTGGCCACTTGCTTGTCCAGAGCATAGGGGGCGAGCTTGTCTCTGGGTACCATGTTCAGCTGGGTCCAGGGACTGCTAGTCTCCATCACTGCTAAGTGAAGTTTGCCATGATCTGATGAATGAGGCAGGAAGGCCCCATAGTCACTAGTGATAGCTAAGAACTCATTTCATCAGATTCCTATACAACACCTATCCGGTGGAGAATAGTGTATTTTTTAAATAATGAGAAAGCAAGCTTACTGAATGCTATACAGGATAGGCCTTGGGATGCTTACCACAACTGTTACTTCTAAGTGGACAGCCAATAAAGTTCTAAGTGGCTATCCAATAACTGCCCCCCCTCCAAAAAGTTAGCCAATAGACAATGAACCAACATTCTTGGAGTAGCAAATGTGGGCAATACCTATGCCAGCTTAGTTTCTCTGCCTCATATATTTTCATTTGTTTGCATAGAAAGTAGTCAAAATATAAAAATAGAAAGTTAAATATAGTGTACACCATCATCTGATTCCTTGATGAGAGGAATGACCTATGTTTTTACATCCATTACTGTGCTTACAAAAATACTGAAATTTGATATGTAATATAATAAGGAAACTAACACTGTGTAAACATGAGTTGAATATTTTAAGAACACAAAATGGGCTTTTACTTCCTTTTAACCTCAGCAGATTGTTGAATCTTCCTAGTCTTGGAGAAGGCAATACAGTTCAATCTTCTTGGTTTTCTCCATCCAGCCTGAGTGCATCTGTGGTATAGGTTCCTCCATTGGCTTTGGACAGTGTTGTGAGGAGGGAACCTCTGCAGCTAGATGGAGAGAAAGCCGGGCTCCCCCAGGGAAGGGGCATGTGCCACACCTGGCCCCAGACATATGGGAGAAGGTCAAGGGACCTCCTGTGATTAGCGAGCAGCAGAACACCCAAGTTCCTTCCTCCTAACTACCAGTTCTGTTTTCTAAGCTATTTTATCTGCAATAGAGGAACACACCCTTCAAGAACTCTTATTGTTCGAACTTACTTTCTTCCCAAAGCGATCCACGACTGACAGATTTTTTTTTTTAAGTTGAGTATTGTACTTTGTTTAAATTGCCTGCAGAGAAAGGGTCAGTTGTTACCTAAATGAGAACATGAACTGCAGGCTTAACATACTGGTGATGAATCACAAAACGCATTTCTTTGTAGGCGAATAGCCGTGTTTCCTTGCAACTGCAAATGTTAATTTTCAAGTTGTATCACTATCGGTGGATATGAGGAACGCACATCCGCACTGTTTACGTGTTAGCAATGGCTAAAAAGGGACACTTCTTAGCCTTGAAAGATAAACACGTGGGGGAACCCAATTCTGATTTAGCTTTCAATGGGGGTAAAGCTTTCTGGTAAGGTTGAGAGACTCAATACGAGTCGAACGCCTTGTCCACCCCTCCTTGTAAATGGGCAGCTGTCTGGCACTTTCAGCGGTGATAGTTCTGTATGATCCTTAACACTACCTGCTGAGTATTTGTGAAATTACATTGCATGTGCAAAGAAATGAGGTGATATTCTGAAAACCACATGGTTAATGTATTGGCCAACTGTGGTTAGAGAGCACAGCTCCTCCAAAAACAGTTCATGGCTTCCAGTATTTAACATTCAGTGCTGTGTTTTATTTAGGGGCCTTCAAAAAACTTGATAAAGTCTGGTCACATCCAAGTAACACGAGAGATTACAGCTATCCTGGTGTAATCAATCCCAAGGGATAAAAATGTATGTTTCTACCGCGATTTGATGAAATCTCACACTCTGTAGAAGAAAGTCCCACTTTGCGCACTTTTTAGTACATGGTGGCAAATGGGTGGTAGAAAATAGCAGGTGACCTTATGAGATGTTATTCTTAGAAAGGGGCAGCAAAATTAGGCAAATCTATTGCATGTCTGCATACTATCTTTGGGGTTGATTTAGGAAAGCTGAGTTTAGTCAGTCCATTGAGGAAGCGAGTGTTTGCCAAATCCAGTCAAAACAAACTCTGAGTGAGGAAGAGCAATCAGAGTCTTTTCATCATCTAGGGATTGAGCTGTGCAAGTAAATCTTGCCTTAAGAAAAGCCAATATGAAATGAAAATCAAGATGTAGAGAAGGGGTATTTACTTTAAAACAAAATATCTTAAAATAGCAAGCGCTTGCAGTACACTTATTTACATTATGATTATGATTTTACTATTTAAGTTGGTCTATATACCATTCCTCATGAACACTTGTACTGTGCGTTGGACGTGTTCGAAGTCTGCAGGCCTTTCTTACGGTTTCACTGTAAAGGCAATTTAGAGTTACCGTGTCTACAGCCACGCCCCTTCTTTCCCTCCACCCACATCTATTTTCTTTTGCATGACTTCTGAATTACCTCCCTTTCTTTGAATAGCATCACCAACCGCTTTCTACCTGAAGACACTCGAGCCAGAATTTCCGAGTACCCTTTCATCTTTATGAAGCTCCCCATTTGCTTTACTAACTGCCCCCCCTCCAAATTCTGTAGTCTACACCTCATACTCTCTTGAATATGGTGGTCTTCTTGTCGGATGCTTCGGTCCTAACTCAAGGTTTCATGGTGATGTCTCTCAGATTCTACACCTGCCTCCTAAGTATTCTGTCTGCCCTCACTGTCAAAACATGTATGTACTTCCTCCCTGCCTCCTGATTCCCATGGCATACCAGGTGACTGCTGTGAAATGTCAGTCTAAAGTGTCACTGGAATAGCTCTCCATCACCTAACAGATAAAAATCAAATTCCGAAAGTATTTCAGGTTAAGCCTAACTCTCAAGCCTTATCCCTTAACACTTCTCCACCTAGAATTTAACTTGGAGGAGGGGGGAAAATAAGTTAATATTTAAAAAGAGTATCCGTAACAGTTTAAGCCAATAACAAAGTAAACCGCTTATACTTAGGAGTGTTGAAAAGGTTTCAAAATACTGTTTGCATTTCCTAGTTTACAAGTAGCATACATTAACTGTTTTGTTACTGTATCAAAAAGCATAATGTATCAAATGCAAAGCAAATGCATTGAGGGTGGTAACCCAGGGCCAAGCGTCAAGTACCTTTCCTGCTCTCAAGGATGCTGCCGTAGGGCACGGCAGGGTCCCTCGGCTAATAGCTGAAGTGGCACTCGCAAACTATGGAAATGCAGCAGCCTTTATGTTTTTAAAGAACCAGGTCTGTGACGGTACCAATTTAACCTTTCTTTGAGTTAGATGGAATTTAAACATCTTCATAATAATAATTGTACAAGCATCAGTTATTCCCAACCGGGAGTCATTCTCCCTTTAGAAGACATTCTGGAATCGTGCTGCATGTTTTTCACAACTAAATGTTCCCTGACCCACAGATGCTGAACTGTCCTCTCCTTACTGGGATACCCCTTCCTCCTCCATGACCCTGAAAAATACTGCTGTAGGAAGTCATCATTCCACCTTTATCATTGTGGGTGAGGAATTCTCTTCATGTGTGTTTGGGTAGAAAAAACCGAGAAAGTACTGTCTCGGGAATAAATGATAAGCTGGGCTAAAATGTATAATTAACAGATGCTTTCTTCTAAGGCTGCCCTGTCTGATGCAGGTGCCACTAGGCACACAAGACTATCGATCACTCAAAATGTGCCTGGTCCAAATTGAGAGGTTCTCTAAGAGTCAAATATACCCTGGACTTGGAAGACTTAGTATGTGAAAAAAGAATGAAATATCTCACTAATTTTCTATTGATTACATGAAATGATGATATTTGGGATATGCGGAGTTAAATAATACGGTATTAAAATTATTTCCTTTTTCCTGTAGCTATTAGATATTTTTAAATTATATATTTAGCTCACGTGAAATTTCTATTGGACAGTACTGCTCAAATGTGATTCTTTTTATTTTATTTTTATTCATTTTATTATTAAGTTTTAATTCCAGTGTAGCTAACATACAGTGTTATATTGGTTTTGGGTATACAATATAGTGATTCAACAATTCATACATCATCCAGTGCTCATCATAACAATTGAACTCCTTAATCCCCACCAATTATTTCACCTATCCCCCGACCCACCATCCCTCTGGTCACCATCAGTTTGTTCTCTATAGTTAAGAGTGTTTCTTGTTTTTTCACTCTCTTTTTCCCTTTGATCCTTCATTTTGTTTCTTAAATTCCACATGAGAGAAATCATATCATATTTGTCTTTCTTTGACTGATTTATTTCACTTAGCATAATACCTTTTAGCTCCATCCGTGTCATTGCAAATGGCAAGATTTCGTTCTTTTTAATGGCCAAATAATAGTCTGTTATGTATATATACCACATCTTCTTATCCATTCATCTACTGATGGACACTTGGGATGTTTCCATAATTTGGCTATTGTAAATAATGCTGCAATAGACAAAGGGGTGCAAGTATCCCTTTGGATTAGTGCTTTTGTATTTTTTTGGGTAAATATCCAGTAGTGCAGTTACTGGATCGTCAGGTGGTTCTATTATAGCTTTTTAAGGAAGGTCTACTGTTTTCTAAGGTGGCTGCCCTAGTTTGCATTCCCACCAACAGTGAAAGAGGGTTCCTTTTTCTCCACATCCTTGTCAACACTTGTTTCTTGTATTTTGGATTTTAGCCATTCTGACAGGTGTGAGGTTATATTTCATTGTAGTTTTGTTTTTTCCTAATGGCGAGTGATGTTGAGCATCTTTTCACGTGTCTGTTGGTTATCTGTATGTCTTCTTTGGAGAAATGTCTCCTCATGTCTTCTGCCCAATTTTTAATTGGATTATTTGTTTGGGGTGTTTTTTGGTTTGAGTTGTATCAGTTATTTATATATATTGGATACTAACCCTTTATCAGATAAGTCATTTGCAAATATTTTTCCCCATTCCATAGGTTGCTTTTGAGTTCTGTTGATGGTTTCCTTCATTGGGCAGAAGCTTTTTTTTTTTTTTGGTCAGAAGCCTTTTATTTTGATGTAGTCTCAATAGTTTGTTTTTGCTTTTCTTTCCTCTGTCTCAGGAGACCTATCTAGAAAAATGTTGCTATGGGCAATGTCACAGACGTTTCTGCTTGTGCTCTCTTCTAGGATTGTATGGTTTCAGGGCTCACATTTAGGTCTTTAATCCATTTTGAGTTTATTTTTGTGTATGGTATAAAAAAAGTGGTCCAGTTTCATTCTTCTGCATGTGGCTGTCCAATTTTCCCAACACCATTTGTTGAAGAGACAGTCTTTTTCCTGTTGGATATTCTTTCCTGCTTTGTCAAAAATTGACCATATAATTGTGGGTTCATTTGGGTTTTCTATTCTGCTCCATTGAACTATGTATCTATTTTTATGCCAGTATCATATTGTTTTTTAAAAAATACATTTTTAAAAGTTTTAATTTAAATTACAGTTAATATACAGTGTAATATCAGTTTCTGGTATAGAGTATAGTGATTCAACATTTCCATACATCCCCTGATGTTCATCACAAGTGCCCTCCTCAATCTCTCATCACTTATTTAACCCATCTCTCACCCACCCACCTTCTGGTAACCATCAATTTGTTCTGTATAGTTAAGAGTCTATTTCTTGGTTTGCCTCTCTCCCTCTCTCTTTTTTTCCCTTTGCTTGTTTGTTTTGTTTCTTAGATTCCACATATGAGTGAAATCATACAGTACTATATTGTTTCAATCACTACAGCTTTGTAATAAAACTTGAAGTCAGAATGGTGATGCCTCCAGCTTTGCTTTTCTTTTTCAAGATTGCTTTGGCTATTTGGGGTCTTTTGTGGTTCCATATAAATTTTAGGATTGTTCTAGTTCTGTGAAAAATGCTATTGATATTTCGATAGGGATTACATTAAATTTGTACATTGCTTTGGGTAGCATAGACATTTTTACATTTGTTCTTCCAATCCATGAGCATGGAATGTCTTTCTGTTTCTTTGTGTCATCTTCAATTTCTTTCATCAAATTTTTATAGTTTTCAGAGTATAGATTTTTCACCTCTTAGTTTTATTCCTAGGTATCTTTTTTTTGATGCAATTGTAAATGGGAATATATTTTTAATTTCCCTTTCTGCTACTTCATTATTAGTGTATAGAAACACAACAGAGTTCTGCACATTAATTTTATATCCTGAGACTTTACTGATTTCATTTATCAGTTTTAGCAGTTTTTTTAGTGGGGTCTTGTGGGTTTTCCATATATAGTATTATGTCATCTGCAAATAGTGAAAGTTTTACTTCCTCCTTGCCAGCTGAGATGCCTTTTATTTTTTGTTGTTTGTTTGCTGTGGATAGGACTTCCAGTACTATGTTGAGTAAGAGTGGTGAGAGTGGACATCCTTGTCTTGTTCCTGATCTTAAGGAGAAAGCTCTCAGTTTTTCCCCCTGGAGTATGATGCTTCCTATAGGTTTTTCATATATGGCCTTTATTATGTCAGAGGTATGTTCCCTTTAAGCCTACTTTGTTGAGGGCTTTTATCATGGATGGATGTTGTACTTTGTCAAATGCTTTTTCTGCATCTACTAAAGTGATATCATATGGCTTTTACCCTTTCTCTTACTGATGTGTTGTTATTATGTTGATTGATTTAAGTATACGGAACCACCCTTGCCTCCAGGGAATAAGTCCTACTTGATAGTGGTAAATGACTTTTTTAATGTATTTTTTTTAATTCGGCTTCCTAGTTTTTTTTTTAATGTGATTCTTTTTAAATAATAATGACCAACACCCTGTTTCCTTATTGTTTACCTTTCTGTGATAAAAGTGGAATACAGAATCTATGTTGGCGGGAGGAGATGGAGAGTGAGGGGCAGTAGGAATCCAGTGATTTCTACTACATGTGTAAATTTCAAACAGGTATAGGGAGGAAAAAAGATGTTACATAAAATCTAAACGTAAACCAATTCTGCAGAGGCAACCTATGACTCTGGTAGTATGAAAGCAGAATACCACCACACCTAAGCATTTCGGAACATTCCCACGTGCCCAGCCTGTGCGACAAAGCCAGTGGCCCACCTAGGACAATAGGTGCTTCTGGTCCCCTGAAATCTCAGTTGTCATTTTGCTGTCAGAAATGGCATACATTAAAAAAAAAAAAAAAAGAAATGGCATATATTTATTCATTACCCAAGGACTCTTTGAAAGTGACGTCTGCAAAAGCCTGAACATCATATGCTTAGTATTTTACATCATAACTACCCAATGGATCCAGAGAATATATCCTTCATTAATAGCAAAGTGACACAAATAATTTTTTTAAAAACTCATAGTAATGATCCAAATCCAAAATTCATAATGCAATTCTAAATAGGTGGCATATTCTAATTTTGCACTACTGTGTGCTTATAATAAAGGGATATAACACACAATAATTACAAATTGATTAACTTTAAATGTCATTTTAAGGTCAACACAAATATGTATTTCAAGTTTTCTTTCAAACACACACACACACACGCGCGCACACACACACACACACACACACACACACACAAAACCTGTACCAAATGTATATCACAAAACACAAGCTTTCCTAAGTTACAACTACGAATATAAAGATAACATCAATCGGTGTTAGTATAGGAAAGAGAACTGCTGGTTTAGAAAGGTTTTCGGTCTTACCTTATTAATCTCCTTCAGATTTCAGTAGGATATTTGGAGAGTGGAGTTGCAGCATATGTGCATTTAAATTACAGAAATTCAACTTCAACTATAGGCACTTAGCAGGAAGAGAGAGCTACTTCAAAAAAAACAACGGAAATTCCTCCCATTCCATTCAATGAAATTTTGTCCCAGAAAAGAAAAGTGAGAAGAATTGTCTCTTTTCCCAATTTGTTTTAGATCCCAAGTCTTTCATGGTAGGTTCTACAAAGAATAATTTTGTCTATACTTAATCTTGACTTATTTGTTGACTTTAGAATCTAAATCCCTGGCAAGATTGTCTTCTGATGGCATAATGTGTTTCACTAAATCGTAATATCAATGATGTTGGTTCCTAGCCTTTCCCTGTTTCCATCCCTCTACCTGCATGATTATACTTAAGTTCTAGAAACATCATTTTGGCTGCTGCATAACACACTGTAGCAAGAAACCTAGAACGACAGTTACTTGCTGACCCGAATTACTAAAATGATGAGAAGGGACGGAAATGGATAAAGGTTTCCTGGAAAAGATGATCTTTATAGTTATGGAGATTGCTTTAGTTCTTAACACGAGTCCACAAGTTATGTAGTATTAATGTTTCTCCATCACTGGTAGGTATATTTATGGTCCCCTGCCAATGTATCTTTTAAGTTTTTACTTAAATTCCAGTTAGTTAATGTACAGTGTAATATTAGTTTCAGGTGTACAATATAGTGATTCACCACTTCCATCCCTCACTCTGTGCTCATCACAAGTGCCCTCCTTAATCTGTCACCTGTTTAACCCATCCTTCCACCCACCTCCCCATACACACACACACACACACACACACACACTTAAATGTCCAAGAAGATAAGCTTAAGCTGAACTTTTAACCTTTTCTCGTTTTTCAGTAGTTTCATGTTGGCTACAGCGTTTGTGACCTAAAAAGTTTTGAATGCATTTCATTAAACATTTGCTCCAGGAACTGCTATGCTTCTAGAGATTCAGGAGTAATGTTTGCAGTCTTGCCTTATGTCTCACTTAATTCCAAATTTGACATGGGAGACTTTTCTATAAACGGTAGACAGTACATAAAACACAAAGCAGAAACAGTAGACAAAACCACTGAGAACACTGGTCAGGTTAGTTCACAATTTCCCACTGCACATGTAGGATATGGCTTTTAGCTTGGGTCTTTTCTCAACCATGAACTCAAAGGTTAATGCATTTCTGAAGTTCCCTCTAAACCAGACAATTCCCAGAATGGCATCTTACAAGAAGATGATTTTATCTTACCCAGCATGTGACAAATATGACATCATTGTATTTTAAAAACCGAACAAAACAAACAGTACCTTATGGTTCATTTATTTTCCAATAGCAAACTAACAATCTGGAGTATTCTAATAAACTGCTGTTAGGTCTAGGAATATTTTTGGCCAAATTTCTCTTTTTTCTTTGTTACAACTGGTTTGCTAATAGATTTCTTTAGCTTTAGAATTATAATTAGAAGACAGTTACTACTTTGCATAATCAAATTGTAATTGCTGTTTGGGTGAAATCCAACCAATTTAAGCATCAGCACTTCTTAAAAAAAAAAAACAATGTCTGGCAAAAAGAGAATAACAAATGCCATGCTCTAATGATCTAGGTTATCTGATAATGTTTGCCTAACTGTTGAGGTTTTTTTAAGAGGCTAGATAATAAGTGATATTAGAATTACCAATGTATTTTAAGGCTTCATATTTGTAAGCGACAATAAATGAATGTTCGCTGATAAACACTAATGGTTGTGATAAAAAACAAAAATTCACCAGGGGTCAGAAACCAAGCCTAGAGGCGCCTGGGTGGCTAGGTCGTTAAGTGTCTGCCTTCAGCTCAGGTCATGATCCCAGGGTCCTGGGATCAAGCCCCGCATCGGGTTCCCAGCTCGGTAGAGAGCCTGCTTCTCCCGCTACCATTCCCTCTGCTAGTGTTCCCTCTCTCGCTGTGTTTCTCTCTGTCAAATAATATCTTAAAAAAAAAAAAAGAAACCAAGCCTAGTCTTAGGTCTGTCATTTGTTAAATGTGTGCTCCTACATTATCACTTAACATTTCTGAGTCTATGTACTCATTTGTAAAATGAGATTTATGATACCTTACTATGATAGATATCTGCCAGTTTTTTGGATGCCCCGTGGCTTCCTGTGTCTGAGGAATTTCCAAGCACACACAGCTCTCACTTTAGAAGCCATATAGCCCAGTTATAACCTCTGGTTCTATAGAATAAACAAATGTAACCATGTTTCTGGCTGTCCACTCTCCTGTCCACTTTGCAACCTAGTTCTCCAACCTTTCCAAAAACTGTCTTTCAAAAAAAACAAAACAAAACAAAAACCCATCCTTTGTTAAATCAGCCATTCGTTTTCTGTTGCTTACCACCAAGAAGCCTCATTTCTACTTCAAAAATAGATCTCAAATCTGCCCACTTCTCTTTATCTGAACTATCACCCTACTAGTCCAAATTTCCACGATATCTTTCCTGCACTAATGCAGTAGCTCCCTGACTGCTTCCCGGTCTCCATTCTTGCTCTCTTCCAATCTGATCTACGTGTAACAGTTAGAGTGATCATTCCTAAATACAAGAGGAATCATATCATTCTTCTCCATAAACTCCTTCTCACTGACCTAAATATATAATTTAAAGATCTGTAACACAATCCAATATAGCTCCACATGATTCAGCTTCTTATGATTCTGTTTCCTCCTCCAACCTCCTCTCTTGCCACGCTCCCCCAGTTCTGTGCTTCAGCCACACCGGCCTTCTTTCTTCGTGCGGGGCTTTCCTACCTGCTCTCCTTGACCTGGAATACTTTCTTACCAACTCGGTCTGGTTCTTTCTCGGCCTTCAGCATTCAGGTTAAATACACTTAAGCTGGTATTGTATGCCTCAACCTACAATAAGTGTTTCTGTTTATGGCCCTCATAATATCCTGGACATTCCATTTATTAAAATTATTAAAATTTATAATTATATATTTACTTATGTATTATTTGTTTAGAACCTCTCCTCAATTCTATGAGGGTGGGAAATAATTTTTTTTATGAACATAAATGAGAAGATAATCTCTTGCATCTGGGCTCACTGTAAACTTCTTGCCTCTGGGCAAGTTGCTAGAAGAAAAAATAAATCTGATACTACTGCTGTTCATCTTCTCTACCAAGTGAAGAAAGCCATAGGTAATGCAGAGAAAATATGGGGCAGGCAAAGAGAGAGACTCAAAAATATCAATATGTGGATAAACATAATTTTTGTTTAAAAATTTTTAAAGGATAATTGATTATACTACCAAACTTTAAAGAAGAATTAATACCAATTATTTATAAACTCTTCAAAAAATATAAGAGAAGGGAACACTTTACCACTCATTCTCCAAAGCCAATATTATTCTGATAATAAAACCAGATAAAGACGTCACAAGAAAGAAAACTACAAATCAGTATTGCCTACGAATATAGATGCAAAATCCTCAACAAAATACTAACAAACAAAATTAGGCAATATACAGAAAGGATAACACCCCCTAATGACACCTATCCCAAGAATGCAAGATTGGTTTAATGTCTGAAAATCAATTACTATAAAATGTAGAATATAACTAAGGACAAAATTATGTGATCATTTCAATATAGAAAAAGCATTTGACAAAATTCAATACTTTTTCATTAGAAAACACTCAAAATATTAACTAGGAATGGAAGGGAACTTTCTCAACCTGATGAAAGGCATCTACCCAAAATACACAGCTAAAATCATTATTTTTTTTTTTTTAAAGATTTTATTTATTTATTTGACAGAGAGGAGAGAGATCACAAGTAGGCAGAGAGGAAGGCAGAGAGAGAGGGGGAAGCAGGCTCCCTGCCGAACAGAGAGCCTGATGCGGGGCTCGATCTCAGGACCCTGAGATCATGACCTGAGCTGAAGGCAGAGGCTTTAACCCACTGAGCCACCCAGGTGCCCCGCTAAAATCATTCTTAATGCAAAAGACTAAATACTTCTCTCTAAGATCAAGAACAAGAAAAGATGTCCACTTATATTCAACATTGTATTGGAGGTGCTACCGAGGGAAATTAGGCAAGAAAAGGAAATAAAAGGCATCCAGATTGAAAAGGAAGAAGTAAAACTATCCATATTTACAGACAACATGATCTTCTATATATAAAATCCTAAGGAATCCACAAAAACTGTTCAAATTAATAAATGAATTCAGTGAGACTGCAGGATACAAGACTAACATGCAAAAACTAGTGGTTTATTTCTATTCACTAGCAATGGACAATCTCAAAATAAAATTAAAGAAAATGACTTCATTTACAAGAGCAACAAAAAAATAAAATACTTAAGAATAAGCTTTTAAAAAGAAGTGAAGCACATCCAAGATGGTAGAGGAGTAGGAGTCTTTAGTTTCATCTGGTCCAGAATTCAGCTAGACAGCTATCAAATCATTCTGAACACTTCCAAACGCAACCAGAAATCTAAGAAAAGAATAGTTGCAACTCTACAAATAGAAAAGCGACCACTTTCTGCAAGGTAGGAGGTGTGGAGAAGTGAATCTGAGGCGATATATGGGAAGATAGACCACGGGGGAGGGAATCTCCATAAGCCGACTACCAGAAAGTGATAAAGCAGCAGAGCACAAAATGAAAACTTTTAGAAGTCTGCTCTGGTAAGGGACATCCCTGCCTGAAAGACGCTTAGACAGCGAAGTGGGGACAGAATCATAGGTGGGACAGTGTGGTCTCAGGATCCCCAGGGTCATAGGAAGACCAGGGGTGCCTGAGTGCATCAGAGCTCCCAGGCATTGGAGTGGAGAAGCCAGCTGCAATCAATGAGCCCAGAAGTGGGCTCCCAACTGGGGGTTGCCATAAACTGCGAACCATGGCACAGTTGGACCACTGCTCTCTGGACAGAGGCCCAACAAATGGCAGAACCAGCCAGACTCCCCTCCCTCACCCAGGAGTATGCCACAAGAGTCCGCAGGGTTTGGAGACTCCAAACAGGGTTGTGTGCTTGAGACAGAAATGTTCAGTCACAGACTGGGTGAACACGGAGTGTGGATGGAGACCAGGGGACAGAAGTGACTGACTACTTTTCTCTGAGGGTGCACTGAGGAGTGGGACCTGAACTTTCAGCTCCACGGCTGGAGATTGGGGAGGCTGCCATTTTCATTCTCATCCTTTAAAGCTTCACAGAAAGCCTTCAGGGAACAAAAAACACATAGAGCAAACCAAAGCAGATTACTTAGCTTGGCCCCAGGGCAAGGGCAGGGCAGTAGGGGGAAGACACTTGAAAATCAATGCAACAGGCCTCTCCCCCAGAAGATCAGCAAGAACATCTGGCCAAGATCAGTTTACCAATCAAGAAGAATGGCAAAACTCCAGCACTAGGGGGATACAGCACATAGAATTCATGGCTTTCCCCCCATGATTCTTTAGTCTTTCAACTTTAATTTTTTAAAATTTTTTTCTCTCTCATTTTCAACCAATTTCTTATTTTATCAACTCATTTTTAAAATCTTTTTTGGGGGTGCCTGTGTGGATCAGTCGGTTAAGCATCTGCCTTTGGCTCAGGTCATGATTCCAAGGTCCTGGGATCAAGCCCATGTTGGGTTCCTTGCTCAGTGGAGAGCCTGCTTCTCCCTCTCCCTCTGCTTGCCATTCTGTCTATTTGTGCTCTTTCTCTAGCTCTCTGTCAAATAAATAAATAAAATCTTAAAAAAAAAGATCTTTTTAAATTTTCATTTTTTTCAGTTACATTCTATCCCTTCATTGTATTTAATTTTATCTTTGTATATATATAAGTTTTTCTTTCCTTACAATTTTGGGAGGCAGTTTCTTCTAACAGACCAAAATATACCCAAAATCTAGTGTATGGTTCTGCTCCATTTATCTGTCTGATCATATTCTCTTTTTTTTCTTCTTCCTTTTTTTGTTTTATTTTTGTTTTGTTAAAATCTTTTTAAATTTTCATCTTTACAGTTACATTCTATCCTTTTTTAATTTTATTTTTGGATATGTAAATCTTTCCTTCTTTACAATTTTGAGATGTAGTTTCTTCTAACAAACTGACCAAAATACACTGAGGAGATAGTGTATTGCTCTGTTTCTGTTCACCTATTTATATCCCTTCCTTTTGTTGTTGTTGTTCTCTCCTTTGTTTTTTCTTGTTTTTTAATTTCCATTTTTACAGTTACATTCTATCCTGTCATTGTATAGAATTTTATTTTTGCATATATATGTTTTTTTTTCTTTAGAATTTTGGGATCCAGTTTTTAAAAAAAACAGACCAAAATATACACAGAATCCAGTATATTGCTCTATTTTATTCACTTGTCTGATTATATTCTTTTTTTTTTTTTTTTCAGAAAATTTTTTTTCAGTTTCAGGTCCCTTCTTATTTCTTTAGTGTATATTACTCTGGGGTTGTTGTTGCCATTTTAGTATTTTGTTCTCCTGTTCATCTATTCTTCTCTGGACAGAATGACAGGACAGAAAAACTCACCTCAAGAAAGAGAACAAGAAGCAGTACTGACTGCCAGGGACCTAATCAGTATGGACATAAGTAAGATGTCAGAACTAGAGTTCAGAATAATAATTTCGGCCCACCAGCTGGGCTTGAAAAAAAGCATAGAAGACACCAGAGAATCCCTTTCTGGAGAAATAAAAGAACTAAAATCTAACCAAGTAGAAATCAAAAAGGTTATTTTTTTTTAAATTAACATATAATGTATTATTTGTCCCAGGGTCCATGTCTGTGAATCATCAGGCTTACACATTTCACAGCACTTACCATAGCACATACCCTCCCCAATGTGCATATCCCTACTCCCCAAACTCCCAGCCACCCTTAGTTCGTTTCATGAGTTTAGGTGCTCCACATCACTTGGCATCAGAGAAATACAAATCAAAACCACAGTGAGATACCACCTCACACCAGTCAGAATGGCTAAAATTAGCAAATCAGGGAATGACAGATGTTGGGGAGGATGCAGAGAAAGGGGAACCCTCCGACACTGTTGGTGGGAATACAAGCTGGTACAGCCACTCTGGAAAACAGTATGGAAGTTTCTCAAAAAGTTGAAAATAGAGCTACCCTACGACCCAGCAATTGCACT
>CM053606.1:117990867-118027848 GCA_028646535.1 Procyon lotor
TGAGATACCACCTCACACCAGTCAGAATGGCTAAAATTAGCAAATCAGGGAATGACAGATGTTGGGGAGGATGCAGAGAAAGGGGAACCCTCCGACACTGTTGGTGGGAATACAAGCTGGTACAGCCACTCTGGAAAACAGTATGGAAGTTTCTCAAAAAGTTGAAAATAGAGCTACCCTACGACCCAGCAATTGCACTACTGGGTATTTACCCTAACGATACAAATGTTGTGATCCGAAGTGGCACATGCACCTGAACGTTTATAGCAGTAATATCCACGATAGCCCAACTATGGAAAGAACCTAGATGTCCAACAACAGATGAATGGATAAAGAAGAAATCAAAAAGGTTATTAATGAGATGTAATAAATGGAGGTTCTAACTGCTAGGATAAATGAGGCAGATGGGAGAATTAGTGATATAGAAGACTAAATGATAGAGAATAAAGAAGCTGAGAAAAAGAGAGATAAACAACTACTTGATCACAAGGGGAGAATTTGAGAGATAGTGGTACCATAAAGTGAAACAATATTAGAATAACTGGAATCCCAGAAGAAGAAAGAGAAAGAGGACAGAAGGTATATTGGAGCATATTATAGCAGAGAACTTCCTTAATCTGGGGAAGGAAACAGGCATCAAAATCCAGAAGGCACAGAGAACCACCTCAGAATCAATAAAAATAGGTCAACACCCCAACATATAATAGCAAAACTTGCAAATCTCAGAGACAGAGATAAAATCCTGAAAGCAGCTCAGGACAAGAGGTCTGCAACCTACAAGGGTAGAAATGTTAGAATGGCAGAAGACTTATCCACAGAGGCCTGGCAGTCCAGATAGGACAGGCATGATATATTCAAGGTGCTAAAGGAGAAAAATATTCAACCAAGAATACCTTATCCAGCTAGGATGTCACTCAAAATAGAAGGAGTGATAAAAACCTTCCAGGACAAACAGAAACTAAAAGAATTTGTAATCACTAAACCAGCCCTGTAAAAATATTAAAAGTGATTCTCTAAGCAAAGAGAGAGCCCAAAAGTAACACACACCAGAAGAGAACAGAGAAAATATACAAAAATACTCACTTTACAGGTAATATAATAACACTAAATTCTTATCTTTCAAGAGTTACTCTGAATGTAAATGAGCAAAACTCCCCAATCAGAAGACACAAAGTATCAGACTGGATAAAAAAGCAAGACCCATTGATAACGCTGTCTGCAAGAGACTCATTTTAGTCCCAAAGACACCTCCAGATTGAAAGTGAGGGGATGGAAAACCATTTACCATGCTAATGGACATCAAAAGAAAGCTGGGGTGGGGGGTAGTCCTTATATCAGACAAATTAGATTTTAAACCTAAGACTATTTTAAACCTAAGATGAGGAAGTACACTATATCATAATTAAAGGGTCTGTTCAACAAGAATATCTACCAATAGTAAATATGTATGCCCCTAATATGGGAGCAGTCAATTATATAAACCAATTAATAACAAAATCAAGGAAACACATTGGTAATAATATAATAACAGTAGGGGACTTTAACCCCCCCCCTCACTGAAATGGACAATCATCTAAGCAGAAGATCCACAAGGAAATAAGGGCTTTGAATGACACACTGGAGCAGATAGACTTCACACATATATTCAGAACATTCCATCCTAAAGCAACAGAATACACATTCTTCTCTAGTGCACGTGGAACATTCTCCAGAATAGAGCACATACTGGGTCACAAATCAGGTCTCAACTGGTACCAAAAGACTGGGATCATTCCCTGCATATTTTTGGACCACAATGCTTTGAAACTGGAACTCAATCACAAGAGAAAATTTGGGAAGAACTCAAATACATGGAGGCTAAAGAGCATCCTACTAAAGAATGAAGGGGTCAACCAGGAAATTAAAGAATTTTTTTTTTTTAAAGATTGTTTTTATTTATTTGACAGAGAGAAACACAGCGAGAGAGGGAACACAAACAGAGGGAATGGTAGTGGGAGAAGCAGGCTTCCCACAGAGCAGGGAGCCCGATGCGGGGCTTGATCCCAGGACTCTGGGATCATGACCTGAGCTGAAGGCAGCCGCTTAACGACTGAGCCACCCAGGTGCCCCAAAGAAGAATTTTAAAAATTCATGGAAACAAATGAAAATGAAAACACAACTGTTCAAAACCTTTGAGATGTAGTAAAGATACTTCTAAGAGGGAAGTATATAGCAATGCAAGCCTTTCTCAAGAAACAAGAAAGGTCTCAAGTATGCAACCCAACCTTATACCGAAAGGAGCTGGAGAGAGAACAGCAAATAAAAATTCCTCCTAAATCCAGCAGGAGAAGAGAAATAATCAAGATTAGAGCAGAAATCAATGAAATAGAAACTAAAGGAACAGTAGAACAGATTAATGAAACTAGAAGCTGGTTTTTTGAAAGAATTAGTAAGGCTGGTAAACCCTTGGCCAGACTTTTCAAAAAGAAAAGAGAAAGTACTCAAATAAATTAACTCATGAATAAAAGAGATCACAACCAACACCAAAGAAATACAAATAATTATAAGAACATATTATGAGCAACTATATGCCAACAAATTAGGCAATCTGGAAGAAATGGATGCATTCCTAGGGACATAAAAACTACCAAAACTGAAATTGAAAAGAAATGGGAAACCTGAACAGACCCATAACCAGCAAGGAAATTGAAGCAATAATCAAAAATCTTCCAACAAACAAAAGCTCAGGCCAGATGAATTCTACCAAACATTTAAAGAAAAAAAAATACTTATTCTTCTGCAGCTGTTTCAAAAAAATAGAAATGGAAGGAAAATTCCCAAACTCATTCTATGAGGCTAGGATGACCTTGATCCCAAAACCAGAAAAAGATTCCACCAAAAAGAATTACAGACCAATATCCCTGAGGAGCATGGATGCAAAGATTCTCACCAAGATACTAGCTAATAGGATCCAACAGTACATTAAAAGGATTACTCACCATGACCAAGTAGGATTTATTCCTGGGCTGCAAGGGTGGTTCAACATATGCATATCAATCAGTGTGATATACTACATAAATAAAAGGACAAGAACTATATGATCCTCCCAATAGAGCAAAAATCATTTGACAAAGTACAGCATCTTTTCTTGATCAAAACAGCGTAGGAATATAGGGAACATACCTTAATATCATAAAAGCCATATATGAAAAACCCACAGCAGATATCATCCTCAATGGGGAAAAACAGAGAGCTTTTCTCCTAAAGTCAGGAACAGAGAAGCAATGTCCACTATCATGACTGCTGTTCAACATAGTACTAGAAGTCCTAGCCTCAGCAATCTGACAACAAAAAGAAATAAAAAGCATCTGAATGGGCAAAGAAGAAGTCAAACTCTCAGTCTTTGTAGATGACATGATACTACTTTATGTGGGAAACCCAAAAGACTGCATCCCCAAATTGCTAGAACTCATCCAGAAATTCAGCAAAGTGGCACGATATTAAATCAATGCAGAGAAATCAGTTGCATTTCTATACACAAACAATGAGACAGAAAAAAGAGAAATTAAAGAGTCAATCTCATTTACATTTGCACCCAAAACCATAAGAAACCTAGGAATAAACCTAACCAAAGAGGCAAAAGATCTATACTCTGAAAACTATAGGATACTCATGAAAGAAATTGAAAAGACACAAAGAAATGGAAAAATCTTCCATGCTCATGGATTGGAGGAACAAATACTGTTTTTGTTTTTTAAGATTTTATTTATTTATTTGACAGAGAGAGAGATCACAAGTAGGTGGGGGGGGGGGGGGGGGAAGCAGCCTCCCTGCTGAGCAGAGAACCCAACGTGGGGCTCGATCGAGGACCCCAAGACCATGACCTGAGCTGAAGGCAGAGGCTTTAACCCATTGGGCCACCCAGGCGCCCCAGAACAAATATTGTTAAAATGTCTATGCTACTTAGAGCAATCTACACGTTCAATAAAATCTCTATCAAAATATCTTCAACTTTTTTCACAGAGCTGGAAAAAATAATCCTAAAATCTGTTAGAACCAGAAAAGATCCCGATAGCCAGAGGCAAATTGAAAAAGAAAACCAGAGCTGGAGGCATCACAATTTCGGACTTCAAGCTCTATTCAAAGCTCTATTACAAAGCTATAATCATCAAGACAGTATGGTACCGACCCCAAAACAGACACATAGGTCAATGGAGCAGAACTGAGAACCCTGAAATAGACCCTCAACTCTATGGTCAAATAACCTTCGAAAAAGCAAGAAAGAATACCCAATAGAAAAAAGTCTCTTTAACAAATAGTGTTGGGGAAATTGGACAGCTACATGCAGAAGAATGAAACTGGACCATTTCCTTACACCACATACAAAAAATAGATTCAACAATGGATGAAAGACCTAAATATGAGACAGGAATCCATCAAAATCCTTGAGGAGAACACAGGCAGCAACCTCTTTGACTTTGGCTGCAGCAACCTCTTGCTAGACACATCTTCAAAGATAGGGGAAACAAAGGCAAAAGTGAAATATTGGGACTACATCAAAATAAAATGCTTTTGCAGGGGAAAGGAAATAGTTGACAAAACCAAAAGACAACCAGCAGCATGGGAGAAGATATTTGCAAATGACATATTAGATAAAGGGCTAGTATCCAAAATCTCTAAAGAACTTAACACCTAAACTCAACACCTAAAGGACAAATAATCCAATCAAAAATAGGCAGAAGACATGAACAGACATTTTTCCAAAGAAGACATAGAGATGGCCAACAAACATGTGAAAAAATGCTCCACATCACTCAGCATCAGGGAAATACAAATCAAAACTACAATGCGATACCACTGCACTCTAGTCAGAATGGCTAAAATTAACAAGTCAGAAAACAACAGATATTGGTGAGGATGTGGAGAAAGGAGAACCCTCCTACACTGTTGGTGGGAATGCAAGCTGGTATAGCCACTCTGGAAAACAGTATGGAGGTTCCTCAGAAAGTTGAAAATAGAGCTATGCTATGACCCAGGAATTGCATTATTAGTTATTTACCCCAAAGATACAAATGTAGTGATCTGAAGTGGCACCTGCACCCCAATGTTTATAGCAGCAATGTACACAATAACCAAACTATGATAAGAGCCCAGATGTCCATCGATAGGTGAGTGGATAAAGAAGATGTGGTATATATATACACAATGGAATACAACTCAGCCATCAAAAAAAAAAAAAAGAAGAAATCTTGCCATTAACAATGACAAGGATGGAACTAGAGGGTATTATGCTAAGTGAAATAAGTCAACCAGAGAGACAATTATCATATGATCTCACTCATATGTGGAATTTAAGAAACAAAACAGAGGATCATAGGGGAAGAGAGGAAAAAACTAAACAAGATGAAACCAGAGAGGGAGACAAACCACAAGAGAATCTTAATCATAGGAAACAAACCGAGGGTTGCCAGAGGGGTGGGGTTGGGATGGAGGGATGGGGTAACTGAATGACAGACATTAAAGAGGGCACATGATGGTAGGGATAGGGTGGCTGGGTTGTGGACATTGGGGAGGGTATGTGCTATGTTAAGTGCTGTGAAATGTGTAAGCCTGACGGTTCACAGACATGTACCTTGGGGCAAATAATACATTATATGTTAATAAAAATTAAAAAAAAAAAAAGAGGGCACATGATATAATGAGAACTGGGTATTATATAAGACCGATGAATCACAGGCCTGTACCTCTGAAACCAGCAATACATTATATGTTAATTAATTAAATTTAAATTAAAAAGGTTAAAAAAGAAACATTTCATAATAGAGGTCAATTCATCAAGAATACATACCAATTCTAAAATTCATAATACAAATTCTGATAAACTGAAAAGTTAAGGAGTAGACAAAATCACTAAAGATGTAGAAAAAAAATCAGTAATATACAGAACCAGCGGTCACAAGTAGAAAAAAAAATCCGTAACTATGCAGAATTCTTGAATAACATTATGAAAGAGGAAAAATAGTAAAGCATGGCTTAAAAAAGAAAAAATTAAGATGGCAAAAAATTCTAAACATGTCAGTTTAATTATAATGAATGCAATGACTTAAATATCTTATTTCAAAAATATGCTATATATTTCTCTTTTCTGGATTGTTTTCTCAGTTATTAACAATAAGAAGAAAAAATGTATTGTGCTTCTTACTTTTTACAATAAGAGCTAATTCTATTCATCTAATTTTAAGAAGAAACAGCCAAACAAAATTTGGGAAGTACACATAAAGAAGTGCTTAGAAGGAGTTACTACTGGGATGCCTGGGTGGCTCAGTCAGTTAAGCACCTGTCTTCAGCTCAGGTCATGATCCCAGGGTACTGGGATGGAGTCCCACATTTGGCTCCTTCCTCAGGAGGAAGCCTACTTCTCCCTCTGCATGCTCCTCCCGCTGCTTGTGCTCTCTCTCTCTGACAAATAAATAAATAAAAATCTTTAAAATAAAAAAGGAGTTATTGCTAAAAATAGAAAAGTATTAAATGTTAATAATAGAAAAGAAGAAAGATCTACAATTAATGATGAAAATTCTACTTAAGAAGCTAACAAAACAGGGAACTTAAAGTCAAAATAATCAGAAAGAAGAAAATAACAAAGATGGAAAAAGAAATCAATGAAATAGAAAATGGACACAACAGAAAAAATCAATATACACAAAGGTTGCTCTTTGAGAAGAGCCATAAAATTGATCAACTGCTAATAAGATTGGTTAAAAAAAAGATAGACAATATACTCACCAATATCAGAAATGAGAGAGGGAACATTACTATAGAATCTACAAATATTAGAAAAAATAAGGTAATATAATGAAGAACTATATGTTAGTAAACTTGACATCTAATTTAATGTAATGGGTAAATTTAATGAAAGATACAGATTACAAAACTGACTCAAAAAGAAACATACAATCTAAATAACATTATATCGATTTTAAAAATTAAATCTATAATTAAAAACACTTCTACAAAGAAAACTCCAGGTCAAGACGGTTTCACTGGTAGACCTATCCTTTAAGGCAAAGTAAGAGCAGACCTAAAACAAACCCAGAAAAAAGAGAGGATGAGGAAACACTTCCTAATACATTTTATGAGGCTATCATTAAACTTATATTAAAATCAGACAAAGAGATCCAGGTAAATAAAATGACAGGTCAATGGATGGAAATAAATGAGTCTTAACAGAATTTTAGCAAAAATGGATGCTTCAGTATGTAAGGGTAAAGTTCACTTTTTGGTCAAAGACCAATTGATATAATTCAACATATAATAATTTTTAAAAGTATGCTCACATAAATAGATGCAAAAATTTCTCTTACTACAACATCTATTGAGGAGAAAAACCCTCAGCAAATTAGGAAGAGTAGTTTCTTTTTTTCTTTTTTTCTTAAAGATTTTATTTATTTATTTGTCAGAGAGAGAGAGAGAACAAGCAGGCAGAGGCAGGCAGAGGCAGAGGGAGAAGTAGGCTCCCCGCTGAGCAAGGAGCCCGATGTGGGACTCGATCCCAGGACCCTGGGATCATGACCTGAGCTGAAGGCAGCTGCTTAACCAACTGAGCCACCCAGGTGTCCCGGAAGAGTAGTTTCTTACTTTCATAAAGAAACTTAAGCATACTGACGCTACTACGCATTGGTGAATACATAAAGCCCCTACAGCTCTCATACATTACTGGTGGGAACGTAAAATGGTACAACTACTTTGAAAAAGTTTGGCGGTTTTTAAAAAAAATTTAATATAAATGGCCATATGACCTATTAATTCAACTCTTGGGTATTTAAAAATGAAAACATACTCCACACAAAAGCATACCTAGATATTCACAGCAGCTTTATTCCAACTCTAAACTAGATACAACCCAAATATCCATCAGAGGTGAAGAGATAATCAGATTATCATGTCCTTGCACAATGAAATACTCTTTGGCAGTACAATGTAACACACTACTGACAAATACAAAAAAAAACAGTAAATCTTTTAAAAAGTCATGCTGAGTGAATGAAGATTCCCAAAAATACATCATGTGTGATTCCATTTATATGAATTCTAGAAAAGACAAAACTAGTCCATAGAATATTGGCTGTCTAGTGCTAAAGGTCAGAGGACAGGTTGCCTGGGAAGGGGTACAGTAAAACTGTTTTGGGGCGATGAACATATTCTGCATCTTGATTATGGCATTAATTATAGGGTACATAGATTTGTTATGACTCATTACAGTGTATATTTAAAGTGGGTGCATTTTCCTACATGAATTATACCTCAATAAACTTGACTTAGAAGCAAACTGAACAAATATCTACAAATTGAATAATCATAGGAAAAGCAAAATTCCACATGTTTATTGGATGAGGTAAGTTACTGTAAGTTACTGTTTGAATGAAAATGCTATTATGAAAAGACTGAATAAGGGTTTCCTTTACAATAAGAAATAATAGAAAATGCAGTGATAGTGTTTCTCTCTGAGAGGCATAGATAACTAATAATGTTATTAAGTGTAAGTCTTAATGAACTTGAATGATTATTCTACTCAAAGTAAAGCCAAGACATAGAGGTATTCATCAGCACTAGCAACCTGTATTAATTTTCCTAGAGGACCTATAACAAATCACCACCAACTGTGTGGCTTAAAACAACAGAATTTTATTGTCTCACAATTCTGGAAGCTAAAGATGAAATCAAGATGTCAAAGAGCCATATTTTCTTAGTCCTTCTGTGCTGCCATAAGAGAATACCACAGAAATTTACTTCTCACTGTTCTGGAGCCTGGGAGTCTGAGATCAGGGTGCCACATGATTGACTGAGGGTTGTCTTCTGGGCTGCATACTTCCCGTTCCCTGACTTGGTAGAGTGGGCAAGGGACCTCTCTGAGCCTCATTTCTAAGGGCACTAATCCCATCTGCGGTGGCTCCACCCTGATGACCTAATCAGCAGGCAAAAGGCTTACCTCCTAATACTATCACTTTGGGGATTAGGTTTTGATAAATGAACTTGGGAGGGGACACATTCAGCACCTTCTCTGAAGGCTCTGAGGAGAGAATCTATTTCATGCCTTTTTCTTAGCTTCTGGTATTGCTGCCAATAGATAAATCAATCCAATCTCTGCCTCGTTGGCTTTCTCCCTGTGCATCTTTTGTCTACTCTCCTTTTTTCTTCTATGGATATCAGTCATACTGGTTTACAGCCCACCCCAAAGACCACATCTTAATTTGATTATATCTGCAAAGACCTTATTTCCAAATAAAGTCTCATTCCCAGGTACAGGGGATTCGGGCTTTGTCATATCTTTTGGGGGACATGATTCAATCCATGCATGCTCCAGATAACTGGCACACACAGACCAAAAACCTTTATCCTATTACATCACTTATACTCTCTTACAATTTACAACTCTTCTGCAATTTCTCAATTCCAACATGAGTGTCCAGTACTTGTTTCTCCTTGTTTCTCTTTTGGTAAATGTCTACATTGTTTACTATAAAATCAGCAGATTTTATAAAACCGTTTACTTTAAAAGCAGCAGATTTCAATTAATATATGCCAAGAAATACTACATACAATCTTTAAAATACATAGACATACTAGAACAGTCTTCATGAACCGCACATGGGAGTCAGCCCAGTGGCATCCCCTGCAACTCCCCACAACAGGCAGAATTAACAGGAGTGGAAGTTTTTCCTCCAACACGGACTCTCCTGGGTGCTTCACGTTCTCTTTTCTGAGACTCACAGCTTTTACCACCATGCCTAGTTACCCTCTGGGTCAGTTTAAACACCCAAGCAAACCCCTTTTGCACTATGGAAGAATTTAGTGTTGTTAGCAGCTACCTTCAAGCAACCCAATTCACCAGAAGACTCGTGTGTCAACAGCTTGGCACACATTCCAAGACTAGAAAAATTCCTTCCAACTACTGCTATTCTTCACATCCCTGGCTAATCTGTAAGTTCCGTACTCTGGATTTCAACTCTTTCTTTCTTTCTCCCCAGATTTCCATTACTAATCTGGGCATGATTCATTTATTATCTGTGCCCAGCTTCATCATCTTTTTTGAATCAAGCTAAAATCATTGTCTTGGCTAATGAATCGCTGACCTCTGCCCACAAGAAACCTCTGATTGGCATTTGCCTTATTTACTGACCTTTGGCCTCTTATTCATTTCCTGAGCCAAACTACAGTATTGGAATTCCTTTCTGGATGGACTCTTCAAGGGCTCACACCCCTATCTCTTTATACTCTTAAAGTTCATTTTTCTCAACTCTCCATAGAAATCAAGACTGCTAGTATTTTTCCCTAGCGATTTAAAAAATACTAAAGATGACATATCTATAATTAGTAACTCATTCTCCATTCACAGTTTCTTTTGGAGGGGGTTGTTGACTTTTATAATCAGGCATTACTAAGTGAATAAGTGATGAAAACTTCAGCGAGAGATGCATCGTTTAGAGAGTGTTGTGCCCACTGTTAGCACTGACACTCCTTTAACCCCCAACCCCAAAGTAGTGCCCCCCAATATGCTGCAAATAATTCTTTTCTGTTAATGATATTTAGTTCCAAAGAAGCACTACTCATTCATATGTTCTCTCACACAGTCTTGCTCTCTCTGCTTAGTTTCTACACTGAAGAACTTGAAATACTCTGAGTACTCCAACTCTATAATGCACTCACCCCCATCCCTAAAACCTTCCCCAAAAGAAAAGACTGTTTCTTCCTAAAATTGATCAAGCAATATTCCACAGGTAAGTGGACTCCATTGCATTTATATAATGCAGGACTCATGATGGCCTTGCAAGGCAGTCTAGGACACTTACCCCCAACCTTCCCTGGCTCCCTCCCTCACTGGGCTCCGGCCTGCACCACAGTCTCACTCAATTATCCCTCCTTACCTGCCCTTTGCCCCACCTCTTCTATCACAGGTATCTGTCCCCGATAAAACACTTGTATTTAATCCTGCCTTGGCATTTGCTTCTCAGAAGACCCAGCCTAACACATCAGGATTAATAACTTATTTAAACTTGTGTTTTCCTGAAACTAGCAACTTTTAAATGGGTCCTCAGAAAATGGGTAAACAAAAAGGGATTTGGTAAAGTAGGTCTCAGATAGAGTTCCTCCTTCTCCATTCCATTCATTCCCACCTTGAAAAAGAGACTAACCCCCCCCAAAAAATAAATAGGCTTTTGAATAGTTGTATTAAATAGCTTTCCTAATATTAAGAGATTCTTCTTTATGTACAAATTCATCCAGTACTAATAAAAAGACAGCAAGTTAGAAACTGTTACTTGAAATAAGCTACGTAGGTGTCTGTTTCAAGGATTCAACTGTAAGCTCCTAGAGTGCTGACATCCCATTTCATCCATTTTCTTACTGAGTACTGGGTTCGTAGCAGGTACTCAATAAATAATCCACTGAATGGGAGCAGGAAATGCTCAATCGCAGTGATGTATAAAGTTGGGGAGGTAGTTCCTAGACCTTTCTAGGGATATGAAAAAACATAAAATATATCTATTATCTTCATTATATGAACCATAGAAAATGAACTTCAAGTTCCATTTTACAAAATATAGAAAGCAAACATCAACAAAAATCTTCTTAGCTATAGTGGGAATAAGTGAAAAAGTGAGAAAGAATTTATTTTAAACTGTTGAGAAACTCCCTAACAGGGATACTGTATTGGTTAAACATGGTTATCTTGCCTTTCTAAGAATTGTCCAATACATAACATCTGGATTTAAGAGAATAAGTTGCAATAATCATGTGGCTAGAGCCATAGATTATACATATACATATATCATGCATATGTATACTACATATTATATAAGATATAGATATCCTGGGCGCCTGGGTGGCTCAGTCATTAAGCGTCTGCCTTCGGCCCAGGTCATGATCCCAGGGTCCTGGGATCGAGCCCCGCATCAGGCACCCTTCTCGGAAGGAAGCCTGCTTCTCCCGCTATCATTCTCTCTGCTTGTATTCCCTCTCTCACTGTGTTTCTCTCTGTCAAATAAATAAAATCTTTAAAAAAAAAAGATATAGATATCCTTTTACCAATAAACTTCACCATACTATAGACGTACTCAGACTTCATTATTTATACACTGCCAACAGACAGAATTATATTTCTCCTTTATAAACAAAAAGAAAAGTTCTGTATCTTCCTACCATGTTAGGTAAAGGAGTTTCTTTAAAACAAAATATTGATCCACTTAGAAGATAGTGGAAAGTTGACATTTACAAAATAATTCCATGACAGCAAATGGAAATAGAACCAAAAGGATTGAGAGTTGGATAATTAGATCCCACAATGATTCCTTCATTGTCATTAAGAAGAGCAATTTATTTCACCAACTGTTGGCATATTTGTGATGATTAAATTCCTACTACAGCAATGAAAACAAGTGTATCATGGAAATCTCAAACAGTGAAGCTTTAACTAGTATTTCCCATAATAGATGAATACGTCTAAATTATACCTTGTCGTTGGGGAATTTTTGCTGTACATTAATGGATTTAAAATCTAATTAACTCACTTATACTGTTTAAGAACACTACAGTAACACTGACTCGACTCATAACTTTTAGGTACACTTGGTAAACTGGAGAAAGTGGAAAAAATATTCCACATACCAGAGGCAGAAAAGGCAGAAGAATTTTTCTTTCTTTCCTTTCCATCATTTTCCCCAGAACCTATTGTAAGTGGGATGAAATTAAAGAAGAAAGATATATCTAAAACAATCTATGGTAATTTAAAATGATTAATTCTAGGTCTTTTAACATAAAACGCTCTAGTGGAAATTTTAGGTAGAGTAAATTGTGTCGAACTGTAAGTTGTCACTAAAGTATCTGACATCGGGAAGTCTAATTTTTGCACTACAAGCTTAGGAAGAAAATAAAACCATCGTTCTTCACATTTCAAATTAACATGTCACTTTTCCTATGAGTCAACCAAAAAAGATATGAATTGAAGTACCTACCAGTTTTAGGGCATGATAAAAAACATTTCAGGATGAGCCTCCAGTGAAAGGAACTAATCCTAACGAATTTAACATGTGCTTTATATGAAAAAAATTAGAAAAGCAAATAATTCTATGTAGTTAAACAGATGTAACGAACACATGAAAATTTTCAACTGAAGGTTAAGGAAAACAAGGAAGCCTATAATTTTAGAAAGTATGACAAATTTGATAACAGAATAGAAAAATACGTAGTCTTCTAGAAGAGATATTTTTGATTTAATATAGAAACCAATGAAATTCTAATTATAAAAAGTGAATAGGTAGAAAAGAAACATTTATTCCTTTCCCAAGGATACTATTTTCCTATTTAGCTGTCTGAAACCATTCAAATGAATAGAGGACGTCTCAAAAAATTGCTTACAAAATTTCATTATAAATGGCTTTTGGTAAAAAAATACAGTATACATCTTAAAAAATAAGTGAGCTTTCATGCTATAGCATTTTCTTTCTTTTCTTCATTCAACAAATATTGATGGAGCCCCTAGCACATAATTAAGCATTATTTTAGTGCTAAGTATACAACATGAACAAGATGGACTAAAATCCTGGCCAACATGGAACTTACTTTCTAGGTGAAATAAATGACAAGCAAGAAAATAAGTAAAGGTCTAGTATGTTCCATTCCGCTAATCCATTGTCATTCTGCCATAATATTGTCCTTTGATTTAATGCTACTGGATGTAGTTCAAGTAAAATTATGTGATAGAAGCCTTCTGATATTTCCATAAACCCTCTTGGCCCAGTTCTTAGGTAGATCGGTCTTAACAGGATTACCATGATATAAACCAAGGATCATGAAACTTTTTCTGTAGTAAGTCACATATAAATATTTTAGGTTTTGCAGGCCACCTATGATCTATGTCACATGTTCTTCTTTTTTTTAACCCTTTAAAAATGTAAAACCATTCTTACCTCACAGGCTATACAAAAATGTGCCAGGGGCTGAATCTGGCCTGCAGCCATAGCTCTCCAACCTCTGCCCAAAATCTGAGCATCTGAGTATCCCTGCTTTTAAGTGCCTACGCTCAGTACCACATTTCATGGGATTTTTGTTACATTTATTCTTTTGCTCTTTATTATTCATTTTCCAAAATTTAATGAAACATTCTTTTCTAGAGCTACAATACTTTCAATCAGAGCAGCCTCAAAGTTCCAAAGACCACAGCTACCTGCTCTATTTCACACAAGCAACAGAGAAACATTCTTGGCAAAAAACCCTTCCTAAGTCAATATGCTTTAGAGAGATTTGGTGGTGGAGATTTTAGACGCTCTCTATTGACTTCCTGGGGCAGATGAATAGAAAGTCTAATGTTCCCTTACCTTGCTGGAGGAACATCAATGTTGGAAGAAACAACTTTTCGTTTTTGCTCGAGGAGACAGATGGAACGAGTGTTTTCTTTCTCATGGTCAAGGGCTCGGTTGGCTTTTTTGGTGTCTGCTGTTTTCACATCTTCCTCCATGGCCAAGGGGAACAAGTGTTGATGAGACATTTTTTTACTAGAGTCACGTTTTAAGTCCTCTGGTTGAAATGTGAAGGTCATTTCCCGCTTAATGCTCCCCACCTGTGAAAAGAAATGCAAAAATTCTTACTTGCCCAGAACATCAGCTTTGCAAGACTATATGCAGATGACCCTAGAAAAGACCACAGATTGGAGACTTCCTTGTTCACGTTGAAGATTTTATAGTTTAAATGAGAAAAATGTAACAGAGAGATAAAATAACTGACATCATGAAGTAATAGACATTTGATGCATCATCTGTTATAATGCAAAAAAACAGCATCATAAACATAAGAGGAACTTTTCAGGCATACAAAAACTTTGAGGACTTGAAAGCATAATGCTTCTAAAATGAATTTAAAAATTTAATACATCACTGGTTTCTCTTCTACAACAGAGAAAGTCAAGTAAGTAAATAAATTCTTTTTTTTTTTTAATTTTTATTAACATATAATGTATTACTTGCCCCAGGGTACATGTCTGTGAATCATCGGCTTACACATTTCACAGCACTTAACAGCACATACCCTCCCCAATGTCCATAACCCCGCCACCCTATCCCTACCCACCCACACCCCCTCACCCCCGGCCACCCTTAGTTTGTTTCTTAAATCTAGGAGTCTCTTATGGTTTGTCTCCCTCCCCATCCCTTCCTGTTTCATTTAAGTAAATAAATTCTTAAATATTTCACACTAATTATGTTGAATAGAAGAGTGTTATAAACATAAAATGAGCTTTATCTTTAACTATGAATAATGATCTTAACCATACTCTTTAGTTCATGAAGAACTGTTTTTTATCTTTTATACACAGCAGTTAAGATCTTAATGAAATCTCTTATTAGTATGATGATAAAAAAGTCATTAATTTTTCTTATCATTTTTGACTAAATGCAACAAGGCTTAAGGTTTAAGGCAAATATAAAATTAAGCCTCAGGGGCTTGACTTTTGTTATTTCAGAATTTGTGATGACTAAAAACAAAGACTGAAGTCAAAGAAAGATTTTTGTAAAGGTGGTTGGTATTCTAAGTGAGGTTTGGGATGAATTTGTTAAAGTCACGAGTGTACAAAGAAGAGCCAAAGGGAGCTCCTGGGGAGCTCAGTTGGTTAAGCATCTGCCTTTGGCTCAGGTCATGACCTCAGGGTCCTAGGATGGTGCCCAGTTTCTGGCTCCCTGATCAGCAGGGATCTTGCTTCTCCCCCTCCCTCTTCCTCTGTCCCTACCATGCTCATGCTCTCTCTCCTATCTCTCTCTCTCTCTCAAATAAACAAATAAAATCTTAAAAAAAGAAAAGTAAAAAAAAAAGAAAAAAGAAAGAAAAGTGATCGGTACTCCACTGCTCAGTGGAGTATGTTTCAAAATATACACACCTGTAAGACATGTCACAGGCCCATTCAACAGTTATCCCTTTTGTGGACTTAGTCTATAAAATCAATAAATCTTCACTTACTAAATAAAGGATATGCTTATTTTTTCTTTTTAATTTTATGTAGGAGGAAAAGCACAAAAAATTTGATCAAACAGATTTAGAATTACAGAAGCTAAAGCCTCAAACATAAGACATTTTCAGAAAAAAAATGAGAGTATGTGTGTTCAATAATAGCAGACTGGCAACATATGATATTAAAGACCAGAAATTTTCAGACTAAAGGGTGCATGTTAGAGTCACAGGACTCGCTCACATATGAGAATTTCCAGAGCCCAGGGATGAACTTGTGCCTTGGAACCCATTTGGCTGGAATGTATCTTTCATATGAACACAGAGCTCTAAACTGAGCTCTCTTCTCTCCTTGGCCGGTATTGTCAGGGCAAAATGATCTTCTTCCGTGGGGTTCCTGTCAGAACCGTGGCCCAGGAAAATGATTAGCCACTTTTGGTCTTCTTGCAACTCATGCAAAAGTTACCAGTAATTCTTAAAATGCGTGCTTTGAAGAGCTCTTGTAATGGCATCAATACACAACAAAAAAACATATAAAAAAAATTTCAAACTTCAAAAAATGCAATGAATGTTCAATAAAAGTGTAGCTTAGAAAATTGACAAATGTAGTTACTAATATTTCAAATACCCAGCAGGAGTCACTTTCTGTGTAACTTGTTCTGCCTGAGATAGGAGAGGGAAGCGCACCTTATTCCAAGCTTACGTTAGAACCAGGATACGGATACGTTAAACATCAGGCATAGAAGATGAAAACAAAGGCCTGGTTTTGACGATCATAAATAGTTTCCCCTCTAAGTGCCAAGTATTGCATTAATTAAATATTTAAGTAGTCATTAGTATCAAGTTGTAGCAATAATTGACATCTATACCTCCCCTGGGGCCAACTATACTAGTTAAGTGAATTCAGTCCAAAGACAGGGTTAGTGGAGAATATTACAGGAAGCTCAGCTTTTAGTTTCAAAATTTTAGGGGAAAAAATTCAGCATTTTAAAGCAAATTAATACAAAGTAGGATAAATTTCCTACAGAAATTATGTTATAATTATATGTCATGCTCTTAGCCAAGACTTCATAAAAATTATAGTAATAGTCAACAATGTAAGCTATAAATCTTCTATAGTATAGCCTAAACAAAAAATAAATCTCTCAATAGTAATCAAGAAATTTTAGCAACATAATAGATTCCAAAGATTATTTAGCCCAAACTCCTTATATTAAAAGTGGAATTAAAAGGAATTAGAAAAGGAACAAAGAGGACAAAAAAATACAGCGATGAGAAAGAGATTTTAGATACTTTGAGTCACGGATTCTACTGTGTGTAAATCTGGTGGAAGGAGTGGGTGACAGGTGTAGATCTTCATTATATTACTAAGCTTTAAAGTTTACATATAGAGACTACATGTTCTTATTAATACTCTCTACTCTGTATCAGATATTAACATTTAAAAGATTTTTAGAAAGAAGAGTTTACAGGAAAGTAGAGTGTAGGGAGGGTAGATGAAGTTAAATCTTGAGAAACTGGGCTCTGAAATAGGTCAGAGAGATAGGGTGGTGGCTGGAGAGGATGCCAGACAAGGGAAAATGTTCTAAGATGACAGGTAATGGAGCATGTTTGAATGCTGAGTCAGAATGTAAAGTAAGGGATGAGTAAGCTTAGTAGTAGCAGAAAGGGATAGGACTAATGTCTAGTGGTTGCACCTCTAGCAGAAGAACAGAACAAAAGGAACATATGAACACTGATTAAATTTGCACCTCTATTAGATTAGCAGAAAGAAGCAGCTAAAGGAAGATATGGTTCCACTTATATGAGATTTCTAGAAAAGGCAAATCTGCAAAGACAAAAAACAGATTAGTGATTGCCTGGGGTTGGGGATAGGAGCAAGAACTGACAGTAAATGCACTTCAGAGAACTTTCTACGGTGGGGGAAATGTTCTAGAACTGGACGGTAATGATATTTGTATAATGCTATAAATTCATTAAAAATAATTGAACTGTATTCTTAAAATGAGATGAATATCATGGTATGTAGATTATACCTCAGCAGTACTGTTAACTTTAAAAAAAAAAAAAAGGAAGAACTAAGCCAAGAGTAACCAGTGTGGAAAGTATATTCACAGAATATACTGAACACAGCTTAGACCAGAATTTGGGAATTCTGAGACCAGAAATTGGGAAACGGTGCTTGTAAAGTGGCTTCCATAAAGTCTATGAGTATTTTTTTTTTTTTGAAACACAGGTGAAATGGCAAGCCAGGCTGCGGCAAGCAATTGTATGATTATATCCTGCATAGTGGTAAGATGGGGCTCAATCCAGCCCCCACTCAAGCTGCGTCCGCTGGCTTCATCACCCATGGAAGAGAGACACTTTTCTAATTCTTCCACATGGAGAGGAATTTTTGTACTTCATCTGTCCAAAAAAGGGCACTGTTATTTACTTTTTCCCCAATTCGCACACTGCCCCGGTGACAAAAGTAAAAGTCTTAGGATGATCTACATGACCTGGGCCATGTTAGCTTCCTTTCTAGAAGCAGATATCAATTAATTATGTGACTCCTATGAGTTGGATAGTTTTGATAATAGAAATATTGAGGGTATCAGAAGAAGCACTCTGTGCTACAGTTCAGAAGGAGGCAAAGGGCTCAACATGGAAGACGGCCAGAAGACAAACCCGTACACACAATCTAGAAGCCCCGAGAGACAAATCATGAAGAGAAAAGGCAAGACT
The DNA here is from genome assembly GCA_028646535.1 of Procyon lotor. Taxonomy (NCBI): domain Eukaryota; kingdom Metazoa; phylum Chordata; class Mammalia; order Carnivora; family Procyonidae; genus Procyon; species Procyon lotor. Next base: position 118,009,558 of record CM053606.1, read on the forward strand.
TTTCCTGCCTTTTCTTCAAAAAGTTGACTAGTAATTTCTAGGAGGAAATACAAGGTTAGGGTTTAGGAATGATCTTAGTCTAGATTAAGAAAAAATAAACTGTCCCCTGCCCAGGAAAGGATTCAGCTATCTCACACTGATAAGACTGGACGTTGGATGGTTGTAGTATTTGGTCTAGGCTGTCACATTTAAGATGGGCAATGACAGGGGTGCCTGGGTGGCTCAGAGGGTTAAAGCCTCTGCCTTTGGATAGGGTCGTGATCCCAGGGTCCTGGGATAGAGCACCGCATCCGGCTCTCTGCTCAGCAGAGAGCCTGCTTCCCCCTCTCTCTGCCTGCCTCTCTGCCTACTTGTGATCTCTCTCTCTCTCTCTCTCTGTCAAATAAATAAATAAATAAATCTTTAAAAAAAAAAAAGGTGGGCAATGACAAATTGGAACCAACACAACAGAATGATCAGCATGACAGAGGATCTTATTGGGAAAAACTGGGAATATTTGGTCTAGAAAACAAAAGGTTTATGCCCCTGCTCAGCTGCTCTTAGACAAATGAAGAGCTCTCTTGAAGAAGGGGAATTTGAGTTCTCCTGTGTGCCTCTGGAAACAAGATCAATGGCTCATTTCTGCTTCTAGCTAACTCTCTTTTGACCTTATAGTTTACTGCTCTTCCTCTTTTCTTCCTCTTTTACCACATTGTAAATGAAATATGGCGTATCAATAAGAAATACTACTTTCTACTTAACTGCGTTTTCATGAAGTCATAAATGTTAAGTAGGTAGGTTCTCAGAAGCTACCTCGTCTCACTTAAACATTTTATTTTTCACTGTTTCTATAGATTTTAATTATACCTTTCATTTTAAAAAGTATTATAAAATATATGTTTGTTATTAAATTTTCAATAAAATGTGTGTAAAATAAAATAGCAAAAGCTTTCTATTCTTTCGTCTCCTTTTCCCAGCCCTGCCCAGTCAGGTCCTATCTATTAACAATTTACCTTAAGTTACTTAAAAAGCATAAATACCTATCAGTGTATACATACTGTTTGGAGCATCTACACATGAATGTGATTATACTAGATGTGTTATGCTGCAACTTATTTTCTCACTTCACAATAAATCATGGGCAACTTTTCATGTTAGTAGTAGATCTACTAACTTTTAAAACACTGAAAACTGTAACAGTTCATGAGATCAGATTTTTTAATTGATCTCTTCTTGACAGACACTGAGGTTCTTTTCAATTTTTCATTATTAAAAATAATCCTACAATGAACATCACTCTAAACGTATGAATATAGCTTTACGCATTTGCGCAAACTTTTTTTTGCAGGAAAAAATTCCTGGAGGTTGGAATTTCTAAATCAAACAACCAAAATGTTCTTCAGAGGGGAACAAGGCCTGGGACACCCACACCATGGACATACCATGAAGTCACCAAAAGGTCATCATCAGAATATATGATCTATTAAGAGGAAAACATTTGTCCATGATCTATTAAGAGAAATAGGCAAGTTGCAGGTAAATATGTTAGGCATAATTGCACTGCATTTAAAAAACAGAGTCGTTTTCTAAAAAGCTATACATCTCAAGGAACAGAAGATTGAATGCGCCAAGAGAGCTTTTGACTTCTTTTCTTATATAATTAGAAATACCTATAGATGGATACACACACATACACACACACAATTTTAAGGTGGTGAGATTATGGACGACTTTTATGTTTTTAAGGTTTTCAAATTGAAAAAATTAAAATAAAGACAATTTAAAAAATAAGATTCACAAAAATTATGGGAATAATGCTCTGTGCGAAACGACATATAAGGAAACTGGGACTCTCAACTACTGTTGGAGGGAGCAAACATTTAGAAGGCCCACCTGGTGAAAGGTAGCAAATTTATTTGTGCATCCCTTTGTTTTAGCAATTCTATATCTAAGGAAAGAAAAGAAAAAAGCACACAAAGATATTTATCTCAGAAATTTTTTTTTACAGAACTATTTATAACATTAAACAAATGCAAATTCCCTGAATGCCCATCCATAAATTTGGGGTTAAGTATGCATAAACAAAAGGTATGGTTAAAAACCGAGACACAGGGACACCTGGGTGGCTCAGTTGCTTAAGCAGCTGCCTTCAGCTCAGGCCATGATCCCAGAGTCCTGGGATCGAGTCCCACATGGGGCTCCTTGCTCAGCAGGGAGCCTGCTTCACCCTCTGCCTCTGCCTGCCTCTTTACCTACTTGTTATCTCTCTCTCTCTCTCTCTCACAAATAATAAATAAAATCTTTAAAAACTGAGACACAGCTCTATATTTATTAAAATGGAAAGATATTTAATGTATCAACAGAAAAATAAAGGAAATCCAAATGAGTATATAGAATATGATCTCAGGGAAGAGAGACGTGTCCATATAAAGAAAGAGAAAATTCTAAAAGGACATTCCAAAATGTTAGGAATAGTTTTCCTTGGGAGTAGACTTATAGGTCAATTTTGCTTTTTGTTTTGTTTGCATGTAATTTGGTATTTTAAAACCTATGAAGTTATTCTATGATGAAAAAATACACATCGTTTTTATATAATTGTTTCTCAAGAATCTGGCATTTATATAGCTAATAGTCTTCTAGCTTTCAATTATTAGTATATATGCATATATTAAAGGGGGAAGTGAATTACTTAATACATTCATTTGCACTATTACTTTCATTGATTATCAGCACCTCTCAGTCATACTGTACTACAATAACTACCATTCAATCCCTTCTTTCTACCCAACACAGAAGCCCTTCATGTACCACATCACAGACACATGCATTATCCAGTGTAATTTTTTTGCATGGGAACAAAGCTTCAGTGTCCAATTATATGAGAATACTACCAATTACTGAGTTAACGAACAAATAAAACTCGAAATTTTTATTCCAATGAACAGCTTTTGTTTTCCTAAAAGAAGATAAACAGCATAACTATAAATATGATATACTAGGGAAAATTGCAATATTTTAAACAAGAAGTTAACAGTATCTATTTAAATCTTGAATTTCTCTAAATGGTGTCCTTTGTAAATTGGATGCCACTTTCTAAGACAGGGACTGAAGCTCATCAGCTTTTCTCAATACAAAAACATCTGGTTTTCATAGGAGGATTCTAACAGCTCATCAGAAAAGAGGATGGCTTCTAACATCAGCCCACTTACTTGATCAATCCTTTCTTCTGTCTACACTCAAGTGCATTCCAGGCCACCTTAATCCTAACACCCTCCCTATGGATGTGCAGTAGTGAGATGCCAAAAAGCATGTGTCAACACTCATTCTTGGAAACTGTCCTTGCTTACTCATCTCAACCCAATAAAATTTGAGGAGTTGGCTCTGGAGAGTAACTGAATTTCCAGGAATAATCTGCAGAAAGCCAACTCTTTTGCCTTTTAGGGCCTTCTGCATAGTAAGAAGTTACATAGAAAAATCAAAATTCTGGAAAAGAGAATAATATTCATGGGGCACCTGGGTGGCTCAGTCATTAAGCATCTGTCTTCGGCTGGGGTCATGATCCCGGGGTCCTCGGAATGAGCCCCGCATCAGGCACCCTTCTCGGAAGGAAGCCTGCTTCTCCCTCTCCCTGCCTCTGCTTGTGTTCCCTCTCTCACTGTGTCTCTCTCTCTCTGTCAAATAAATAAATAAAATCTTTGAAAAAAAAAAAGAGAGAGAGAATGAAATTCATGCCACAGCAAAACCACTCTTGGAGAGTAAGCCTTAGGAAGCAAGTGAATGGTCTAGTTGGCCAACCAAATCTTTAAGACTCTTTCATTCACCAAGAAACCACACAATGATACATGAAAAACTTTGTAAGAGAATTTTTTCCTATTTCAGATTGTGTTTCCCCACATTAGGATTTATTTTTTAAACTTGCTTTCAAAACACATAAATATACATTACATATTTGGTGACTGATGACAATGGCATATCAACTGCAGTGTGGAATATGTAGTCAAACCAAGATTTTCAAATATGTCACAGTGAAAGCAAAGGTTACATTAATAATAGGAACAACTGATTGTAAGTTAATTTAAAATATTACCAATCAGGGTCGTGCTCAAAGAAAGATCGGACCCTTGAGTCAATTGGTAAAATGTATGTCCAAAAACAGTCAACAGAACTGCACTTGTAACTTTAAATTCTTCAAATTTCACGCTAGGTACATAGAAAAATAAGTCACATGGCAAATCTATCCAGTCCTAATGAACAGGTGTAATAGAAACACTTTAAAAACAATTGTTTCCAATTGCTAGACCCTTGATTACACTATTCCCTTAGCCCTCTGAAGCCAATGAAGTGTTTGACTGCTTTATCCTCAAGTGTATTATTTCTCTGCACCAACACAGTAAATGGCAGATGAAAGTCAGACTGGTTTGGTGCTATGAAGATGGGGCAAGAAGTAAAACTCATAACAGAGTTGAAACCCTGTGTTAGGTTCTAGCATCATACATTCTAACCATACAAGTATACTATCTCAGCAATCAGTTGTTAATGCTGGGTTTACTATGGCAAGTCTTAATATCCTCACAACTTAATAGTCAACAAAGCATTCTGGGTGGCTTAGTGGCCTGCTTCCCTCTCTCTCTGCCTGCCTCTCTGACTACTTGTGATCTCTCTCTCTCTGTGTCAAATAAATAAATAAAATCTTTAAAAAAATAGTCAACAAAGCATGACTTGGCTTGCCTAATAGATTAGTCAGCTGCACATTTAGCAAAGTTACTGAAAAAATCTTTGTTGAAAGCCTTCTTGGCTGAAGTTTCAAGCCTTCTATTAAAATTATGCAAGTGGGAACACATAACTTAATTATTTTTTTTAAAATCCTTTCTGAAAAGCCCTGAATGGTAATACCTCTTTCGATAAAATACAATATAGACATCAGGCTCAGTTAAAGTTACCTGCACATCTTTCCCAACCAAAAGTAAGGAGAGAGGGCTTACTGATACGGCTCAGCCTTATTGGATTTAACTTCAGTATACAGAATGTTTAACTTACCACATCAATTAGGTATCCTATTTGTTTCATATAAATCAAAGCTCAATTTAGCCAATCCCATCCAATCCACGGGGAAATGCTGTGGCCTTTACCTTCCAAATATATACAAAATCCAATCACTTCCCACCACCTCCATACCCAAACCACTATCACTTCTTGCCAGGATTTGCACAATAGTTTCCCACCTGGATCCCTGTTTGCATCCTTGCCCTGCCTCGAATATGCCCCCAGTTCCTTCTCAGTAACAGTAGCCTGTCTTATCTCTTAAAAACAAGAGTCAGATGACGCCCTTCCTCATCTTAGAACCCTCCAGTAGCTCCCCCGTTTTGCACACAATAAAAGCCAGAGTCCTCACAGTAGCCTCCAGGGCCTCATCTGAGCCGGCTCTCCTCTATCCTTCCTTCTCCCTCTCCTGCGCCCTCCCCTACTCTCATCTCTGTCCCACCCATGCTGGCCTTGAATGTGCCCCCGCCAGACACACCCCTGCCTTGGGGCCTTTCCACTGGCCACCTGACCTTCCAGGAATAATCTTCCTTCACATACCCACACTGCTTGCTTCCTCCCCCTTTCATTCTTTGAGCAAATATCTCCACCCTCTCTAAAGTTGCAGCGCTTTTCTCCCACTCCACATCTGCCATATTCTATTTTATATTGTTGTTTAGCACTTGCCATTTCACAATGAACCGTACAATTTACTATTTATTATGTTTATGGCCCAGGTTGCTCTGCCAGAATGTTAGCTCTATGAGGACAGACATTTTTCATTTTATATACTGATGTTTCCCACCATTAGTAGAGTGTCTCAAACACCGTGGACCCTCAATAAGTATTTGGGGAATAAAAAAATGAATGAAAGTTCAGGTGATTATATGTGTTATATGGTAGCACCAACTAATAAAGTCTAAGGAGGAAGGATGCCAAGTTCCTGAGGCTGCAAGGCATGAGATTCCTTGGTCTAAAAGAAATTTCCTAAGCTGCCAGAAGGAAATAGTAAATTGTGCTATATTTGGGGAAGAAATAAGTGAAGTACAGAATGGTCACCATCTTAATCCTCTCCTTATCAAAGTACTCAACTTTATTTCATGGAGGACTTTATCTCTAGGAATGCAATCCTTATTTTATAATAAAATCTACCGAGAAAATGGGATTTATTTTACTTTTTAAATTAAGGGACTCTGGACCTTCCCTCTACAAATATCACCAGGTTAATCCAGGACAAACCTATAGAGAGAAAATCAGGTATCATTTCAGAAGCAAGGCACAGTTAAAGTTGTATGATTTTTTAAAACTTCTGGGAGTGAGGGTTCCTGGAGAGTCAAGTGTTAGGGGCGGGCCATCATCAAGCAGTCCCCGGGGACGCCTCGGGACACTTCCTCACAGCTGCCTGTGGCTCCCGGCAGATCCAGCTCACGTGCTCTCCCAGTGAACCCTAACATTTATAGTCAAGAATAACAATGATAACCAATGCCATCTTCAATCTCTTCCCCATTTTTGATTTACGGGGACGACTTGAGCCCCAGCTGAAGTTGTTTCTTAGAAGCTTCCGAAGGAGTAGAGGCAGCTGTTTTACTGAGAGACAGCTGACCTATAGAAGACGGTTCATACCAATTGCTATGACTGTCACACAGAGCCTCGCTGATTGCCACTGCCGCTACCAGGAGGAGCTGGGCCCTGGGCACAGAATAAACCTTTGCTGTCTCTGACCTTTCCTCCTTGGAGGCTCTTCCCAAGGGACCCTCTCACTGACACCTTACCCTGCCCCATCTCACTGAATAGAAGGGCTACTCTAGAAATGGCAAACTTCACAGGGCCTTTCCCACATCCCTGCCTGAGCCCATCTCACATCTCTCCCTGAGGGACCCTCTGCCTCTGTGCTCAGCATCTCTGAGCTCCCTTGTCCTCACCTGGCCTGAATTAGTATAAACACACAGTAAGAAAAAGGAGATTCATGGGAACTCAAGCAGCATGTTAAAGCTCATTTTTTTAATGGGTTAAATAGTTATTCGCCACTGACCTGGGAATTAAGTCACACTTCAAAACACAGTTTCTCTGACCAAACTACACATTTCCCAAAAGTGGTTGGAATAGAACTTTATAGAAAGCTCTTGAATGTACTTCTGGTGTGTATCAATAAAAAGGCAAATCAATTCGTGAGGAGAGTGTTGCACATTTTCTCTGGGCACAAACAGGGCCAAGAGAATCTTCTGTCAGGAATCTGAGAGCAGAGAGCTAGAAACTGATGTTGATTAGTGGCAGCGGCTGGAAATGGAAGTGCAGGTGAGGAGGCCGGGCCATGTGCATACGAGGAACTAGAGGAAATCAGGGAAGAATGAAGAGGAAGGAAGAGCAGACTCTGGAGAGAAAGAGGAACAGAGGGCAAAAGGACCCTCAGACAGATGGGATCTGAGGGCTGCCTCAACCCCCCACACTCCAGTCCTGTACCTGTCTACACCTGAGTGCCAGCAGCAGGCTGCCTCCTGCTAGAGGCTGCGATCCTCCCCTCACAAACATAATCCCCACCCACCCACCTCACCCTACTTTTCTGTAAAACCCGCGCTGGTTTCAACTTCTTGCAATAGAAGCAGAAGCGCTAGACTATCTAACCCAATACCTTGAATTCCTTTGGCAATAGAACTATAAAGATGTTTCTCAAACTCAACAGTGCTTGCAACAATCTGACATAGTTTAATTTTCAGAGCGATTAAGAAGCACGTTTTCAGTAAAAAAAAAAAAAGGAATACTGGTTGCTAAACTTTCTTGCTTAAATATACATTTCACTTAAAAGACAATTTATTATTCCTTGGAGCAGTAAATAGCAGGTGAAATTAAAAACTAAAGTTGAAAACGAATGAATTCACACTTTAGCTTGGGTTGTGCTCTTGATTCACAGCCAGCCAATCACTTTAACTAGCTGCACAGATGACTAAATAAAATCTGTTAATAAATGCAGCTAGAGTGTATTCAAAAAATTAGGCAGTGCATATTAGAATAAATTTGTATATCTGGTGATCATAAATTTAATTCTTTAAAATAAAGGTCCGACTGGCATATAAGGGAGTAGATGGAGGTAAGAGGGAGAAATCTCTCCCACTTTAGTGCGGTCTTTCCTAAGAAGGCAGATGGGTCAGCAGAAGAATGGGGCTAACCCATGATAAATGCTTGTGCACGTGGGTATAAATGAATAAATAAATACAACACACACATACATATGCCTTAGCAGTTCTGCTCCTGCCAGAACCAGACTGATACAATATAAAATGTGGCATAAAGTATTTATGTTTTACCCATTTCTCTCCTCCAGTGGTCCAGAAGCTACTTGGAGGCAGAGAACAAGTTTTGCTTAGCTTTGTATCTGATATATATACATCAGATTTATTTGACACTTGTGGTATGCATTCTTGGCAAACATGGGGTACTTGATAAATGTTTGCTTAGTTAATGGAAGTAAGTGATGATAATATGGCAATGAGGCCAGTCTGTAAGAGCAGGAAGGGAGATCTGTAAAATCAAGGGACAGAGTGATTACTATTCCATATTCACAATATTCTAAAGTATAGAGAAGACAATAGCAAGAGTTAGTAGTAGTAGTAATAATAACGATGACTACATTTATGAAGCCTTTACTAAATACAAAACATTGCATTAAAATTTCTTCATATACAGTATTTCAACCCAATCCCTCCCAAAATCCTACAGGAATGATCTTGTTGTCCAAACCTTACAGGTAAAGAAATGAAGGCATCTAGACATTACATAACTGACTCAAGGTCTCACAGATTTTCCCCTCACCTGCTCTCTCCTATACTACCTCTCTACTGGTTCCTTCCCATCAGTAATCAAATATGCTCCAATATCTCTTATCTTGACCTCTGATCCTGTTTAACAACTGCACCTCTGCTGTATTCCCTGTCATGGTCAAGTTACCAGTAACATGTCCACATGAGCTGTCCTCACTCCCCTACCTCCTATTCCCTACCTCTTTGACTTACTGTAATCGATTTCTACTTCCACCAAACAAAAAAGATGCTTTTGCTATAGTCACAGTGAACTACATATCACTGCATTTAATAAATGCACACGGTTCAATTTCTATTCTCGACGGTACTAAACACAAGTAGACTCCTTGAAGCATCATCTTTTCTGGGCTTTATCATAGTGGGATGAGTCCTAAATCATATTTGCAGAAGAAAGGAACAGAATCCTCCAGTGAGCTTAAATAGAAAGAGGGCGATTGGTAGTTCAAAAGGACAATGACAGAAGAAACCATCCTAGAAGATGAGTGGGAAGCACAGAGCCAGGAGGAAAGTCCAACCACATCATAAGTCTGAACTAGAAAAAGTGCCACAGCACTGCCTCCCACCACCCAAATCCCATGACAACAGGTACTGAAAACCAAACCTTCCATGACAGATGCCCCAGCAGCACCAGGAAACTTTGACACTGTGTCCATCAGAAGATGTCTTCCACCCGTGGCCACCCCTCACTGTCTTCTCGTGCCTCTTTTCACGTGCCTCATGTGTGGGCAGAACCGAAGTCACCCAAAATTCTAGCTGCAAGGTATTCGTTCTGAGAAATTGTGGCCACAGCAGTATAGGAAAATAACGCTGGAGGGTACGGCAGAAGTTTGAATGAAGCAATCTGAAGTCTCTCTCACACCGCCATACATTTCTAGATTTCCACGCTTTTGGTCTTTGCAGCCTCTTCTGTCCGCTACCCCCAACAGATATTTTTAGCCTATGCATTTCTCTCTTCTTCCACGGCTAATATCATTTTTCACCTGGACTACTACAATTCCTTCCAGTCTAAATCATCCACTTCCACTCTTAATCCCCAAGAATCCACATATTATTGAGAGACTCAAGTAAGAAAGAAGATTTTATAACTGTAACACACCCTACAAAAATGATTGCTAATAAACTATTGTTCTTAGTTATAACTTTCAAACTTTAAAAACACCATTTAAGTAGAAAACTACATATATTCACAATTTGAAGATGCTAGAAAGACCCCCAGTCCAGACCTATATCCCTATGGCTAAGAATAATGCCAGAAATTCTAACAATAGGGTTAAGGCATACTTATATCATGAATCCAGCACCTCTGGCTAAACCATATATATCCCGGGAAAAGGAGTTTATATTTGTTGTGAAATTATATAAAACTGGGATCAAATCCTAGCTCTTTTGCACTTTAAGGGATAAAGAGGGATAACAGGTGGGTAGAAAGGATTAAATGGAAATATCTAATAAAGTGATCCATGGTAAATAGGCAATGAACTCAAGCCCTTTCTCTCTGTCAATATCTTATGGAGATATTTGTGAGAGTGATTAATTCCATTGTGATGGTTAATGAAAGACAAAGGGTTGTAGCAATCTGATAGGCTTAGTGTGTAAAAGGGACTACAAACCCACAGAAAAGGAGGCCCAGTGGAGGACAATGGGGCTCTGCTCAGAGCAAACAGTATGGGGCCCCTGGGGCAGCCAGAGGTAGGGAAGGCTTCTGGGAGCCTAGAGTGGGAAGTGGGTCATAAGAAAAATAGAGACAGAGATAAAACCAAGAAGAGATCATGATATCCATCTTACTCGATTCAAAGCTGGTGCCTGGAGTGAGCCCAGTGGGGTGCCATCAGTGTCTCTGACCACTGTTCACATCACCCCACTTGCTGAGCTCTAACCTGCCTCAGGAGAGCCTAGGAAATAGGAACCACAGTGAAGATGAGCAGGAAGAGTGAGTGCCCAGCACTGGCACGTCATTCCTTGCTTTACTTTTGTCCCAGAGCTTGTTCAACAACAGCTACCATCTTCCCCAAATTAATGTAATCCTACATGCGTCTCCTTAACACAGAGGGCGAGCCTGTAGGCCACGTGGAGGTTTACCTTCTCACCTGCTGATGGGCGCTTTTAGCTTCAACTCAGGAAAGGAGCCAAAAGACAACCCTACCCTATGTTGGCTGTTGCTAAAATGTGCCCTGTGGCTATTTATTACTGCAAAGCAGGTAGAAAAAACTACTTTCTACCAATATATCTGATATATTTGGCTTATGAACTAATTCAATTTATAAGGTTTTTGTTTTTAGTTTTTTTAAAAAAACAGGGACCTTATATCAATATAAAATTTACTAATTTGGTAAAGTAGGAACTTTGCATTCATTTGCATATTCTAGAATGGTGCTATTTAATTTAGTACTTTCAGAATGGACTTTGTAGGAGAAGGGATTTTGTCAGTAGTTTACAGGCTCCGTATACTAACATTCTCCTTCCAAACACACCATGTGGCCCCGACACCCCTGGTATAAGAAATGAAACCTGGCTGGCAGCCAAGCAGCCCTTTTCTCAGGGCCTTACATAGCGCAAAGACTTGTGCTCATGAATGTCAAAGGTCTCATATTCTGGTTTGTTTTTTTTAAGTTGAAACTTTTTGCTCATGTGTTAGCTATTTCAAGGATATTCTATAAAAAGAAGGTAAAATATGAATAAGCCACAATTCATTCTCTAGTTTCGAAAGGCAAATAAGTTGTTTACAGCCAAAAACATGTACATTCTTCCAGGAAAACAGCAGACAAGTGATAGACACTATATAAACACCTTCTGTATTTCTGTATAACACACAGCTTTTAAGTATATGTTAATACATTAATTCCCAACTAAAATACCTCTTAGTTTTCTTATGTAAAGATCACTCTCATGGAACTCTTTATAAAAGAGGTTGTATAAAAACTTTAAAGAAAAATTTATTTATTCTATTATAGAATATATATAAAATTCTAATATAAAATTCTATTTATTCCAACCCACATAAAACAGTCTCCTTTTCCCCAGTGATAATAAGAAATAAAGATATTTTAGTAGACCTTTGAAGAGTGGGTTTTTTTTTAAAAAGTAGTCATTCAATAAATATTTTTGCTAGGTTTTATATGTAGGCAAAGGGGATAATGATGATGATGATGCGTGTGTGTGTGGGGGCGGTGTACTAAAAGGGTATAAAGGTGCCTACACACATGGAGCTTGCAGATTAATGGGAGTGAGGGGCATAAATAAATGAACTGCACAAACACAAACAATATTACAATTAGAGCAAATGCTCTGATAGGGAGGTAGGTGGAAAAGCTACGAACACATAGAAGAAGAAAAATTAGAGTCTGGGAAGGCAACTGTGAGAAAGTGTCTGTTGGTTTTGGCTGCTGTAACAAAAATACATAGACTAGGTGGCTTAAACAACAAACATTTGCTCCTCCCAATTTTGGAGGCCGAGAAGTCTAAGATGGATGGGAGATTTGGTGTCTGGTGAGAAGTTTCCTGGTGTGCAAGGCAGAGAGGGAGAGCTCTCAGACTCTTCATCTCTTTATAAGGACATCAATTCCACCATGGGGATCCACCTCCATGACCTTACCTTAATCTAATTAACTCCATCAGTCCGTATCAGGAAGTGATGGCTGGATTGAGGTTTAACGAGAGGGGGAGCTATTTAAATGAAGGGCAGTTGTGATAGGAAGGTATGGGAAGTTTAAGAACTTGGAAAAAATTCACCAAAGCTAGAGACCAGAATAAGGGATGGTACAGGGCATGAGATGAAGCCAAGGAGATAGAGAGGCCCAGACCATTATATTATGAGCTGAAATGTGTCCTCCCAATATTCACATGTTGAGATCCTAATCCCCAATGCCTCAGAATACATCTATATTTAGACATAGGGTCTTTAAAGAGGTACTTAAGGTACAATAAAGTCATATGGATAGGCCCTAATCCAATATGACTGTTATCCTCATAAGGAGATCAGGGCGTAGATAACACACAGATCAAGGGATGACCACATGCAGGCACAGCAAGAGGGTGGTCATCTGCAAGCCACGGAGAGAGCCCTCAGAAGAAACCGAGGCTGTCAGCAGCTTGATTGTGAACTTTGAGCCTTCAGAACTGAGAGAATATAAATTTTTGTTGCTTAAGCAACAGAGTCTATGTTCTTTTGTCATGACAGCCTTAGCAAACTAAGGCCATACAGGGAATAGTAAATCATGTGGCCTTGATCCTAAGACTATGGAATCCACGGATGGGGGTTAAACTGGGGGTAGAAGGGATTATAGATCAGATATGCCATTTGCTCTGACTGCAGTGTCAAGGTGAATTGCAGAGAGACTGAGGGTGGCAGGGTGTGGTAAGCTGAAAATGACTCCCAAAGACATCCACATCCTAATCCCTGGAACCTGTGAATGTTATCTTATATGACAAAAGTAACTCTGTGGATGTGATTAAGTTAAAGATCTTGCAGTAGGAAGATTGTCCTGAATTATTCAGGAGGGCTCTAAATAAAATCATAAGGGAGATTTCACAGTGGAAGAGAAGGGCATGTATTGATGGGGGCAGAGAGTAGAACAATGTGCTTTGAAGATGAAGGAAGGGCCTACAAAACAAGGAATATAGGTGGCCACCGGAAGTTGGCAAAGATGGAAGAATGGATTGACCTGTAGAGCCCCTGAAGGAAAGAACCAACACTGCCCCACCTTGACTTGAGCCCAGTGAGAACCATTTGGACCTCTGGCCTCCAAAACAGTAAAACAATACAACTGCATTGTTTTAAGTCACCAAATTTGTGGAAATTTGCTACAGTGGCAAAAGGAACCTAATATATGGGGAGATCAACTATGAGGCGGTAAGCATTAGCCTAGTGGAGAGATGCTCGCATGGTGGTTGCCGCAATGGTTGCCGCATAGTGAGTGTGCCGCAATACTTACTTGACAAATATTTAGTAAGTAAGATCATAGGAATGGATGCCACATTTGGTCTGGAGGGGAGGTGGACAGGGAGCCAGTGAGAAGATTTCTGTGTTCTTCACTTCCCTACCACGCTGACAAGCAGATACTGGCAAAGGAGTCAATTCACTGCCCCACTTTGGGAGGCCGAGATCTGATGAGCCATTTAAAGATTTGAACACAGGAAAACAAAAGCTGTTTTTCTCATTTTACTTCATCTCTGAGTTTTTGAAATTTAAAAATCTACCTCTAGACTAAATAGGCTATTGCAATTTTATGTGGAGATGATCAAAACTCTTTAGTTTAAAAAAAAAAAAAAGTTTCTGAACATGGGATATTTTTGACTTTGATTTCCAAAAATCCTGGAGCCCTTGAGGTACTTAACCATGAAGATATGTGAATGGAAGTTACAGGGGACCTATTCTATTCAATTTTCTTATTACATACTTATGCTCCCCTCCATAAAGATTTAGCCTCTCAAGACCCCCCAAAACTAATACACATAGCATGTTACAGTTTTTAGTATTATATAGCTCTATAGCACCTATGCCACACCCTTCCTCACTTTTACAGTGATTCTGATCCCACAGAACTCCATGAAAACACAGTCATCAGTAGGGCCCTGTTCAATGCCAAATCTAATGCAGAACGTTTCCTGCACTTGCACTTTAATTTCCTCACACCGGAGGCTGACCCTGCTGATAAGAAGAGTCTTGGCTACATTTAGGAAGTTCAAGCATTCGATTAAAAGTGGTGCTACTGTGTGACTTGTGCTATTTACCTTTCTCACACTAATCGCCTGGTTTATATCAGAACCAAAAAGAGCTAGTATGCTCCAATACTCTGCATTCCTCTTTTAGGGATGGGACAGTCCACGCATCTAAATTTCTACAAACATTTCTGAGAATTTAGTAGCACTGATGAAGGAACTCTCTTAAAGATTTAGGATTTATTATTAGTATAATTAATGGTAAGGAAAAAACCCTCAGAACCATGAATTCAGACTTGCTTATAGAGTAAGATTTTGAAGCAGAAGAGGCACGCCCAAATACCCCCAAATAGAGGAAAAACACACTAAAAAAAAAACCCTGAAAAATTATAGCAACTTGGGGCCACTTTATTCAGTTGTTAATGGCCTAAATAACATAAGAGTCCATATTAAAAACCTAGTATCTGATGTTCTTAAATTGCCACATTCATCCTTGATTGGGGGAGGGAAGTGTGTGCTTTAATTTTAGAAGATTTTAATAAAAATTACTATAGAAAAACGGGTAAGCTCCTACCCTCTGCTGTACTAAAAACTATGTGGCACTATTTATTCATATCTAGCAATACTAAATAAATAAAATAAAGCATGTCTTTTTGCTTTCTATATACTACTGCGTGTTGTGTTTTATGTTCAAGATTTTAAAGGATGGCCCACGAAGCTACCTTATTCCCTTAGTCTTACCAGGAAATGCTGCTCATGAATCATGCATGACTAAATCAGTCTTTTGGTTTTGCAGAGATTTGCATCCCTACATAGGTAATCCAGGGCCATACTGATATCACTGATTTGTTCAATTCATTGACTAATGACTTGCGTGCTCTTCACTAGTGTTTTTTAGCAGTTGCTCTTGAGTGAAACTCACACGTAGTTTCTAGCAGCAACTATTCATTTACTAAGTAGACACTTTAAAATCAATTGATATTTTATCTTGGAGGATATATACTAAAAGGCATTCCAATTTATTGAGTAACTCAGCTTTTAAAATACAGAGACTTGATACACACACACATCTTAAACCCTCTACTTTGAGAATACTGTTACTGGTAGATTTTTAAATGAATAAAGAGATATTTGGGGTTTACTGGGGGACTAAATAGATTATCTAAAGTCAAATGGCATGTCTTCCACGAAAAGCTAATTATAGCATTGTCAGAGCTCTCAAAGAAGGAGGTATTTTCTAGGAGGTCTATTGACATAATCATGTTTTTAGATAATAAGTTCTTTTGGTTGGACTTAACCTGGTTTCCATTCCTGAAAAACTTAACCTGGCTTCCACTCATTCAATCTTCATTGGTGATAAGGAATAATTGATCAATATTCTTTTAGAATTTCAGAGCTAAAAGTACTTCAAAAGATACCTAGCTCTGCAAGATCACAGGATATAAGATGAATAAAACAAAAAACAAATGCACTTCTGTATACTTATAAGACATGGACACTGAAATTTAAAATACAATTACAAAGAATATAATAAAACACAATTACAATCACTCCGAACAAAATAAAATACTTAGGTATAAGTCTAGCAGAAACATATATGGGACCTGTTTCCTGAAAATATGAAAACGCTGCTGAAGAAATGAAGGAAGACTTAAATAAATGGAGAGACATATCACGGTAACGGCTTGGAAGACTCAATACAGTAAAAGTGTAATTTGCTCCAAATTGATCTCCAGGTTTATCAATCTTAGCAAGGCTCTTACACACATAGATATGCTCATTCTAAAATGTGTATGGAAAAAAAAAATAAAATGTGTATGGAAAGGCACAGGACACCTGGGACAACTACAGCTTTTTTCTTTTTAGATTTTTTAATTTATTTATTTGCAAGAGAGAAAGAGAGAGAGAGAGGGAGAGCTTACACGAGCATGCATGCTTGCTGGTAAACCTGAGTGGGGGTGGGACGGAGGGAAAGGAAAGCTCCAGCAGACTCCCCGCTGAGCTCGGAGCTGCCTTGAGGCTTGATCCGATGACCCTGAGATCATGACCTGAGCTGAAATCAAGAGTCCTTAACTGAACGAGTCACCCAAGCGCCCCAAAACATTTTTGATAAAGAACGAATAAAGTAAGGGGAGTCACTCTACCCAATATAAAGGCTTGCTATGTAGCCACCAGTACTCAAGACAGTGTGATACTGGCAGAGGGAGAGACACATAGACCAATGGAGCAGAGCTAAGAGCCCAAACATGGACCCACATAAATATGTCCAACTGATTTCTGTCAAAGGTGGAAAAGCAGCATTGGTCATCCATAAGCAAACACATGAACCTCAACCTATACCTCACATGTTCTGTAAAAAGTAACTCAAAATACATTTTGGTGTGAATGTAAAATGACACAGTCACTATGAAAAAACTATGGCGGTTTCTTATAAAACTAAATAAGCCTTAACCATAATTGATCCAGCAACTGTACTCAAGGGCATTTATCCAAAAGAAATAAAACTTACATGCATGTCCACAGTTTTTTTCATAATAGCCAAAACTAGAAACCCAAATGTCCTTCACTTATATCCATACTATGGAATACTGCACATCAATAAAAAGGAATAAACTATTGATACGTGCAAGAACTTGGTGTTGGTTCAGAACCTCAGCAGCTTCCCAGGTGAAATTTGAAACTGGCCCCCATTTATGAGGACAAAGAAAGACTGAAGAAAGAGGCAGATGGTTCCAGACAGGCAGGGGGCAGCTTTAATAAGTAAGGGAACTTATACTCCAGGCTTGTCTTGGGCAGACAAAAGACAAGTAGACCTCAACACCTGCCCACCAGAATCTTAGAAGTTTATATAGAAGCCTTAACTGGTCTCAGTCATATACATCATTCAGAGGGTCTCAATAACACCTAATTCTCTTAAACCTACATCCTTAAAACAGCTCCTCATGTGGGAATGGTGAGCAGGGAGGGTGAGGAGCCTCTGACTGCTTGGGTCATGTGTCCAACACTTGGATGGAACTCAAGGGAACCATCAAGAGCAAGGGAGGGTGAGGAGTCTCTGACTGCTTGGGTCATGTGTCCAACACTTGGATGGAACTCAAGGGAACCATGTTGTAGTGAAAAGATCCAATCTCAAAAGGTCTCACACTGTATGATTCCATTTATATAACATTTTTGAGGGACAAAATTATTGATGTGGAAAACAGATTGGTGGTTGCTAGGGGTTAGGGATGTAGGGGTGGGAAAGAGGTAGTTATGGCTATAAAAGGGCAACAGGAGGGATCCTTGTGATGAGACTGTTCCCAATCTTCACTGTGGTCTTGGTCACATAAATCTATCACACATGTGATAACACTGCATGCACACACACAGGTGCATTAAAACTGATGAAATCTAGGGGCGCCTGGGTGGCTCAGTGGGTTAAAGCCTCTGCCTTCAGCTCAGGTCATGATCTCAGAGTCCTGGGATCGAGCCCCGCACTGGGCTCTCTGCTCAGCGGGGAGCCTGCTTCCACCTCTCCCTCTGCTTGCCTCTCTGCCTACTTGTGATCTCTCTCTCTCTCTGTCAAATAAATAAAATATTTTTTTTAAAAACCTGATGAAATCTAAATAAGGTCAATATCAGTTTCCTGGGCACGATACTGTCTTTTTTTTTTTTTTTTTAAGATTTTATTTATTTGACAGAGAGTGAGAGAGAGAGTGAGAGAGACAGAGTGAGCACAAGCCAGGGGAACAGCAGGCAGAGGGAGAAGAAGCAGGCTCTCCACTGAGCAGAGAGCCCGATGTGGGGCTCCATCCCAGGGCACTGGGATCATGACCTGAGC
>CM053606.1:118027948-118055448 GCA_028646535.1 Procyon lotor
AGCCACCTAAGCACCCTGTGATATTGTCTTATAGTTAAGCAAGATGTTACCCGTGGAGGAAACTGGATGAAGGTTATACAGGATATCTCTGGGTTATTTCTCACAACTGTGGATGAATTTATAATTACCTTTTGAATTTTTTTAAGCTAAAAAAAGATAAAAAAGAAAAAGATACACAGTCTACTTCTGTTTTACAGATGAATGAAGGAACCAGAGCTAAAGGAATGTACTCAAGATTGCACTGCTAGTTAAGAGCTAGATAAAAAATAAGACTCAGGCCCCTGAATCTTCCACTGTGCCATAATCCTTTACACAAATAATGAAATAAGCCATCATCGCTATTCCCTCCCGTACTGGGGATTAAAATAATAAAAACAGGGGCACCTGGCTGGCTCAGTCAGTAGAGCATGCTACTTGTGATTTCATGGCCGTGAGTTTACGCCCCACATTGGGCATAGAGCTTACATTAAAAAAAAAAAAAAGATATCCAACCATTAGAAAAATCATCCAATTTTTTTAAAAAAAGAGGAAAAAATAATATAACATCAAGCAGCTAAAAATCTAGTTAAGGACACATGGAATAACGTTAAGGGAATAAGTGGGAACAAAATTTAAGTATTACATAGTTTTAACTTAAATATATAAGAACTCAGGGGGAAAAAAGGCACAGACATGTTAGTCATACAATTTCACTACAAATCTGAACAAATCTAAAGCAAATAACCTCATTTATACAGAAAAACCCATAAGAAAAGGACTTCTTATGCAGATGCACAGACTTAGCCTTAAATATATTTTATGCTTAGACTACCAGATTCTGGGTGGGAGGAGGACCACCGAAGGAGATGTGCAGCTGATGGTTACCAGACTGGGGTCTGCTCCCCTACCGCCACCCTCCTCAGTGGCAAGCCCAGCAACACAAAACATCCTAGGAAAGACACAGGTCCTCTTCTTTACAGAAGTAAGCCTTGCACGCCCAACAAATAAATCTAGCCCATCTGAGGTAGAATCTGTTATTTACTTCAGAGTCTAGTTTTAAAAGTATTATGATTGTAATCTGTGGGTCAAAAGGGACAAGAGTATTATTTAATACTTAGTTCCATCTTAATAGTTAGCAATTTCGTGACAGAACACTGCAAGAGGACTGGAAGGCCGACTCGGTCTGCACGGCAGTGAGTTCCACTAATGAAGAGTATCACCGGGATTCTGGTAATGATAATGGATTTTCAGGTTCTGTTTACCTGGCCCTGGAGATGATGGATTTTTAAGGTGTGGGAATGAAGATTAAAACTTTTATGATAGGGGCACCTGGGTGGCTCAGTTGGTTAAGCAGCTGCCTTCGGCCCAGGTCATGATCCTGGAGTCCACGGGGAGTCTGCTTCTCTCTCTGACCTTCACTCCTCTCATCCTCTCACTTTCTCTCTATCAAATAAATAAATAAATAAAATCTTTAAAAAAAAAAAAAACTTTTATGATAGTTTTGTACAGTTGGGGGGCTTGTTATGTAGCTTTAATGTTCATGGAAATACGTTTCTTTTTATTTATTTTATTTTTTTAGGATTTTGAGAAAGAGAGAGCAATGAGCTGGAGGCGGGGGGTGGCAGTGGGAGACGCAGACTCCCTGCTGACCAGGGAGCCTGACACAGGGCTCAGTCCCAGGACCCTGGAATAATAACTTAAGCCAAAGCCAGATGCTCGACCAACTGAGCCACGCAGGTGTCCCAAAATATGTTTCTTTTTAGAATTCAATTTTTCTTGCTCCCAATAAAAAAATTGCTTTTCTTTTTTTACATTGTCAGCATAACACAGGGATTTACATGAGTTTGTTATGTTTTGCATCAGTTTTTCTTGAACTATTATTTTGTATTAATAGGCAATGGTACCTTTCTGAGATCAAACTTACTGTGATTTTGATGATTTTGTTCCTTTATTCATATTTGCTTTTTAAACACGAATTGGATAGGACTGCATTTCTAATTGTGGTTAATATTGTGGCTTGCTTTTTAGTTATAGCCCCATAATTGGCTTTACATCACATGATGGTATGAGATTAAATTCACCAGAAACTTGTCCTTTTTGTTTGCTATTAGTATTCTTTAACACAGAAACTTAGCTGTCCGCACATTTCTTAGAATGGGTGGGCTATCATGACCTTTCCACAGCTTGTCATTTCTGTATTTATAAGAACACAACTTAAAAATCATGCATAATACACACCTGGAATAAAAAGTACTTAATTGCTTCCCTTCCCCAAAAAACCTTCCCTATGAAATTGAAATGCTTTTTATATGATGGCATGACACCGGCACGGTGTACCCCCAGCAAAGTCAGCAAAGCTGCTACTATCCCAGCGCTAATGCCTGCTTCTCCACCTCATCTCCCTGTCCTTCACCAGGCCCCTTCCTGTCCCCTGGTCTCCCCACTCACTATGTGCTTTCCATTGTTCTGCTTTGCTTTCTGCCTGGAGTACCATTTACCTCATTCTCCACTTTACAATCCCCTTCTCAGCTTTTAGAATTAGTTCTAATATCACTTACTCCAAAGCCTTCACGGATTCCTATAAGTGGTTAACTTTCCCTTTTCTGTGTTCTCAGAACACTTTTAAGCTCATTACTACAGAACTCAGAAGGCTACACTATAAATATCTGCAAATATGTTTGTTTCCTCTATTTGACAGGAACACCTCAGGTGTGGACCATGGGCAATTGCCTGACCTGAAGTAGGTGACAAGTAAAGCAGGCTTGCTTCCTGATTGTCCCAGCCATCAGCCTGCTAGGTTGGGCTATTGTTTTGTTTTTGGAAAAAAGCAGCAAGTTTATTCTCATGATCTAAGGGAGATGCATGAGCCAGCACAAGGCAGGGACATAATTATTTTTTCCAGCTGACTTTGGCAGGGATCTCTCAGGATCCCCATTTAGAGAGCAAAGGCTGAGAGAGAAAACATACGCTTGTTCGGGATCTTTTTTGTTAGGAGGCACATGAAGGGTGGGACTCACTTTTCTATAGGGCAATCTGACTTTGAGAGCAACAGCTAAGAAAGGAATCCAATGCCCTCAGTCAGTAGGGACCCTTTGAAAAACACACTATATGTTTTATGTCCGACATATTTTGGACACTGAGGTTAGAATATCATCCCTTAGACCTTTAAGATCTGCACCTGGAAAGGAAAAGCAGGAAAACAATATGTAGCTTTGCTGACAAGAACCCTTAGACAACTGTGAGGAATGAATGAAATCATTTGGGAATGTACTTCCATATTGTTGTACTCATGGTAAAGATAATTATCCCATCAATGTTGGTGGACCTACGCCACATAAATCAGTTTTGAATGAAACAAGTTTCTACTTCTTTGACTGATAAACTTTAGTAATTTTTGTTGCAAATTTCTCTAAAATGTATTAGTTGCCTTCTTGTCTCTCTATTGAGCAAAATAAACTTTTCTTGGTGTTCTAAGTTCACGGACATATTAAAGAGTAATACAGAGGGATAAGGCCTCAGGAGCTCCTTGCCACCACATTAAATGGATCCGGAGTGTTAGAATTTCTTACTTTATATGCTCACCTGCACAGTATTTTGAATATAGATTCCATATCTTCCATCAACACCAGTTCATGTTTGCTGTTCTTCAGACACTGATTATTAGTAGGGAGATCAACTTTCTCCCTGTTTATTCCCAGCTTTTCATTTGCTGCAGTCCAAGAAACCACACACATTTGTGGGGACTATATTAAGCAATAGTGAACAAGGTAATGGGGGTGTGTTTCTCACTGGACTGAAAACTTGTGGAAAGTAAGAAATAACTCTGGCTATTTTTGAGCCTCTGAAGTGCGTAGCATGGTGTTTTCCATACCATAGGACTCAGTAAATGTTTTCTGATTTGATCTAAGCAGTATGAGCTGTATTTTTATGTCTATTGCAGCTACTCAAGCATTGTTAGCTTACTTTTTTTTTTTAAA
Source organism: Procyon lotor (assembly GCA_028646535.1). Taxonomy (NCBI): domain Eukaryota; kingdom Metazoa; phylum Chordata; class Mammalia; order Carnivora; family Procyonidae; genus Procyon; species Procyon lotor. Next base: position 118,031,905 of record CM053606.1, read on the forward strand.
TTTTAAGGCAGGTCACCAAGAATAGGTTGCCAGATAAGTGATCTCCCTATAAGTGATATATATCGCTCTTATGGTCTGGAAGGATATGCACAGCAAGGTGAACGAATGGTGGTTACCTGTGAAAGATAATAATTTTAGATGATTATTAGTTTCTTCTTTTTTTTAAAGATTTTATTTATTAGAGAGGTAGAATGAGTGAGAGAGGGAGCAACTGAGGAAACAAGTGGCAGGAGGGGCAGAGGGAGAAGCAAACTCCCCCCTGAGCAGGGAGCCCAATGTCCAGGACCCAACATCATTATCTGAGCCAAAGGCAGATACTTAGCTGACTGAGCCACCCAGGCGCCCTGGTTCCTTCTTTCTTCTTATCAGCACTTAAAAATATCCTGCAAATATTGCTTTTATAATGTAAAAAAGTCATGTCAAACCTAGGGTTATTTTAGAAGGAAATGCCAATTTTCCAATTTCTAATTTCCAAATACCAAATTCCAATTCTGTGAAAAAATGGACTTAAATGGGGAGGAAATGCAAACAAAAAGTAAGCAGTGAGGATACCACAGTAATTACTGGGAAAGAACATGGTGGAAAAAACAAATCGGAGGCAGTAATAGATGATACACAGAATGAAAGGTGATAAAGGAAAATCATTTGAGAGTATTTGTACAATGACTTGCTTGTTCTTTCATTTTCTATTGATTTGAGTGTTTACTGAGCATCCATTCCTATGCAAATATTTTTGTTGGGTACAGGTACCACTAAGAATGGAGAAAATGGGAATCAATAGGCGCTTTGGGGGGAAGGGGAGGCAATGACGATGGCCTGGAAGTCACCGAGAAACAAGATGAGTTCCCCTAGTTTGACCTGAGTAAACAGGAGACTAATGCAAGAATGAGTCTGAATGGAAGATACCAACATGAAGGTCTACAAACTCATGGCAGATGAGACAAAAGCAGGGAGGAAGATCAGAAAGAAAAGATTCAAAGTCATTTATTACATCATCTGGAAAGACCCATTTAACCTTTTGCCATGGTTGCCTCATGATTAAAGGAAAATAATAACGACGGTTAGGGATTTTACAAGAGGTACCATATATGAAATGACTTTAAATACGGTAAGAACATAAGACATAATCAGTGTTTTGTGTCAAATCAAAGGGTGGGAAGAAGGACAAAAGCATTCATTTCCCATAACATATTTTAAAAGTAAAGACTTCTTTCTCAAGTGATAAGCTCCAAGTCCTATATTTTTCTCTATTTCTACTCCCCAGCGCCTTCCTGTCAACTTTGCCAACTTTTTAAAAAGGATACACCAAAAATACTTAGCAAAGATTAGAGGGGCTGCCTGAGCAGAGCTCTCTTTTCCAACTCACTGGGCATTACATTACAAGAGAATATAATTAGAGAAACTTGCCTAACTTCGGTGTTGGTATCAGAGTCTGAAAAACTAATTTTAAAAGAAGGCTGTTAAGACAGCAACATGAAAATGGAATTTCTTTAAATAGCTACAATTCTATTTCTCTTTGTAGTAAACTGAAAACATGAATACCATTTACTACTTGATCCTAGTCACTAAGCTTAAGTTTTAAATTCCACTCCTTTTTTGCTTAAAACAACAGGAAAAAAGGGGGGAGACTGGAGAATAGGAATCCGCAAATATGAGCTTAGACTGGCTTTGCAACTTAGCAAATCATTAACCACTGCCAGGTTTCTGCATTTGTAAGATGAAAACTGTAATAGGAGTCCTATGCTTTCACTATCCTTGCAGTTGTCATTTCCTATTATTTATTAGTTTGACTATTCCCCCACCAAACTGAATATTCTAGGAGGTCCATGTCCTTCTTGTTAGTAGTATATTCTCTGCATCCAGGAAAGTGGCTGGTACAAAGTAGGCACTAAATGAATCTAATGTCTGGATATCCCAAGATGAAAGTGACAGAAGAGGAAATTTACTTAATTATTCATCTATTTTCTTGTATCTTTTGACAAGCAAATGCCTTCAATTTTGATTAAGTCTAATTTATCAATTTGTTTTTCTTTTGTATCAGTGCTTTCTGGTTCTTATCTGAAAAATCTTTGCCTACCCTAAGGTAACAAAGATATTCTCTTATTATTTTTTATTTTTTTAAGATTCTATTTATTTATTTGACACAGAGAGAGAGAGAGAGAGATCACAAGTAGGCAGAGAGGCAGGCAGAGAGAAATGGGGAAGCAGGCTCCCCGCCGAGCCGAGAGCCTGATGCGGGGCTTGATCCCAGGACCCTAAGATCATGACCTGAGCTGAAGGCAGAGGCTTGAACCCACTGAGCCACCCAGGCACCCCCAAAGATACGCTCTTCTATTTTCTTCAAGAAGCTTTGTAAGTTTTAGCTATTACATTTGTATCTGATTCATTTTGAATTAATTTTTGTGTATGGTACAAAGGAAGGGTACAGGGTTTTTGTTACTGTTCTTTCCATTTGGGTAGTCTCTCTAGGATTATTAGTTGAAAGTCTTCACTGAATTTCTTTGGTGCCTTAGTTGAACCATTTATGTGTGGGTCAATTTGGGGGCTCTGTGTTCAGTTGCACATGTCTGTCTATCCTGTAGAATCAGGAGTACACTGTTCAGATTACTTTATAGCAAGTCCCAAATTCAAGTACAGTAAGTCCTCCAATTTCATTCTTATTTTTCAAAATTGTTTTTGCTATTATAGCTATTTTCATTTCCACACATTTTATTTTAAAGGTTTTATTTATTTGACAGAGAGAGAGACAGCGAAAGCAGGAGCATAAGTAGGGGGAGTGGAAGAGAGAGAAGCAGGCTTCCCACCCAGCAGGGAGCCCGATGTGAGGCTCCATCGATCCCAGAGTGAATATTTGTTGAATGAAATAACCATGAGATTGAACAAAATAGACAAAAAGAATTTTAACAATAAAATGATCAACTGATTTATCAACTAAATTATCACTGAATTTAAATAAGATCTCTAAGTTATCTAAATTCTAACATAAAAACACAGGCATAGTTTAAAAACAATGAAAACTATACCGTATCTATTAAAAGTTTTAAAGTAAAAATGGTTTTCCCTAGTAATCTCTATGCTAGATTGCAAGAAAAACTCAAGTGACCAAAATCAATATAGTTGAGAGAATAAACTATTTGAATAGAAATCTCTTTTAGAATAAGAATAAAGAGCTAAAAAAATTGCTGTCACCCAACAGATGGCTAAATGCACATTTTCAGAACCTCTTAACCACCCACCAAGCACTCATGTAACAAGAAATGCAAATAGAAGTCCCTGCTCTCTTTCTGTAAACCCTACCTTGGGTCATTTTAACCTTCAAGTGGCTCCTCTCTCTCAGCCAACCATCACTTTCCCACTTTAAGATGCCCCTAGGTCAGTGCTTACGTGGAGTCAGGTGCCCACTGTCCTCCCTTATCTGAGATACTGCAACTAATACTCGATGAAACATGATGATTTTTCTTTCAGATGCTCTTCACATACTCAGTTTTATAAGTTCTAAGATCCTTATTCTAATATTTTCATTATTTCTCTCATATTTTGTTAAACTAGTGTTGAGTTCTAAGTATGTGAACCTGCTAATTGAAAACATTTTCAAAATTTTACTTCTTTTCATTGAAATATAATTGACATATGACATTATACTAGTTTCAGGTGTACCACATAATGATTTGACATTTGTATATTGATAAATGATTACCACAATTAAGTCTATTTTCCATCTGTCATGAGACAAAATTATAACATTTTTTTCTTGTGATGAGAACTTTTAAAATTTACTTAGTAAATTTCAAATTTGAACAATAGTATTGGCTACAGTGCCTACATTATATATTACATCCCCATGACTTATTTTATAACTGGAAGTCTGTATCTCTTGATCCCCTTCACCCATTTCACTAACGCTGCAAACCTGTCCCCTCTGGCAACCACCAATCTGTTCTCTGTATCCATGAGTTTTGTTTTGTTTTTTAGATTCCACATATAAGCGAAATCATATGGTGTTTGTCTTTCTCTGTCTAACTTACTTCACTTAGCATAGTAGCTTCCTCTATGCTGCCACAAATGGCAAGATTTCATTCTTTTTTATGTCTTATTAATATTCTATTGTGTATAGGTGTGTGTGTGTGTGTGCGCGTCTATGTATCACATCTTTATCTATTTATCCATCGATGGATATTTGCGTTGTTTCCCTATCCTGGCTATTGTAAATAATGCTGCAATAAACATAAAAATGCATATATCTTTTTGAATTCGTGTTTTAATTTTCTTTGAATACATACCCAGAAGCAGAATTGCTGAATAGTATGGTTGCTCTATTTCTAATTTTTTGAGGAACTTCCATACTGCTTTCCATAGTGCCTATACAAATTTGCATTCCCCTCAATAGCACATGAGGGTTTCCTTTATTTCATTGTGGTTTTGATTTGCATTTCCCTGATGATGAGTGATGTCGGGCATCTTGTACCTGTTGGCTAACATTTTCTTTGGAAAAATATCTATTCAGATCCTCTGCCCATTTTTTAACTGGATTGTGGTTATTGTTGAGTTGTATGAGTTCTTTACATATTTTAGATATTAATCCTTTATTAGATATATGATTTTCAATATCTTCTCCCATTCAGTAGACTGCCTTTTCATTTTGTTAATGGTTTCCTTCAATGTGGAGAAGGTTTTTAATATGGTGTAGTCCCATTTGTTTATTTTTGCTTTTGATGTTCTTGCTTTCGAGATAGATCCCAAGAAACATCACCAAGACCAATGTCAAGTAGCTGACCTCTTATGTTTTCTTCAGGAGTTTTATGATTTCAGGTCTTAAATACAAGTATTTAATTCATTTTGAATTAATTTTTGTGTATGGTACAAGATAGTGGTACAGTTTCATTCTTTTGCAAGTAGCTGTCCAGTTATCCCAACACCATTTATGAAAGAGGTTTCCCTTTCCCCATGGTATATTATTGCCTCCTTTGTCATAAATTAATTGATAATATAAGCATGGATTTATTTCTGGGCTCTCCATTCTGTTCCCTTGATCTGTGTCTGTTTTATTGGTAATAACACCCTGTTTTGGTTACTATGGTTTTGTAATATAGCTTGAAATCAAGAAGTGTAATGTCTCCAGCTTGTTCTTTCCCAAGATTGCTTTGGTTATTTGGGATCTATTGTGGTTCCATACAAATTTTAGGAAGTTTGTTCTATTTCCATGAAAAATGCCTTTGGAATTTTAATAGGAGTTACACTGAATCTCCACGGAATTCTGTGGGAATGTGGACATCTTAGCAATATTAATCCTTCCAGTCCATAAGTATGTAATCTTTCCATTTATTTGTGTCTTCTTCAATGTCCTATAGTTTCAGTGTATAGGTCTTTCACTTCCTTGGCTAAATTTATTCTTAGGTATTTTATTATTTTTAATGTGATTGCAAATGGGTTTGTTTTTCTTAATTTCTCTTTTGATAGATCATTGTTAGTATATAAAAATGCAACAAATTTTTGCATCTTGATTTTGCACCCTGAAACTTTACTAAATTCATATATTAGTTCTAACAGGTTTTTGGTGGAGTCCTTCAGGTTTTCTATATATAAAATCATTTCGGGGCGCCTGGGTGACTCAGCCGTTAAACGTCTGCCTTCAGCTCAGGTCATGGTCCCAGAGTCCTGGGATCGAGCCCCGCATCGGGCTCCTTGCTCGGCAGGAAGCCTGCTTCTCCCGCTACCATTCCCTCTGCTCGTGTTCCCTCTCTCGCTGTGTTTCTCTCTGTCAAATAAATAAAATCTTTAAAAAAAAAAAAAATCATTTCATCTGCAAATTGTGACAGTTATACTTCTTCCTTTCAAATTTGGATGCCTTTATTTCTTCTTATTGATTAAAAGTTATGAATAAGATTTCTAATACTATGTTGAATAAAAGTGGTGAGAATGGGCATCTTCTTTCTGATCATAAAGGAAAAGCTTTCAGATTTTTTGCCATTGAGTATAATGTTAGCCATGAGCTTGTCTTCTATGGCCTTTGTTATGCTGAGCTATTCAATCTATACCCACTTCGTTGAGTTTTTTTAAGTAATAAACGGATGTTAAATTTTGTCAAATGTTTTGTGCATCTATTCAGATGATCATATGATTTTTACCGTTCCTTTCTTAATGTGGTGTGTCACATTAATTGATTTATGGATGTTGAAACATCCTTGCATCCCTGTAATAAATCCTACTTGCTCATGGTTTATGATCCTTTTAACGTGTTGTTGAATTCGGTTTGCTAATATTTTGTTGAAGACTTTGCATCGATGTTCAATAGTGATATTGGCCTATAATTTTCTTTTTTTGTGGTGTCCTTGTCTGATTTTGGTATCATAGTAATACTGGCCCCTAAACATGAATTTAGAAACATTCCCTCCTCTTTAATTTTTTAAAAAAGTTTGAAAAAGATAATATTAAATCTTTGAGCATTTGATAGAAATCACCAGTGAAACTGCTTGGTCATGCACTTTTATTTGTTGGGAGTTTTTTGGTTACTGATTCAATCTCTTTACTTTTACTTTCAATTAGTTTATTCAGATTTACTATTTTTTCATGATTTTGTCTTAAGATTGTATATTTCTAGAAATTTATCCATTTCTTCTAGAATGTCCAATTTTTTGACATATAATCATTCATAGTAGTCTCTTATGATCCTTTGTAGTTCCTTGGTATCAGTTGTAACTTCTCTTTCATTTCTGATTTTATTTATTTGAGCCCTCTCTCATTTTTCCTTAGTGAGTCTAGTTAAAGGTTTGCCAATTTTTAAAAATCTTTTCAGAGAACCAGGTTTTAATTCCATTGATCTTTTCCATTGCATTTTTAGTCTTTTTTTCATTTATTTCTGTTGTTTTATTTCCTTCCTCCTATCAATACTGGGCTTCATTTGCTCTTTTTCTAGTTCCTTTAGGCATAAAGTTAGATTGTTTACTTGAGGTTCTTTTGTTTCTTGAGGTAGGCCTGTATTGCTATAAACTTCTCTCTTAGACTTTTGCTGCATCTCACAGATTTTGGTATATTAAATGTCCATTTTCATTTGTTTCAAGGAATTTTTTTAATTCTTCTTTGATTTCTTCATTGACCCATTGGTTGTTCAGTAGCATGACTTAATCTCCACATATTTGTGATTTTTCCAGTTTTCTACCTGTAATTGATTTCTAGTGCCATACCATTGTGGTTGGAAAAGATGCTTGACATAATGTCAACCTTCTTGAATTTAGTGAGTCTTGTTTTGTGGCCTAACATATGGTCTACCCTGGACAATATGTACACTTAGATTCCATGCGTCCTCAAGAAGAATGTGTATACAGCAGGTTGGTTGTATATACCTATTAAGTCCATCTGACCAAAGACTTCATTTAATGCTGACATTTCCTTATTGATTTTATGCCTGGATGATCTATCCATTGATATAAGTGGGATCTTAAAGTCCTTTAATATTATTGTATTGCTGCCAATTTCTCCTATAAATCTGTTAATATTTGTTTTATATATTTAGGTTATATACTAGGTACTCCTAATGGGTGCATAAATATTTACAAGTGTTATATCTTCTTGCTGGAGTGACCCCTTTATCACTATGTAATGCCCACTCTGTCTTTTTTTTTTTTTTTTTTTTGACAGAGAGGGAGAGATCACAAGTTGGCAGAGAGGCAGGCAGAGAGAGGGGGGGAGCAGGCTCCCCGCTGAGCAGAGAGCCTGATGCAGAGCTCAATCCCAGTACCTTGAGATCATGACCTGAGCTGAAGGCAGAGGCTTTAACCCACTGAGCCACCCAGGCGCCCCCATCTCCATCTTTTATTACAATTTTTGTTTTAAAGTCTTTTTTGCTACCCCAGATTTCTTTTGGTTTCCATTTGCATGACATAGCTTTTTCTATCCCTTCATTTTCAGTATGTATATGTCCTCGCATCTGAAGTGAGTTTTTTGTAGGCAGCATATAGGTGGGTCTTGGTTTTGTTTTGTGTTTGTTTTTGATGGGTCTTATTTTTTAATCCATTTAGCTACTCTGTGTCTTCTGATTGGAGAATTTGGTCCATTTACATTTAAAGTAATTTCTGATAGGTATGTAATTATTGCCATATTATTGTTTTCTGGCTGTTTCTGTCCCATTGTCCTCTTGCTTTCTTCCCTTGTGGTTTAATGATTTTCTGTAGTGTTAAGCTTGGATTCCTTTCTCATTTTATTTTCTGTGTATCTACGATAGGTTTGTGTTTTGTGGTTATACCATGAGGCTCACGTATAACAGTCTACTTTATACTAAGATAAGAGCAACTTAAATTTAGACACATTCTAAAAGTACCATTTTACTCCTCTTCCCCAAGTTATGTTTTTGATGTTACATTTTACATCTTTTTATTTTGTGTCTAATTACTATAAGTATAGTTATTTTTACTACTTTTGTCTTTTGACTTTCACATTAGCTTTCTAAGTGATTGATTCACTACATTTACCTTTACCAGTAAGAGTTCTACTTTCACATGTTTTATCGGTACTAATTAGTACCCTTTCTTTTCAGCTTAAAGAAGCCCTTTTAACATTTCTTGTAAGGCTGGTCTAGCGGTGACGGATTCCTTTGGCTTTTGTTTGTCTAGACAGCTCTTTATCTCTTCTTCAATTCTGAATGACAACCTTTCTTGGTAGAGTAGTCTTGGTTGGAATTTTCCCCCTTTTAGCATTTTGAATACACCATGCTATTCCCATCTGGCCTATAATATTTTTGCTGAGAAATCTGATAGTCTTATAGGGGTTCCCTTGTATGGGACAAGTTGTTTTTCTCTTAATGCTTCAACAGCTTACTTTAAAAAGAAATGTTATTTAAATAAACCTTGAGTCCTAGCCCAAATTAATAGAAATTAGTGAGGTTTGGTATTTACTAAGCACTTGTAGTTGACTTGTGAAGCATGCACAAGCTATATGAAAGTGTTTATGAAAATTGCATTTCATATTTTTTATAATTTGCTCTGAAATAAAATCTTCTCTCTGTTTAAATTACCACTGCTGCTTAAGTACCAATTCCAATTATTTTTAAAGTCTGTTGATCCCTACTGTTTTCTGCAGTGTTTGACAAATACCTATGTCATTTGATACAAAATTGTAATAGATAGATTATAGATAGATAGATAGATAGATAGATAGACAAAGAAAGAAAGAAAAGAAGAAGGAAGGAAGGAAGGAAGGAAGGAAGGAAGGAAGGAAGGGAGGGAGGGAGGGAAGAAGGGAGGAAGGAAGGAAGGAAAAAAACTGAACCATCTTCTCTGAGGTTTATTTTCCATATCTATAAATGGGAATAATAATGTACACCCTCCAGATTACAAAGAGGGTCAAATGAAGTTAACTATGAGGGCCCTCTATAAATTATAATGCATTAAGTGTTGTGTAATACTGATATAAATACTGAACAGTATCCAATAAAGAGTCCTTATACAAAGTATTCAGTGTTCACAAATGCTTAACCTCCTTTTTGCAATACTCATACTGTTATTGACAGGAAATGTGTCAATCACAGTGTCCTAGTGGTTTTATATGTTCTTTTCATTTAGACTATTCTAATAATTTAAGTCATTTTCCTTTATAACGTGGAAAATGTATCACTGAATACATTTTCCTGGGTGTAAACACCTTGTGATTTTCTGTTCCCTCAGCACTTTTAATTCTGTTATGATAGCACCTCTCACACCTCTCATCTCCTCCACTAGACCCACAGTGGAGTCTGATTTACCAATAAAGGTAGTGTTCTCTACTAGTTTTTAAATTTCACACGCAAAAACAGTATTCACAGATATATAAGTGAAAATTTACCACACAATATACTCTCTTTTTTTTTTTAGAAACTTAATACTGAAAAAATTATCAGCTTTATGAGGGGAAATATTTTGAAGATTGCCTGACCCACAAACAACTTTTTTTTTTTTTTTTAGAGAAAGAGAAAGTGTGAAGGGGGTGCTGGAGGGGAAGAGGGAGAGAAAGAATCTTAAGTAGGCTCCATATCAGCACAGAGCCTGATGCCAGGCTCAATCTCACAACCCTGAGATCATGACCTGAGCCAAAATCAAGAGTTAGATGCTTATCTGACTAAGCCACCCAGGTGCACCCTCACACCCCAAACAACATTTTAATCTTTCTCTGCACATGTGATAATTTATTTCTTTAATACGGCAGTTTTAGTTATTTATCCTGAGACCCTTATCTATGGATTTCTCATTTATAAAAATAATTATAAACCAGTATTTCCTAAAATGTAACCCAAGGAAAAGATGCTCCAGGAAAAAAGGCTCTGTAATCTAATAAATATATAAATGCCACAACCTATATTCATCTTCTTAGAAACTCAAAATGGCCCTCAGTATCTATGATCAGTAACTTCTTTATAGGTATTTGAGTGTTTTTCTACTCTCCCAATTTCCTCTATGTTTAAAATATTTTGCAACTTAAAAAAATACGTGCCTCTGTTTTTAACTAGAATTTCCCCAAGATGTTTAACCACAGTGTACTTTTCTCCTCCTGAATATCTCCCCAATAATAGAAGCAAGGAGGTATAAGAGTTTAAAGGTACAAGAGTTTAAAGGTACACTTTAGGCTACACATCCCCATCTACTGAAAAAACAAAGAATGACTTCTTCACCAAACAAAAGTACAACAGGTCCTGGACACAAATGCAGAGGGGGATGGGAAGGGCCAACCCACACCTCAGAGATTCTTAGCTATCTGCGAGTTAGAGGTGGTGGACGGTGACATCACTGTATTTCTACCACAGCTTTTAACAACACACATTGAACGTATGTGGTAAGCCTCATCTCATCCCTTTGGATAGAAGCCAGATTTACTTCAATATAAGAGCTATAGATCTGAACAGACTGATGAACCTAAGAGATAGAACACTTCTGTCCTCTTTGCACAAGTTGATAAATGACTCACAGCTTCCTGAGATGAAAAGGAAGATTCAAGCTCACCACACATACAACGGAACACCAGAGAGTTCAGATGAACAAAGTCACTTCAGGAAGTAGATTTTTAAATACCTCTGTAGCATGAAATAAGGAGAAGGTTGTAATAGTCAAAATAACTGTGGGATTTGAGATCCTCGAGCAAAATTTTACGAAAGATTCCTTTCTGAAAGCATAAAGGAAATAAACTGCCATCCATATCAAATTTCAGGAGGTCTTTAGGTCATATTCAATAACAGCCAATGACAAGACAATATTATCCCAATTTTATAGATGCTAACACTGAAGCATAGAGACATTAAACAATCTGACAAGGCCACACAACTATTAAGGGGAGATGGCAGAATTTGAACCCAGAGTCTGCTACATCCCTTCCTTATCTACAGAGAGGTAACTGGAGGGAGAGGTAGCCAGCAGGATCACCTACTTTGACTCAAGCTTGTTCTCTCTCCCATCTCACTAATGAGCCCACAATGAAGGTCACACTAATGGACTAAAATTATTCTGTCTGCAGGTTTTATCAAATCGTATTTCAAGGCACATAGCCTCTTTAAAAATTGGATTTAATTTAAAATGTTGGAGCACTTCTGACATTCACTTATTTTGATGAGCCATCCCCAATTAGTCTGAATCAGGGAGCTTTTACTTTCACTTAACCTTCCATTATGACAAGAACATAAGGAAAGCAAGTGTGTCACTGGTTACTGTTGGGCACAGCGTCAAGATAACACACTCTAAGTCAGTCCTCACAGAGCAACACACAGGCAGGATCCTTTTATTTTCTTTGTACCTCAAGGCCCCATGGTGTTCCACAGGACGAATGTACCCCTTTTGTAGGTTACTACAAACTTTTTACCCTGAAATTACAGACCTGCCTTCAAAACTCTAGAGTTAAGCCTATTTCCCCTACATATAAACCATAACACTGGATTTTCCAAAACAGTATCCTCAATGAAGTGTAAAAATTTAATCACTTTAATTCTACTACAAATATCTCAGAGTTACCTTCTGTTCCACTTCACCCGGTGAGAACAACCAAGGTTATTTGCCAAATTCAGTGATTTAAACTCATGCTTAGACTAGCTACTTAGAAATCACCTCCTGGCCAAACTATAACATCTTTTTCATACAGATTGTTTGGCTACAATTAATTTAGGGTACATATCAAAATTATATCCATTGTGGTGGCCAAATAAGATCTCTCAGTACATATAATCTTGGTCTTAGGGATGAGGAGGGAAATGGAATTAGAACTTCTTTATAGACAATCTGGCAGGAATTTGTTAGATTGTGGGCTCCCTGAAGGTAGGTCTTATTCACTGTTATTTCCCACATGTGTATTAGGAACATGATAAACAATAGCCCACAATAAATGCCTACTGAGGGAATGGACAGGAACACGAACAAGCAAACCAAAGAAAATCATCCTTATTTCAATGATAAAGATTTGGCTGGGCTAGAAGACTGCTTATGAGACCCCCGGAATATTCTCAAATATCTCAGAAAGCCTAATGGAAACTACACATTTACCTTAAAATGAGATCGTACAGGGCAACTAAAAGGTCAAACTTCTTCTACTTTAGCAAACTTGACATCAAGTCACTGTGAGAAGACTAGTTGGTCCATGTAGGTCGGAAGGTGGGGAGGAAAATGCTTCCATGCTTCTCTTGGAGCCCTTCCTGAGATGGAAGATGCAATAATCTGACTGGGACAGATTTACAAATGAATAGGGTCTCTATGTCTTCAGAAGTCAAGCACACACAGGGCTGTAGCTCTCTCAGACTCTTCGCAAAGAGGCGGCGTAAGAAGATTAGGGGTAAGGCTTGACTTCTTGCTTTTCCTCCTCTTTTTTCTAATGCTTCCATAGTCAACTGGTAGTGAAATTGTGGTGGAGGCGGCGAGGTCCCAAATGAGGGCTGAGTACACGTCCCTTGGAGTCCTGCATAGGGTCCTAAGTCCCTGGGAAACTGCATAGGGATGGCAGACTGGCCGGGACAGGGCTCCCAGGGGGTCCTCGCCCATCCTATCACAGGCTACCACAGCCACACTGAGGCCACCTCCACCTGAGGGACATTATCTAGGAAGAACATTCTAAAAATAGAAGTTGATAAGCAGTGACAGATAACTTCAGCAAGTTGTGATTTCTCTAGCCACAATTCTGAGGGAGTGCGCTGCAGAATATTCTCAGGTCCAAGAAACTAACCCAGAAAGGAGGGCCCTAACTTGCGATTGGCAGACCAGGGTGCTAATTCTGGCCCCACCAAACTTGCTAAGCAGCCCTCTCAGGACAAGGCATGCCACCTTCCATGGTCTCAGTGTCCTCAGTGGTCAAACGAGGGTATTGGATTACTAGATAATCTCTGTTTCCCTTCCAACTCCAGCAGTCTACGATTCAGTGAATGACAACTTTGTCTGGTATCTTAAGCACATGCCTTTCACTTGAGCCAAGACAGACCATTTGCAAGACACATGCTTGTTAGGAAATTGGAATTCAGTGTTTGCTGCACAGACCCTGCCAAAGGATTCTTAAAGTCATCTGATATTCAAGATATAGTCTAATAGAAGAGCTAACCATCCCTGAAGAGCTGGCACATAGAAAGCAGAGTCTAGTCAATTAATATTTATTGAGCACCAAAAGTGGGAACTTTGAGAGATACATATATGTATATATATATATATGTATATATATAATCTCATTTAAAAGCTTTTCTTCACAGTTTTTCAATATATGAAACCTTGATAGAAGCACTAGCAGTCTTTCATGTCCAGTGTTTTCTTAAAATTATGCCAATAAATTATTGATTCCTTCAGACGTTCCCGTTCTTATCTTTACCCTAATATACAGCATCACAGAGCACAACCCTGGGCCTTATTATCTCGGCTCCTACTGTTTTGCTTCATTGAATAACAACTTACGAGGGAATCCTTCCTCCATTTGACAGTGTTCTTGTATTTTTAAAATTAAACTCTGGGTAAAGATATTGTTTACTGTGCTACTTAGTTCTTTCTTATAGAGGAGCCCAGGAGGTTCACGTTTTGGAGGGAGTGGAAGGTAGTATCTTGCCACTGCAGATAAACATGTAAGCTTCCTTTGATCAGAAATTGAAAACTAATACAAAGTTTCTCTTGTTAACTCATTTAAAGCCTAAATTAGTGTCCATTATAATAATCGAGCAATACATCTCAGATACTCCATAGCATCTAGTCCTCAACTTCCTTAGCCATCCCAAGTCCTTCTGGAATTAAATGGGCACGTAAATTATGGGAGATTCCAGTGCAATGACTAAAAGCACAGGCCATGGATGTGAACCATGCTCCCACCGGTGGCTACACTACATCAGGTGTACTATTTAATTTCTGAGTCAGTGTCCTCAGTTGTGGAGAATCGGGCCATACTGATTACCAAGTCATCATTTCTAATGAGATCCTCCTTCATATAAAGCATTTACCATAGTTCTTGGCTCATAAACATTCGGCAAATATGCATTCATACTAATTATATTTTGGAATCCAAACTGCCCTGCATTTTATTCCCATTCTTTTATTGACTTTATTGGTTAACTCTTTGTTTTCTCCAATCCACTGATCCATAGTAGCCTTTTCACTATCCCTCATCCCACTCCTGTCCTTACTTTTCTTAAATCCCATAGCCCATCATTATAGTCACAGCTGTGTCAACTTCCTCAACAATATGTTCCTCTCTTTCATTCCATTGCTCACCCACCTGGCAAAACCCTATCCCTGCTGAATCCTGCTGTCTGCTTGGTCTACAAAGAGACAGTATAGTATAAGGCATACGAGTGGTAGCTCTGGAGTTCATCTTCCAGGGTTCAAACACCTGCTCCGCCACCTAATACCTGTGTATCCTTAGGATGCTTATCACTTCTGTAAAATAAGATTGATAGAAATAATGCCTGACCCCTGGATATGTAATGAGGTTGAAATGACACTATACACTTAGACTTGTACTGACCACAGGGGGCATTCAATAAACATTATTTACTATTACTGCTCCACACATGAGTCAGTGGAATGAATTTGGAAAAAATCACATACCTAGACAGGCTGCTTGCACCATTAATGGAAAACCATAGACATCAGATGGGCCCTTAACACTATCTGGAAATTCTTTTTGCTTTCTCAGTATGTTTGCTCTCCTACTCTCTCACAGCACTGTGCTATGCCTTCAGCTCCCACTCCAGCTCTCCTCCACTCTCAGCTGATGACTTCCCTGCCTGCTGGATGGGAAAAATAGAAGCCATAAGACAAATACTACTTCACCTAACCGTCATCCAATATGCAACTACCCGCATCTGCGCCTCTTTTCTCCACCTTCACTTTAATTCAATGGAAGAAAGTGTCCTTGCTTCTGTCAAAGGCCAACCCCTTGTACTTGGGTTAGAGTTCTCCTCCACTGTGACTTTCCCAAGAATGTTCTTCACCCCCCTCCAAGGTGTGTGTGTGTGTGTGTGTGTGTGTATGTGTGTGTGTGTATACATATATGTATACATATATATATATACACACACATATATATACCCTGAAAATTTCCTTCCATTAAGTGGAACTCATGACTCAATCCTAACCAACAGAATAATGACAAAAATGATGGAGTATTGTTCTTGTGATTACAGAGAATTATATGAAACTTTACCTTGCTAAGACAGACAGGCACTAAGATTCCCCTTGCTGGCTTGATGAAATAAGAGGCCAGGTTGAAGAAGTTCAAGTAACAGAGCACTGTGGGGTATAAAGGTGGGGGAAAGTGTGCCTAGGAGTTGAGGGCAGCCTCCAGGCAAGAGCCAGCAAGAAGCTGGGACCCTCCAACCTAGATGCAAGGGAATGAATTCTGCTCACCAGCTCAATAGACTTGCAGGTGCGTTCTTCCCCAGTTAGGCCTTCTGATGAAAATACAGCCCACTTAACACCTTGATTGCAGCCATGTGAGACTCAGCAGCAGACCATTAAGTAGAACCTTGACTCCTAACCCAGAGATTCTGTGAGAACTACCGTGAGCCAAAAAGTTTGTGGTGATTTGTTACACAGCAATAGAAAATGAAGGCATCCGCCACGTGCACCAGAACATTCCCATAATGCTATAATACCTAGAGTCTACTGTAACCTATCTTTTAAAAAAATCTAGACTATATGCCCTCTAGGTATTCCCCCTTCTCTCTGCTTTCTTTTCCAACAAAACTTGTTAAAATAGTTTTTCACATCTCACTATGTCCTCACCTCCCATTCACTGCTCTGCCCACTGTATTCACATCACTGTCTTCACATTCTTTTGTCAAGAATACCAATAAGTTCCACATTATTTAATGTAAATGGATATGTCTCTATGCTTATCTTATTCAATATCCCAGTTGTATTCAACGCAGTTCACCACTCACCACCTTTAGAATGATTTCCCCCCTTGGCTTACAGGACTTTCATTGTCTAGTTTCCTTCGACTTGTCTGCCTGCTGCTTCTCGTCCATCTTTGTTGGCTTCTCCTCCCACACCCAAACTTGAACAGTGCTGTGCCCAAGTCTGGCCCAAGGCTCTCCTCTCTTGACCTACTGCACTCCCTTCCTAGCCCCCAGCTTGAAATGATATCAACATGCTGCTGACTCCCAGATTTTTCTCTCTGGCCCTAACCTCCTCCCTCAGCTCCACAACCTACAGCCAACTGCTTAAGCACAGTTCCATTTACATATCTAATTATCATCTCAGATTTAACGTGTCCAAGAAGAACACTCGGTTTTTCTCTCACGGAAATATGTGTCCCCAGTTTTCCCAATCTCAGCAAATGGCACATTCAATAAACCTTTACAGCGGGGCTTCTCACTCCTTCCCCCTCCTCCCGTAATCCATCCGCCAAGTCCTTACTTGTCGATCTTCACAACAGATCCTGAATTGGTCTACTCCTCTCTAACTCCACTCTGTCAGCCTAAACTGCCCTCACCTCTCACCTGGACTGTAGCAACAGTCACCTAACCAGTCTCCCTCTTTCTCCCTGCTGTCCTCTACAATCCATACAACGGCATCTTTTTTTTTTTTTTTTTTTTAGAAAATACAAACCACCTTGTATGCCTTTACTGCCTAAGACTTTCCAAAGACTTCATACTCTGCTTTAAAAAGCCCAGCAAGCCCTAGGTTGCTGGCTCTTTCCTGCCTCCGTGCCACATCTCGTACCTCCCAAGCTCTAGCCTTCCTCATCTTTTTCTCCTTCCCACCTCAGGACTTTTGCAATGGTTATTCCCTCCACTGGATAGTTCTTCCTAAGCGACATGTCTCAGTTCTCAAATCAAATGTCCCCTCCTCAGGGAATCTACCCCAGGAGCTTTCACTTCTTCCTCCTAGACTCCGTGATATCATTACTTCCCTCATAGCATGCATCACAATCTCAAGCGCCACACTTGTTGGTTAGTTGATTAGTTAGTCTGATTGTTGCAATGACTCCTCTTACTAGATTTGAGGGTCTGGAAGGTGCTCACTGCTTTGTTCTAGACTAGCACCTGGCACCTAGAAGATGCTCAATAAATACTTGAATAAATGAATGCATTAAGTGTATATAGAAGTTGTTGACATTTTATATGCATTAGAATAAAATGATCTGCTATATTCCATTACAAAATCTCCCCACCTACAGTGTCAACATGTCTTTTAAACAGTAAAAAAATGAAAAGAATTATACCTCAAACTATTCAATAGATACATTACTAAAGAGCTGTGGGACCACAAAAATGTTATAAAATGAAGCCCATTTTAAAAAAAAAGTTAACAGGGGCGCCTGGGTGGCTCAGTTGTTAAGTGGCTGCCTTCGGCTCAGGTCGTGATCCCAGAGTCCTGGGATCAAGCCCCGCGTCGGAAGCCTGCTTCTCCCGCTACCACTCCCTCTGCTTGTGTTCCCTCTCTCGCTGTGTTTCTCTCTGTCAAATAAATAAAATCTTTAAAAAAAAAAAATTAACAGAAATCTGTTTGGAGATGTGAACAGTTTTTTTTGATAACGTAAATTACCACACCCTAGTTATTCCGTTACTAGGGTTTGATTTTTTTTTTTCCTACATTGGATTTACTTTGATCACAGGGCATAAATTATAATTTTTCTGTCACAAACCACAAGGCACAAGACATATTTTCAGTATTGCTGGACAAAAACACTAAGGAATCACTACTCTTGTTACTCAGTGTCACTGATGCCATGTGACTTAATTCAATTCCAAACCCAGTTATATCCTGTTGCCATACAATGCAGACTTTTTAGTAGACTATGGTAATGAAAGTGCTCTTGGTCTGGATTCCAACATGCAACTGTCAAAAAATATCATCCCGAATGACTACTTGCTGAAAATGTCTCACTCCTAGAGCTGGTACTTCCAGGGTGGTCTAGGAAAGAAATTTGTGCCTGTGTCTATTTTGGGGATATTCTAAATGCTGATGTTTAGCATTTCTTTGGAATTGCAATTTCATGCTTTGAGGAGCTTTTTTTTCCCCCAAGTCCCAGAAAATAGTCTCCATTAAGCTCACTTGTTTATGTATTTTTTTTCTTCCTGATATACCACTATTCTCCGAAAATTCCAGTAAACAGTTACTCAGTTGATTTTAAGAACCACTCTGGAGAAAAAGCACTAACTTCATCGCCTACCACTTGCTGCCCTCAAAACTTCTTAGCAACATACACTGTGCATGAACCTCAACGTGGTTTGCTTTGTCCAATCGCATGCCTGAAAGCCCAGCCAGTCAGTTGTGTAATAATAAACCCCTTATCTCCTGAAGATACACAAACGGAAAGATCTCCCAGTGCTTCAGTGCACAAGAGACTTCACTAGAATTCTCAGCAGAAACTCACATCCATTTTAAATGCCAAATTACCCCCACTTTTCCCGATTTCCTCTTTTTTTCCACCCATCTGTAATTCCAAGGAGGGTGAAAAAACCCAAATGCTAAACAATGTCGAGTTTAAACAGGAGAGTTGGGGTTGGGGGGGGGGGGGGACGGGCACTCCCAAAAGCTGCCAGCAAAATGCATTTAGAAACCAAGAGCTTGGTTTTCGCTTCGGGCTCACCGGTTCCCTTACAAACATCTGTGAAGGAAACTCATCAACAATTGTTCTTGGATGAAGAAGGGACTGAAAGATTGACAAGAGAAGCTGCTCGCTAGTTTCAATAAGCTTGACCGGCCCTCAAAATAGGGAGGACACTCCTGCGGCTTCTGCGAAGAATAAAATCTCACCCCCTCTTACCTCGCGCGTCCCCACCGGGCGCAAATCCGCGCCTACCTCGTCCCATCTCCAAGTTCCCCACCTCGCCGGGGAGAAGTGTCCTTTCCCTGCACCCACACGAGAAAACAAACCCGCCCCGGCCTTTGAGGAATGGGGGAGCGACGGCCTCGGAAAGGTGCTGGGGGCCCGAGGTGTGAGCTAATCAGTTCCCTCGCTCTGCCGCCGGCGCCGCCTGACACACCCCTCCCGGGCCCGGCCTCCACCGGTCGCCAGTCCCCGGCCTCAGCCCGCGCCTCGCCTGGGGGCCCGGGCCAGTCTCTCGCCCCGGGGCTGGCGGGTCCCGCGCGCGCCGCCGTGCCCAGCACGCACCTTCAACGCGCCCCGGGCCGGGCCCTTGGGGACCGCACGGCCGGGGCCGAGGGGCACGAAGCGCTCCTCGCTGTCCTCCTCGTCGTCGTCGCCGTCCACCACCTCGACGACCACCTCCTCGTCCTCGTCTTCCTCGTCGTCATCCTCCTCCTCCGCGCCCCCTCGGGGCTTCTCCTCCACCCGCCCGAGCCCCCTCCGCCGCCTGCTCCCGCCTTCCTCGTCCTCGTCTTCCTCCCCCAGAAGCAGCAGCACGGGCGACGAGGCGGCGGCGGCGGCGGCCCCGGCGGCCCGAGGGGGGCCGGTCCCGGCGCTGCGCGGCGGCGGCAGCGGCGGCCTCCAGCTCTCCGGGGCCGGGGCCGGGGCCGGGGCCGGGGCCGGGGCCGGGGCCGCGGCCGGGCCCGGGCCGAGGGGTGGGAGGCCGGGCAAGGTGCCTTCCCTGGGAGGCGCAGGTCCCGGCGCCTGCAACGCGGCGCCCCCCCGGCGGCCGCCCAGGCTGGAGCGCTTGGCTAGACGCCGCGCCTGCATGCCTGACCGCGGGCTGCCAGCCGCGGCGCGGAGCCGGAGAGTTTGTCACCTCCTCCTCCTCCTCCTTCTCTTCCTCCTCTTCCTCCCCCGGGCGGCCGCTGTGGTCGCAGGCGCCCCGGGCGCGGGGCTGCGGGGGGCTGCGGGAGCCGCCTCCCCGGGCTTGCGGCTGCCACTGGCTGCAGAGGCGCGGGCGCCGCCTTCGCTGGACCGGCCCGCGGGGACGCCGGCGGCCGGCGGCTACGGCGGGGCGGCGCGGCGGCCGCGGGCGGGGGTGGGTGTGAGCGAGCGGCGCGCTGCCGCCTCCGCCGCCGCCGCCGCCGCCGCCGCCGCCGCCGCTGCTGCCGCCCCGGAGCCGCGGGCCGCGCTGCGCTCCATGCGGCTGGCGGCCGGGCCCGCGCGCGCCTCTCCCGGCCCGCTGCGCCCGCGCGGTCCTGGCCTACAGCTGCCGTCCCTCCGCGCGAGCTGTTTGTGTTGTGTGTTTTCCACCACCGCCCCCCTCTTCGCGAGCCATTCCTCACGGCTCTCCGGTCCCCCCGTTCAGACAAAACCCGGACTGGATTTATTTCCCCTACCCTCAGCCTCCGCAAATCTGGCGCTTCTCAGCATTTGGCTCAGACGCTGGGGCCAGGGCTACCCCGCAGCAGATTATTCCTCCTGCAGGGTGGAAGGAAGACTTTGCTGAGGAAGTAGGGTTGTTGGTCAAACTCAGACTTCGAAGGAAGAGATTTGCCGCAAGTCATTTTCCTGGTCTCTGCTGGGCATGCGACTACTCTTGACCTTACATGAAACCGGAGAAGGTCTATCAGTCTGAGATTTGGGGCCACTTCCTAATAGGAAACGTCAGACTCCTTTGCGTTTTCGAGGTACTGGTTCATGACATTGCCTGCCAATCTCTGGGTCTCTTTGACCGCACTGGTCTAGGCCCTGCCCATTGAGATCTCTGGGCGATGTGCTAACTCTGTAAGTCTTTCAGCTTTCCTGTCTGCATGTTTACCTTAAGTGCCTGATGATAAGGACTACCGTCCTGGAAGCTTTCAGCTCTAACCGTTCAGTCCGGAGACTGAACTGGCGCTATCAAGGCCTTTCGAGAAACAAGCTGGGGCCAGAGTTCAAGATTGCCTGAGTTTGTTATTTTAAAAAAACGAGTATGAAGTAAGAGTCCAGAAATCAAGCACATAACCATATAACTAATGACACCGTCCCTTTCTGAGGATTTCTAGGTGCGATAAAGAAAAGTCGTGTGCTACCATTTGGGATTAGGGTATATAGGAAGCCAGACTCTTTACCAACAAATCATTTGCCAAATTCCATCTTTGTAGTGGAAGTCTGAGGAGGCTCTAACTCACCAAAGGCTCTGGCAGGTGCCTCCATGAGGTGAGGCCAGGGTAAAAGATGTCCTCACCCTCAGCTTCCTTTCACTGTGATTATTGTAGGAGATTCAACACATTGTGCCCTGTTAGGCACTTGAAGGGAGCTCATTAAATGCTCACTTATGGTGTCTTCCAACTGTTGAACATTTCCACTGGGATGATGACAAAGATTCTAAAATGAACTTTTTGTTCTCCCTGAATCAGATTAGCTTCCTGAATGTACCTATTTCAGGTAATGACACTCTCATATAATCAGGCCCAAAATAGCGGTATCATTTTAACTCCCTTCTCTACTTTATCTCTAGAGGCGGTTGCCCACAAGTCCAATCCATTGTTCTTTCTGAAGCGCCTCTTGCATCCACCCCTTCCTTTCCATTTCCAAAGTTCCTATGGTGTTTCATGACTTCACAAGTGAAAGTTTCCTCAGGGCCCTCTACACCCAGTTTCTCAGCGACACACCCTCTCCCTAAACCCCCTCCTGACACTCACCTTCCCCAAACTCTATTTAGGTTATGGCATTTGCTGGTTGGACTTTTCATTTCTCATTATTCCATTCAAGAATTCGGAGAGAGAAAATAATTTGAGCTTTTTAACAGATGGGTGTGTTTGATCAAAGCATGGAATGGCAGGGGCCAGCCAAGAAGTGAACTAATCAGTATGAGTGTTTCCAAAGAATAAAGAAGGGTCACTGAAGTGGCTTCATCCCAAGTGCAAAAAATTTACCTTGGTAGTTGGGAGATGACTTTAGAGAGGGGCAGCAGGGTCTTGCTCTGACCGGGAGAAATAAAGATCAGGGGCCAGGAGTTGGCTGACAGCTATGGGCAGGGTGATAGGAGGGAACAAAGCTGTGAGACAAGTGGGCTAGTGGAACCAGTGGTCTCAGGAGCCAGAGTGTCTGGTCTGAATCCTGGCTCTAGAACTTAACCAGCTATATGCCTTTACTCACCACCCGTCCATGCCTCAGTTTCTTCATCTATAAAATGGGGATAATAGTAGTACCTACCTAATAATAAATTTCTTTTGTAGGATAATGAGTTAATGCATGCAATCATCTCAGATGAGTGCCTAGCACAAAGAAGGTCTATATAAAAGCTCATTATATTAAATATATTGATAGCAGTATATAAACACAATGGCTTGGGTTACTCTCAAAGAGTAACAGCGTAGCTCTCTTTTTAGTAAACTCAGAACTGTCTATAACTAGCAGGAACATGCTTTTAAAGCCTGACTACCTCTTACCAAAGGCCTATGGTCAGGCCAAGGATAAAGCTTTTTATGTCTGAAATTGCCATAGATGAAAGAAAGTAAATGTTTTCCTGAGAACTGAGCAGAAAAACATAGTCAAGTGAGACAGTGATTGTGGATTAGTAGAAGAGGTACTAATTTACACCACTGTACTTCTTTCGAAATTGCTATATATACTTTGAAATCTGCTTGTTCTTTCTCTCCGGGCACCTTTGCAGAGCTCATTCATACCCGTTCCCTGGCCCCATTGGGCCCGAGATACTGCCCCCTGAATGGGAGAAAAAGATGGGCCTTAATGTTGGGACCATTAAGGGTAGGCTAATGTCACAAAAGGTATTTGGCTCAATCTAGGCTTTGAGGGATGAGAAGGATCTAGATGGGCAGGGAAAGCTGTGTTGTGCAGGCCACTGAAGACCAACCTCATGAAATAAGAGGACCTTTAGTGGGAAGTAAAATCAAATTACCTAATTCATCAGGAATCAAGAAATATCTCATGATGTGAGCTCATGACGCCCTGCGCTCATGGACTCAGAAGTCACAAAATGTCTCACGGTGCCAAGCAAATGAGGAGGAGTCGTCGCTGCTTTGTCCCCCATGTTCTCTAAACATAACACATTTTTACTTCCCCAAACTAGGAATGCTTCCCACTGAGGATGAGGCATGTCTCTCCGTCAGATGATAAGGAAGACACATCTTCCAGACAGTCTGATTTAACATATCATCAGATGAAACATTCCATCATTCTTTCAACATGTGTTTATTGAGCCCTGCCGAGTACCAGGCTCTGTTCTGAGCATTGGTGTGCAGCAGCAAACAAAATAACCCTTAGTGGAGAGGTAAGTAGACAATAACCAAAGAAAACAAATGAATT
>CM053606.1:118055948-118091169 GCA_028646535.1 Procyon lotor
AAGACAGAAGATGATGGATTCTAATGCACAATTGGAGACACTAATCTTCGACAAAAGGAAGAACACACCTTCTCCTAAAATTGTAAGAATGGCAATGGATACAAAAGGGGTTTTTTGTCAGTTGGTTGCTGTAAGGAAAATTTAGGAATTTTAATCCCAGTGGCCACCATTCCTCAAATATGAAGGAGGCCATTTTCAAGGGTGAAGAATCAAGAAAAGAGACAGGCCTGAGAAGGCAGACAATACTCTTTAATATCTGCGTGGACATCAGAAGAATGAAACTTACAAAATGGAACTCACCAGCATTGAAACTACTGGAAAGATCGTAAATTAGTGGAAGTGCCCGTTAGCAGTCCAGAGACTTAAGTGTCTTGTCCATGTCAAACGACTAAACCCGGATCTGACACAACTTGAACCTGATGCTCTAATTCCTAGAAGCTCAGGTCTGACACAACTTGAACCTGATGCTCTAATTCCTAGAAGCTCAGGTCTGACACAACTTGAACCTGATGCTCTAATTCCTAGAAGCTCTGGGCTCTTTCCTTATGAGCTAAGTACTCAGGTTAGATGAATGAATATAAAACCAATGCAAAAAGAGTCTGCTAAAATCACTGAATTTGTGGATTCCGCCAGTGGTCACTGAAGGCAGGTTTTTTGGCATTAGGAGACCGCTTCAAGCTCTTAGATTTTCATTGAAGACGACACAATAGGAAATGCACTTAAATTGCAGCAAAATGTCAATGAAGAAGGATGTTCTAAGAAGTGGGGCTCTGAGAGGACAGACAGTAACCTGCTGGGTGGTCCTTAGGAACAAATATGTCTCAGGCAGTTTTACTTCAGTCCTGGGAGGATGATTTATTTAGCTTTCTTACGTTCCCTTTTAGGTCTGTGCCACGGTTTGATATTAAGTAAATAGAATATATAGTAGTAGCACACAACATAAAATGGGAACAGCACATAATACTTTTATTTACATTTTATTTTATTCTCATAATGGGCACATTAGAAGTAGCTGCTATGCAAAAATAATCTGGACATTAAAGTAGAATAAGTCATATGTAATTACT
Organism: Procyon lotor; assembly: GCA_028646535.1. Taxonomy (NCBI): domain Eukaryota; kingdom Metazoa; phylum Chordata; class Mammalia; order Carnivora; family Procyonidae; genus Procyon; species Procyon lotor. The sequence continues at coordinate 118,057,016 of CM053606.1, forward strand.
AATTGTGTCATAGCCCCATCAAGAGAGAGAGAGAGAGAGGGAGAGAGAGCAGAGAGAAAGATTCATAAACCCCCAATTCTCTATCCAGCCTTGTTGGTTATCTCTAGCTTGATTAAAGGGAATGATACTCATTTGTAAATGCATTTGGCAAACTTACCCTGCTATTGTTTCCATTATTTTGCAAATTACAGACATTGAGATGAAGGCTCTGTAATTTCCTAGCGTTCCCTTTATTCCTGCTTGGAAAACTGGTGTTGCCCTGGCATACTTCCACTTTGCTGTTATTTCATTTGAATACAGCAAATTCTTTATTATGATTAACAAAGACTTCTGCTCCATTCCTCTTTGAATATCAGTCTGCTCATGGAGATGAGTTGATTTTGAGCCCTGCTGTCTACTTGAATCTCTCTGCTTCGCTGATCTCAAAGATGTTCAAGACAACAGACACCCAAGTATTCCTAAATGACATGTTTTTTGTGTGTTCTCCCTTTTGAATTTGTTATATGTTTAGTAATTTTACCATCGTCTGGAACTTTTTTCTCTTCTTTCAATTGTCTGATTCTGAATGTCTCCTTTGCGCATTACTTAAAAGCTTGAAAATATATATGCAGTTGGGTTTGGTAATCTTGCTATTTTTAAGCTTCTTTCTCTTTTAATATTTCAGTTTTCCTTTTTCCTCACACATACATCTCTCAAGGTTTCACAGTATTTTGTAAACAGTCTTGATACCAGGAACTTCGGGGCATCTGGAATACAGCGATGGCATTCCTTGAGCACTATACATTTCTAATTCATTCTAATTCATTAGTCATTGCTCTGGAATCACTTTTCCCCACAAATCGGGCTCCCCTTCTTTAAATATTGCCTGGATGATCATCCGATATAACACTCGTAGCAGTCCTTATGCTTAGAAAGTACTAATTAAATATTTGCTTCCTAAGATCAGTCATATTTAAAAGAAATCATATTGAGAACTCTTCTAGGGCTTGCTGGAAAATGCACGTGTGTAACTCTGTGACTTGGGAGCCCACGCTCCATGATCAGATACAACATTCTTCTCTTATTCCTCTTTTCCCTCATTTCCTCTCATTTTTTTCCCTATATCTCCTCTGCCGCATCAGCATCTCTGGCCACCCCTTGTTGCTTTAACTCTGTTGGGTCAAATAATTGGAAGAAGTGTGTGGAGGTGAGGGTAGTGCAGTCCTTTTTTGTTCATATTGGGGAAAACGAGGATACAGTAGCAACAATAATGCCTCCTACTAATTGAGCGTTTATCAGGCATCATTCCATCGTCCACATCTTTATGTGTTTTTATCTCAGTTAATCTTCTTAAGAATCTTGTGAGGTAAATGAGACCACTGGGTCTGGATTCTGATAGCTCATTAGAGGTTGGGAAACAAGGCTCAGGCCCCGCCCCTAGCTGCTCAGCAGAAGGTGCGGGATTTGAACTCAGGATGTCTGACTGCCACGCTAGGAGTAGACTGTACCTGCACAGAGGGAGCGCCCAATGAATTGTTAGTATTTTGTGGTGATTATTATTCAGATGTTTATCTTCTGTATGGCCCTTTTGTCTGATTGAATTTAATCACAGTACCCCATGGAGTTACGCTTTCCATTTTATAATCAAGGAAACCAAATCTCACAGACTTTCTGTAACTTGCCCAAGCTTACTCAGCTGGGCAAAGGGAGGTCCTGAACACTCCAGCTTTTCATCCCTCTTAGGGCTTTGCTTTGGAGAACATGTTTCTCTTCCGCCGGCTGCAGAATCAAACGAGGAATCTAGCTGATGATAATAACTCAGATGTCCATGGCTGATGCTCTTAGCTGCGTCAGCAGGGTTCCCACATGAGCTGGGAGCTGCTCCTGCTTCGAGGGGCGCTGCTGTCTCCACGAGGCTCCCCTCCCCAGGGGCGCATATCCTACAGTGGTCTGTGGCGAGCGAGGAAGAAGCTCACACCGGCCTTCACTGTCCCAGTGCCCTGGTGTGTGGAGCTGTTGTTTTAGTGCTTTCCTAAAAGCGCAGGAAAATCTCTTTCACTTTTCATTTCCAACCCCCCTGCTGTCCGTAAGACTCCATTTTGGGGGACCAGGCTCGGGATCGGAATCACAGGACGCGGAAGCCATTCTGTGTTCAGGATCCTCCTCCTGTCCACTAAGATGTAGGCCTGCTCCCTGGCGGAGGCCACTGAGCTTGGATCTTTCTCCCTTTCCTGTACTCCTCCCAGGAGCGCCCTGTGTCAGGGTCCACATCATCAATTTTCGAAACATGTTATATACACGAAATCTCTCACTCAGACTCAAGCATAGAGAATCTGTGATGGCTGTTTTTGTGTCCAGCGTCCAACCTTTCTACCCTACAGCCCCCATTTCCTTTTGGGAAAATGCCTTTTCCTTAGATTGTATGGCCTGGGTGGAATTCCTGCCTCCTCGTAGGGGGAAGCCTAGGGGCCAGAGTCTCCCCTCAAGCAGCCAGGGAGTGGGCCTGTGTCCTGTTTCGACCAATCAGTGGTCCTCTGTGTCTTTGAGGCGGGAGGGACACCAAGAGGAGAGGGGTGGGTCGCAGTTGGTGTCCCCGTGGAAATGCTGCCCACGGACTGGGTAGCTCCTGCTGGGAGTCTGGAGGCCCCACGCTCTTGCTGCCCCTCACGTTTGCAGTTTCCAAACCTCCAGCTGACTGAGCAGTGGCTGTCCTTACAGTAAATGACCCCTCCTGTAACAACCACAGTGCCTTTCTGTTGTACACTGTGACGAGGACAGACAGAACGACAAAGAAGTGCATCATGTAAATGTAGCTAAGAACATCTTCCTGGCCCTTTTCTCTCTCCTTTTCATGCCCCTCCCTGCTGTCCTCTGCTTCCAGACCCTCAGGGACCTGGTGCTGCCTGCACTGCTCAGGCCGTCTCGTGGAGCTGAGGGCACCGAGCTTGCCCTCCCCAGAGCCAAGAGGTCCAGGTTTCTTTCTCTATCTTTTACCACAACCCACGTAGCAATGTCTTCTGTACTTTCTTCAGCAAGGACCACGGTCCCCTAGGTCTTCGTGGTCATAAGGAGTTTCCATTAAAGCATACATTTTAAATCCTAGAACACTCTTGATAAAAGCCTTTGGGGAATAATATGTCTATCCGGGAAAAGAGCAGCTGCTCTGGCTCGCAGTGTGTTTGAAAGCCCCTGTGATAAGTCAGCCCCTACTCCCTTCCTCCAAGAATATTCATAGCTGATGATGCTTCTGAGTAGGCAGACCGGAGAGCATTTGGCCGGGCCTGAGGTCAATTAGGATCTTCTCCCATCGCTGCCACCACCTCATTGTGGAGCTTTAAACAAGCCACTGAGCCCTCCAGGGCTTCACTTTCTGAGTTTGGAAAAAGAGGGGCAGTACCTTAGATCTTCTTTAAGTGCCTTTCCATACAGTGGTTTGGTGTTACCTTCTCCGTTGGTATTTGCATCTTAATGGAAGACGCCTGAAGATTTCATACTTCTGAGCTCCAAACAAATCACGATTATCCAGACATCAGACTTTGGAAGAGGCTAGAAGGAGAAGTATTTTTGGTTTGCTGGGTTGGGGGTGAGGGAGAAGGGAAGGAGAAAAGAGGAGTAGTTAAGTACCTCAAATTTTGGTCAGGCTTCCCAGCAATTGCACCTCGGCGGCCAGTTGCTTCTCTCATTAGTCTGAGAGTCTCAGCGCCACCCGGGCCTGGTGGGAGGGGGCTCACTGGTGTGCTTCTGTATTTGGCCTGAACATAGGACAGATGCTTTCCTGGTGCTTGTGTTCATTACTCATTCTTGCTCAAATTCAGCAACATCAACTCCCCTCGGAGTTCTTTTGTTCAAGACACAGTAAGTGGCTCCACATTTTCTCCTTGAGTAAACAAAAACCCCTGCTTGCCACCTTGCTCAGAGCAGGGCAATTTTTCTCTCTATGGGTCCGCGTCTTTGTATTTGCGGTCCCTTGCCTGGACGGGGATGTTTCTTGTTGTTTTCTCGGTTACAGCTCGTACCAATGAATATTAGCTGACAGGCCTTTAAGTGTAGTTACCATCTCTTCAGAATTTACCCAGTGGATACAATGTTTGCAAATAATTTGAAGATATTACCATTTGTTTTAACAATTGTACTAGAGGAGTAGATTTTTATTTGCATTTTAGATGAAGCTGCTGGGCCACGAGTGTCAGTAACTTTCCCAAAGTCACACAAATAGCAAGACGCCTACCTGGAATACGAACCCGTGTCCATCTTTCTCAAAGTTTTTATACTGAAAGGAATCTGGAAGGCAAAGGACGTTTTCCAGAGTGTGGCAGGTCACCTCAGGAACTGGAGACAGACCAGGGCCTGTTTTATCTCTATTCATTTAGACTCAGGCCTGCCTAAAAGCAGGAAGTAGAAGGCAGAGTGTTGGCCACAATATTTGCAGTTCGTAAGTTAGAAATTAGCAATCAGCCCCTTTTCACGTAGGACACTATAATAAACACTGGCACGGGCCCTGCAATTTGGTTATGCAAAGAAAACAGGAAACAAGCGCATTTCCACTGCGCCTTCAGTCTGAGGAGGGCTGGCATCTGCCCACGTGAGGGCTAGATTTTCTTGTCAATATTGTATTTACTATCCTGGTCACATGAGCGGAGAGAGGAGGATGAGTCACAGTTAACTGACTGCTAAATTAGGCAAATGTAATCCATTTGTTTCTTTCAAATTAGATCCCCCCCAAAGCATTTTATAGCTTTTTTCCTCGACAATCATACTCACAACCTAAACAGCTAATGCATTCCCAATTTGTGCTAATCTGGATCTCTATTATAAGCAAATAAATGATCATTTTGTAGCATTGTCTTCCTCTGTGAGGGCAGGATTTTGAGTGTATTAATCTTCACCCGCAAATGCCGAACCTCTGCAGACCTTCTGCCTTTGCTTTACTCATGTCCGCCCCTTCGCTACTTGCTTTGCAAAGCCATCAAAATACAATGCATCACTTTGGATGATTTATATTATTAGTAAACAGCAGTGTAGTCCTTAACCCCTAGGAATCACAGATCAGCAGCTCTGTGAGAAATTGAATGGGTCACTCAATACAGCCAACTAATTTTATTTTATTTATTTTTTAAAGATTTTATTTTATTTTTATTTTATTTTATTTTTATTTTTATTTGACAGAGAAAGACACAGTGAGAGAGGGAACACAAGCAGAGAGAGTGGGAGAGGGAGAAGCAGGCTTCCCGCCGAAAGGGAGCCTAATGTGGGGCTCCATCCCAGGACCCTGGGATCATGACCTGAGCCAAAGGCAGACGCTTAATGACTGAGCCACCCAGGCGCCCCGCAGAGGACTAATTTTATAGATAGAAAACTGAGACCCAGCAAGGGTGAAGCAGTTGGATGAACTCAGGTCTTTGCATACCCAGTTCCTCATTTCAAACCCGCTTTCCTCTTGCCCGAAGGCGCACCTGGAGATCCGTGCCACTCAGGAAACCCTGGCTTGGAAGTATGAAATGTGCGATGGCCAAAACAAACAAAACAGTTGGTCCATATATCACGCCTGTGTGGCCATCCCAAAGGAGAGCTCCTGGGGGTAAGGCCGCTGGCTCTGGACCTGTACCCATTTGCTTAATTTCTGTATGAAATTTGCTGCCTTGAGTCAGAGTCTCATTTCTTATTTTTACCAAATTTAGCAATGAGGTCAGAGAGACCTAGATTTATTTGAGAATAGACACAAAGTTGCTGTTTTGATCTTTATTTTCAAGGTGCTCTGTGATTCTTTAGAAACCTCGGATGGTCTTTCTCCAGATGAACAGAGCTGTATTTTCCTCTTGCTCTGCATAGAGGAGGCACCTGTCAGCCTGTGAGCAGGAATAGCCTCTGCAGGAATGTGGGGCAGGAGAAGGGACCTCTGGAAACCATTAGTCCCTGTGTCTTTTTTTTTTTTTTTTTTAGTCCCTGTGTCTTCATTATCATCTGCATCTCTTGCATTTATGCAGGGCAGTCTGTTAGGATATTTACATGGATGCCTCTCATTCTCACATGAAATGTTTTATAAATGAGAACACTGTTTTGTAGAGGTTAAGAAACTTGCCCCGGGCCACACATCCAAACAGAAATTCAAGCCTGAAAACAGAAATTTGACTCTGGAGCAAGTGGCGGAAACACTGTACCATGTGCCCTCGGCCGATTCACTCGGAAGTCAAATAGCTCAGCATTTTCAGCAGCATGTACATATCGAAAGGGAGCATCTACACACCACACCGGTCCACGTTCTGGTTCAGTCACACCTACTTTCTAGCTTGGGCGTGGAAGTTGAGTTTTCCACTTTAATTTCTTGTCCGGTCTAACAGTAATAAAGACACGAGTTGCTGTAAGACCGAACTGAGAAATTGTGTTGTCAATGAAAATGCGTTGAGTGGTAATGAAGACTTGGCAAATTTCAGTTGCCTTCCTTCCTTCAGGAAGATGCCTGGACTGACCTAAAGCAATCACTTTTAATCTCTAACAGTGATTTTTAGAACCCTGGGGACCAGTCTTCCAGGACAGACATTTCGAGGTAAAAGAACACCAGTGTAGACCCTCTTTTAGCCATTTTGAGGAAGAAGGCATTTGCATACTGTGGAGCTCTAGTGCAGGAGCTAAGAGCTCAAGGGCCATATTGCTTGGCTTTATATCTCAGCCGGCTGTTTGCTCCCTGTGTAACCTGAATTCTTGGTGCCTCAGTTTTCTTGTTTGTAAAATTAATTTATGCTAGCAAAACCCCAAACAATCCAATGAAAATGCAGGCAAACTATAGCTATTTCTTCAAAGAATATTTACTCATGGCCAAAAAGCACATGAAAAGATGCTCAAACATTAGCCATCAGGGGAAATGGTTAATATTGGCAAGGCTGTGGAGAAATTGGAATGCCTATACATTGCTGGTGGGAATGTAGGACAGTGTGACCCCTGGAAAAGTTTGACGGTTTCTTGAAAAGTTAGACATAGAATTACCATTTAATCCAGCAAGTACATCCACTTCTGGGTATATATCCCAAAGAATTGAAAACGGATATTTAAACTAAAATATGTACACGAAATTTAGAGCAGCATGATTTATAATAGCCCAAAGATGGAAACAACCCAAATGTCTAGCAGCTAGTGAATGGATAAACAAAATGTGATATATCCATACAATAGGCCATTGTTCAGCCGTAAAAGAGAACAGAGTACTGATAAATGCCACAACATGGATGAATCTTGAAAACATTTTGCTAAGTGAAAGAAGCCAAACCCCAAAAGCCACATATTGTATGATTCAATTTACATGAGAAATCCAGGACAGGCAAATCCCTAGAGACAGGACACTGAGGAGTAGTTCCAGGGACTGGTGGGAGGGGGGACCAGGGAGTGGCTGGGTATAGGGTCTCTTTTTGGGGGTGATGAAAATGTTCTGAAAGTAGGTAGTGGTGACAGTGGCACAACACGTGAATATACTAAGCATCACTGGATTGTGTAATTTAAAATGGCAAATTTAATGTTATGTGTATTTTACCGTGATACAAAAGAGATCATGGTAACACATACTTCAGCATTGTTTTAAGTCTTAAATTATATAGTAAGCACAAAGTGATCATTGTCAGTGATGATATTGACAGGGATGGAGGATGGGCGAGGATGGGAAGGGGTATAAAAGGTCAGGGTTGAAAAGGTGGAGTGGGAAGGAAATAAGTTGAGGCCTGGTGAGGAGGGCATGAGAGATGAATAGGGCTTGTGCAGGAGGACCTGGAAGAGGTGGTGCAGGTAGGAAAAGTGTATGTATATATGTATGTAGTAAATAAGAGGAAGACATTGCAGCCTTTTCATAAAAATCTAAGCAATGGACTAATTTACACAAATCCCAAAGTCAGTGGTATGGTTAATATTTTGTGATGAGAAGAAAGCCAGTGAATTTAATGCCAAATGCATAGCTGTGTAAAGCCCTGACTTGTGAAGTAACCAAATTTCAGTTTTAGAATGTTTGGTATCAAGGGGCCTCATATTTTTTTAACATTTCTAAGTGCACTGAGAAAGAGTAGTCAGGGGTACTTTGGTGAGGATGGACACATTTGTTAGGCAGTAGCATGGATTCTAGGAGATGGGGCTGGGATATTTGGTCCACTTCTGTTGAGCCACAACTCCAATTCTAGAGTATTCTTAGTTTTTTTTTTTTAAAGTAGGCTCCATACCCAGTATGTAGCCCAACATGGGGCTTGAACTTACAACCTTGAGATCAAGACCTGAGCAGAAATCAAGAGTCGATCATTTAACCAACTGAGCTACCCAGGTACCCCTAGAGTGTTCTTGATAAGGACCTTCTAATTGTGACTCCAGGGGGAAAGAATAATGGGCCCCATGGCCAGCATTGTAACCCAGAGTGCCTTGGGTTTTTGAATGAAAAAAGATGCCTACCTCCCATTTCCACACAGCACCAACCCTCCTTCACCATCCCCTTCGCCAGTATTCTGGCCACGTTACTCGAAGTGTGAGTTCCATACCCCTCACACAAGAAAAAGTGGTAATTCTTAGGATCAAAATCTAGAAGAGAGAAGGGAAAGAGATTGAGGTATGAACTGTTATCCCTGCAACTCACAGTTCTCTTACTCCTTGCTCTTTGGTGCCGAGACGCTGCTTTCTTAGACACTTATTTCTGGCAGGTACTCCCTTGAAAGGGAAAATAAAATGCAAACTTGTAGCAGGCTAGGGTTCAAGAGGCCTTGATGGGTGCTCTAGAATTTGGGGAAAGTATGATACCAGCTTGTTTGCAAGCTGTGTTTTTTTTTGTCTTTCAAGTATGGTCAGTCTGGTTTTTTATCCGTGAATGTTTCCAGTTTCCTTTCCCCCAGGCCCTCACTTCATCCACAGATTTCTACCCGCCCCCCCTCCAGCTACTAATTGGGAATCCAGTTGGGTTCCTGGATGATTTTTGAGGAAAAATTGAGAGAACGGAAGAAGGTAGCCCAAATGGAAAGGAGCCCGAGAAGTCAGGATTGAAATGGAAAGTTTGGAAGAAAGGGAATGGGGTGGGGCAGATAGCTTAGAGTGGCGATGACCATCTAAGCAATGGGGAAAAAGTGAGAGAAGGTCGGGTGGGGGAGAGAAAAACCTAATGGGCTGTGCTGAAGAGGGAATTGTGGATTTTTGCATGTGAGAGGTTGTGCAAGAGTGTATGAGACTTGTGGGTGGGAAAGAAGGGGCTTTGGGGCCCCCTAAATAGAACCCCTGCAGGAGATGTAAATAGGTTCAAATCCTCTCAAATTGCTTTTTGACAGCTGAACTGGTGTTCTTTGAATATAAAGGTGAGACCACAGGAGATCCGCTTATATCTGGGTTACACACTTAAGGTAGAGACTTGAATATCCTCTGGGATAAATTGTCTCTTTGATCTAAGAAAGAAACTCAAATGATACAAAGACCATTGACTAAATACAAAAAAGATTGGTGAGAAGCCAGTAGCTCTCAGACGCTAACCATCCTATAAGACACTGGAAGCTGGTTGTGTATGATCTAGACCCAGACCCTGAAAGTTTTGTGGGTCTCTGAGCAGTACCATTTCTCTGTGGTTTTATCAGATGGAGCTATATCCCTGAAAATCCTAGGATTCTTGCAGAGAAATCTTTCTTCCCCTACAGAGAATATGAGTTAAAACGGATCCATAGCTATTAAAGCAGTGAAATCCTGAGAAGCTCAAAAGCTAAGAGAACCCTTAAAAAAAGATCTCAAGATGAAGTGATTTAGGAAAATCACATTCATTCAACTGGTTACTTCCTCCTTCCTTACTTCTTTACCATGAAATGTCAGGGACGTTTAAGTTCTTACTATAAACTAGGTAAGAGTTTCATTGAATCCATTTACCACGACCAAAGCTATAAAAGGTCCTGGTCAGTTTGAAGTACCCAATTTCTCCCCCCCACCCCCCCCTTGTTTTCAAAAATGGATGTTTTCTCATCTAAGAAAATAAAGCCCCTTAGAAAACAACCCTGCAATTACTCGCGTCTTTCGAAATGTTACAGTGAGGTCATCTGAGCCCCTGTTCCAGTGAAATCATCACTTCTTCAAAGATCATTTCTAGCTGTTGTCTCATCTATTGTGTGATAAGAGGGACTGCTTGTGAAGTCCCCCTTTAAAACTGAGGTGGCGTGAGGGGACGGCAAACAGCCCTGGGACTGTTTATCCCGTGGACTGTTTATGAGGCCCTGGCATATAACAGACTTGCTGGAGTATAACTGAAAATTCCTTGTATGTATGAGGTAACATATCTTACACCTTGGTTTTAAAATCAGCCTGGGACATTAAATCTCTCAACTTCCCACCATCTCCTCCTTCCATGAACTCTGAGGAGCCGGAACCAAACCAAACCAAACCAAGCTGAGCCAAACTGAATAGGACCAAACAGAACCCAAAACTGTGCTTTGCATCCCGATATCTTTCGAAACTTTAAGTCAGAGGAAATTGTTTACAATGATTTACCACAACACAAATAAATGTTAAGGGAGAGGGAAGGAAGAAAAACTCGCCAGCTCATGACATCACTCTTCTCTACTAACTGCCTGCTTTTGCTGATCTGACAAAAATACGTTATTTCCTCCCAGTGTTTCTGACATAGTTGTGGCAATATTTTGAAACAGGAAAAAGCCCTGTTTGCTTCCACACACAGGCCTCTTGGACTTTGGTTCCCTGGGCATGATCCTGAGTTTGGAAGTGCTCCAAGTGACAGAAAATTGGCAGGTTCCTCATCATTGATTCCTCACCGGCTCTTTGTGGGGTGGGGGTGGGGGATGGAATTCTGCCCGGACTTGGCTGAGCTTTTTGCTTGGCGCCCCAGCCAGTTACTCGGAGTTCAAGGAACTTGACAGACAGAGGCTGCTTGTCTGGTGAAAGATGTGAATGGGCCAGGTTGAGCCTGCCATCTCATGCCGGCACATTCTGTCTCCTGGGGGAGCCTAGTTTCTGACCAGGCTCACAATGGCTCTGTGGGAAGACTGCCCACCAGGGGTGCCATTGGTCTTACGATTGGGATGAACCGTGGGTTGTCCCTCTGGTATCCCAATCCACACCGCCTCAGAGTGACCTACAGTAATAGTGGCAGTGTATGAGAGAGAGAGAGAGAGAGACAGAAAGAGAGAGAGAGTATGTGTGTGCGTGTGTGTGTGTGCGCGTGTGTGACAGTTAAACAGTAAACAGTTAAAAAAAAAAGACAGAAGGCTTAGACAGTGTTCCAGGAAACAGGCTGTGTTAGTCTAGACTAGTAAAACCCAGCCAATTTAATTTCTGAATTTGTGATTATTATTTCTGCATTTCTTTTGTATTTAACCCCCGCATAAAGAGTTAACAAGTGAGAAAAAATGTGTATATGCACTAAGCTCTCAAATGACCAGCCAATTTCAACCACTTTGAGGGCATCAACAGAGTTAATATTCCAAGGACTGGAACTTACATATTGTTGTTATGACAAAGAACCTTTGTCTGAATCTTTAACAAATCCTACTATTTTAATAGGAAAGCAACATACGTCATTGTTGAAATTTTAGAAAAAATGTAAGCAAAAAAGAAAATGAAAGTCACGTATAATATCACCATCTAGATATATAAGGTTACACTGTTTTGTTAGGCAAGAATTGGCTTTGAGTTAGGTAGAACAGAATTTAAATTATGGGCTTATCAGTATGACTGAGAACAAGTTCACCTTGCTAAACACTGATTTTCTCAGCAAGACACCTATTCTGTAGAGGTGTTGGAGGATTATGGTAAAGTTTTTGGGCACAAAATAAATTGCTGATTGATCCAGTATTTTATTTCTTATACTACTGATCGTAGCTCATTATTAATTTTGTACCACCTACAGTTTCAGAAAATGAGTTCATTTAATTAGTCTCACATTCCTTTCTTTCCTATATTGCTATGACATGAATTTATGGCTTCAGTATTCTCATTATTGTTTATACTTGTTTGGGAGAAGATGTCCATAGAGCCATATTTTATGGTGAGTAAGCCTGATTTCATACTCCATTATTTTTGGCAGTGAATGATACTGAGGCAAGTCTGAGACCAACTTGATTTTCCTCCTTCTGTGTGGTATATTTTGCCTGGTTGGTGCCTGTAGATTTTCTTCAAATTCCATGGCAACTTAGGATAAACTTTGATATTGGTATTGTAATTTAAATATTCTTGGAACATAGCTTTCACTTTCATCTATAGTTACTACAATATCTTAGATAATTCTCTTGTATTATATCTTGGAATATATCTTCTATTTTGAGTTTTTTTTTAACTCAGATGTACCAATTGTTCTTATATTGGATTATGTTTATCCACCATAGATTGTCTTGTATATAATTGCTTTGCTTCTTTCATTTGCATTCACTGGGTCAATAATTTGATTTTCAGCAGTATTTATTCTAAAGCTCTAAAATGTTGCTGCTTTGTCTTTCGATTTGTTTGCATCTAGAAATTGTCTTTTATTTCATTGCCTTGCTATCTTCCTGATTCAGTGTTTTTAAGTCAATTCTGCTATAGTAAGAAGGGAGTGCTTCTCTTGTGAGTCAAAATTTTACCCAAGTTTTTGATCTATGTTTTTTTAGCTTTTTGTCTTTTGTGTGTTATGATCTCTTTTTTCCCTTTATTTGCTGCTTCTCAATTTTTTAAGTCAACATTTTTATTTTATTGTATTATATATTTTTAATTAAAATTTTTATTTTGAGATTATTATAGATGCAGTTGTAAGAAATAATGAAGATTTGTTATATCCTTTGTTGGTTTCCCTCTGTATAACAGCTTGTAAAAACTATAGTACAGTGTCAGAAGTAGGCTACTGACATTGATATAGATTTCCTCAGTTTTACTTGAATTTTCGTGTGTGTGTGTGTGTGTGTATTTAGTTCTATGCAGTTTTATCACACATAGGTTGGTTTTTTTTCAGTACCCAGTTACATTGCTACAGAGATGCCTAGGTTGTCCTTTATAACCACAATTTACCTATTTTGGATATTTCATATAGATGGAATCATACAATATGTGATTCTTTGTGGCTGATTTTTTAATTAATATTTCAAAGTTTATCAGGGCGTCTGGGTGGCTCAGTCGTTAAGTGTCTGCCTTCGGCTCAGGTCATGATCCCAGAGTCCTGGGATGGAGCCCCACATCGGGCTCCCTGCTTGGCAGGAAGCCTGCTTCTCCTGCTGCCATTCCCTCTGCTTGTGTTCCCTCTCTCACTGTGTTTCTCTCTGTCAGATAAATAAAATCTTTAAAAAAAAAATTTCAAAGTTTATCTGTGTTACAGCATTTATCATTACCTTATTCCTTTTTATTGCAGAGTAACATTCCGTTTTACTAATATACCACATTTTGTGAATCTGTTTATCAGTTGATGGGGCATTTGGGTTGTTTCTCCTTTTTGACTATTATGAATAATATTGCTATGTACATTTATGTACAAGTTTTTGTATGAACCCGTGTTTTCATTTATCTTGGGTATATTCCTACGAGTGGAATTGTTGGGTCATATAGTAGTAGCTGCATGTTTAACCATTTGAAGGATGGCCAGACTGTGTTCCAAAGTGACTGCACCAATTTATATCTTCACCAGAAATGTTTAAACCTTCTAATAGCTCCACATTTTCACCAGAACTCATTATTACCTACTTTTTTATTACATTTTGTTTGCCTTTTGAAAAAAATTTAATTCTAGTATAATTAACATACAGTGTTATATTAGTTTCAGGTGTACAATACAGTGATTCAACAGTTCTATACATTATTCGGTGCCTCTCATGATAAATATACTCTTAATCCCCTTCAAGTATTTATTCCATCCCCCTACCTACCTCCCCTCTAGTAACTGTCAATTTGTTCTTTATAGTTGAGAATCTGTTTTTCATTTGTCTCTTTTTTTCTTCAATTCCACATGAATGAAATTGTATGGCATTTGTCTCTCTCTGACTGACTTACTTCACTTAGCATTATGCCCTGCAGATCTATTCATGTTGTCGCAAATGGCAAGATTTCGTTCCGTTTTATAGCTGAATAATATTCCTCTGTGTGTGTGTGTACCATATCTTCTCTGTCCATTTATCTATTGATGGACATTTAAGCTGCTTCCTTAATTTGTCTACTGTAAATAATGCTGCAGTAAAATAGTGGTGCCTATATCTTCTCGAATAAGTGTTTTTGTACTTTTTGGGTAATTACCCAGTAGTGGAATTCCTGGGTCATATGGCAATTCTATTTTTAATTTTTTGAGGAATCTCAGTACTGAGTACTGTTTTCCACGGTGGCTGCAATAGGTGTCATTCCCACCAACAGTATAAGAGAGTTCCTTTTTTCCACATTCTCACCAACACTTATTATTTCTTGTGTTTTTGATTTTAGCCATTCTGACAGGCGTGACATGGTATCTGATTGTGGATTAGATTGGCATTTCTCTGATGAAAGGTTTTGAGCATCTTTTCCTGTGTCTGTTGGCCAGCCATATGTCTTCTTTGGAGAAATGTCTGTTCATGTCTTCTGCCCATTTTTACATGGGATTATTTGTTTTTCTGATACTGAGTTGTATCATTCTTTAAATATTTTGGATACTAACCCCTTTATTAGATATGTCATTTGCAAATATCTTCTCCCGTTCAAGAAGTTTTCTTTTAGTTTTCATGATTGTTTCCTTTGTTGTGGAGAAGCTTTTTATTTTTATGTAGCCCCAGTAGTATATTTTTGCTTTTGCTTGCCTAGGATACATATCTAGAAAAATGGTGCTAAGGCCAATGCCAGAGATATTATTGCCTGTGCTCTCTTTTAGGACTTTTATGGTTTCATGTCTCATGTTTAGGTCTTTAGTCCATTTTGAGTTTATTTTTGTGTATGATGTAATAAATCATCATTTATGGCCCATTTTCATTCTTTTACATGTGGCTGACCAGTGTTCCCAACACCTTGTTGAAGAGACTGTCTTTTTCCCATTGCAGATTCTTGGGTCTTTTGTTGAAGGTGAATTGACCATTTAACTATGGGCTTACTTCTGGGCTCTCCATTCTGTTCCATTGATCTGTATGTTTGTTTTTGTGCCAGTGCCATAGTAGTTTGATTACTACGGCTTTGTAGTGTATCTAGAAATCTGGGATTGTGATACCTCCAGTTTTGTTCTTCTTTTTCAAGATTGTGGTGGCTATGTGGGGTCTTTTGTGGTTCTATACAAATTTTAGGATTATTTGCTCTAGTTCTGTCAAAATGCTATTGGTATTTTGATAGGGATTGCATTAAGTCTGTGGATTGAGACTGGACATTTTAACAATACTTGTTCTCTCAATCCATGAACATGGAATGTCTTTCCATTTGTTCATGTCTTCTTCAATTTCTTTCATCAGAATTTTATAGTTTTCAGAGTACAGGTCTTTCATGCTGTTGGTTAAGTTTATTCCTAGGTATTTTATTAACTTTGGTATAGTTACAAACGGGACTGTTTTCTTAATTTCTTTTCCTGTTATTTCATTATTAAGGTATTAAAATGCAGTGGATTTCTGTATATTTATTTTGTATCCTGCAATCTTACTGAATTCACATATCAGTTCTAGTAGTTTTTTGGTTGAGTCCTTAGGGTTTTTTTATATATTATATCATGTCATCTGCAAATAAAGTTTTACTTCTTCCTTACCAGTTTGGATGCATTTTATTTCTTTTTGTTGTCTGATTGATGTGGATAGGACTTCCACTACTATGTTAAATAAAAGTGGTGAGAGTGGACATCCTTGTCTTGTTCCTGATCTTATGGGAAAAAGTTTGTTTTTCACTATGGAATATGATTTTAGCTGTGGATTTTTCATATGTGACCCAAATTATGTTGAGGTACATTCCCTCTCAATTTACTTTGTTGAGGGTTTTTATTAAGAATGGATGTTGTACTTTGTCTAATGCTTTTTCTGTATCTGTTGAAATGATCATGTGGTTTTTATCCTTTCTGTTGATGATGTGATATATCACATTGATTTATGAATATTGAATCACCCTTACAACCCAGGAATAAATTCCACTTGATTGTGATGGATATTTTTTTAATGTATTGTTGGATTTAGTTTGCTAATATTCTGTTGAGGATTTTTGCATCTATGTTCATTAGAGATAATTGGCCTGTGATTGTCTTTTTTTGCAGTATCTTTATCTGGTTTGGAATCAGGGCAATGATGACCTCATAGAATGAATTTGGAAGCTTTCTTTCCTTATTTATTTATTTATTTATTTATTTATTTATTTATTTATTTATTTGGAATAGTTTGAGAAGAATAAGTACTAACTCTTTTAAATGTTTGGTAGAATTCACCTGTGCACCTGTGGAGCCATCTGGTCCTGGACTTTTGTTTGTTGGGAATTTTCTGATTGCCGATTCATTTTCATTGCTGGTAATCAGTCTATTCAAATTTTCAATTTCTTCCTGATTTAATTTTGGGAGGTTACATGTTTTTAAGTATTTACCCATTTCTTCTAGGTTGTCCAATTTGTTGGCATATAATTTTTCATAATATTCTCTTATAGTCCTTTGTAGTTCTGTGGTGTTGGTTATTATTTCTCCTCTGTCATTTCTGATTTTGAGTTCTCTCTCTCTCTCTCTTTGTGATGAATCTGGTCAAAGGTTAATCAATTTTGTTGGTCTGAAGAACCAGCTCCTGGTTTCACTGATCTGTTCTATTATTTTTTAGTTTCTATTTTATTTTTAATCTAATCTTTATTATATCTTTCCTTCTACCAGTTTGATTTTTTTCTGTTTTTTATTTTTCTAGTTCCTTTAAGTGTAAGGTTAGGTTGTTTGAGATTTTTCTTGCTTCTTGAGGTAGGTCTGTATTATTATAAGCTTCCCTCTTAGAACAGCTTTTGCTGCATCCTCAAGATTTTGGACCATTGTGTTTTCATTTTGTTTGTCTCCTTGTATTTTTGATTTCCTCTTTGATTTCTTGGTTGACCCATTCATTGTTTAGTAGCATGTTATTTAGGCTCCATGTATTTCTGATTTTTCTAGATTTTTTTCTTATGGTTGATTTCTAGTTTTATTGCATTGTGATCAGAGAAGATGCATAGTATTACTTCCATCTTTTTGAATTTGTCAAGACTTGTTTTGTGACCTAACATGTGATCTATTCTGAAGAATGTTCCATGTGTACTTGAAAAGAATGTGTATTCTGTTTTAGGATGTAATGTTCTGAATATATTTATTAAATCCTCTAGTTCAATGTGTCATTCATAGCCACTGTTTCCTTGTTGATTTTCTGTTTGAATGATCTGTTCATTGATGTAAGTGGGGTATTAAAGCCCCGCACTATTATGGTATTAATAATGATTAGTTCCTTTATGTTTGTTATTGACTGTTTTATATTTGGCTGCTTCCATGTTGGGTGCATAATATTTATAATTGTCTGTCTTCTTGTTGGATTTTCCCCTATTTTATTGTTATATAGTGTCCTTTTTTGTTTCTTACTACAGTCTTTGTTTCGAAATCTTTTGTCCTGTATAAGTATTACTACCATGGCTCTCTTTTTACATCCATTTGCATGATAAATGCCTTTCCATTCCTTTACTTTCAGTTTGCGTGTGTCTTTAGTCTGAAATGAGTCTCTTGTTGGCAGCATATAGATGAGTCTTGTTATTAACGCATTCTGTCACCTTATGTCTTTTGGAGTATTTTAGCCCATTTACAGTCAAAGTAATGATTTTTTTTTTTTAAGATTTTATTTATTTGACAGAGAGAGACATAGCACAAGAGAAAACACAAGCTGGGGGAATGGGGGAAGGAAAAGCAGGCTTCCCGCTGAGCATGGAGCCCGATATGTGGCTTGATCCCAGGACCTTGGGATCATGACCTGAGCTGAAAGCAGATGCTTAACAAATGAGCCACCCAGGAACCCCTCAAAGTAATTATTGATACGTATGTACTTACTGCCATTTTGTTATTTGTTTTATGGTTGTTTTTATAGCTCTTCTCTTTTCCTTTCTTCTTTTGCTCTCTTCTCATGGTTTGCTGGCTTTGTTTAGTAATATATTTGGATTCCTTTCTCTTTATTTTTTGCATATCTATCACTGGTTTTTGATTTGAAGTTACCATTAGGTTTATGTGTAACATCTTAAAAGTATAGCAATCTGTATAAACTTTGCTTAAGTTTGAATTCATTCTAAAAGCACTAAATTTTTACTCCTTTTCCCTCAACATTTTTAGCTCTATGTTGTCATACTTTATATCCTTTTATTTTATGAGTTCTTTGACTAATTTTATAAATATACTTAATTTTACTGCTTTTGTGCTTTCTACTTTTCTTAATCCTACTTATGGTCTTTCCTTTTCACGAGAAAGTCACCTTTAACATTTCTTGGAGAGTTAGAGAGCAATGAATTCCTTTAGCTTTTGTTTGTCTAGAAAACTATTTCTCCTCTTCTGAATGATAGCCTTGCAGGGTAACATCTTCCTAGCTGTAGGTTTTTTCCTCCCCCAGCACTCAGAATAGTGGTCTGCAAAATTTCTGCTGAAAAATCCACTGATAGGCTTATGGGGTTTCCCTTGTATATAACTCCCCCCCCCCCCCACCACGCCTTGCTATTCTCTATCACTACATTTTGCCATGTGTCTTGGTGTGGACCTCCTTGGATTGATTTTGTTGGGGGCTCTCTGATGTAGGATACCTCCTGAATCTGGATTTCTGTTTCCTTCCCCAGATTTGGGAAATTTTCAAATATTATTTCTTTAAATAAATTTCTGCCTTTATTTCTCTCCTCTTCTTCTGGAATCTCTATAATGTAAATGTTATTACACTTGATGGTGTTGCTGAGTTCCCTTAATTTATTTTCATTTATTATCATTACTATTTTTTTTTTCACTCTCTTGTTCAGCTTATTGTTTTCCATTACTCTGTCCTCCTGGTTGCTGATCCATTCTGCTTCCTGTGGTATACTACTTATTCCCTCTGGTGTATTTTTAAATTTTTATTTATTTATTTGAGAGAGAGTGAGTGAGTTGGGGAGGAGGGAGAGAAGGGGGAGAAGATCTGAGGCAGACTCTGCACTCAGGGTGGACCCCAACTTGGGGCTGGATCCTACAACTGTGAAATCATGACCTGAGCTGAAACCAAGAGCTCGTTGCTTAACCAACTGAGCCACTCAGGTGCCCCTCCCTCTAGTGTATTTTTAATTTTAGTCATTGAGTTTGTCATCTCTGTTTCTTTTGTATGTTTTCTGTGTTTTTGTTGAGGGTGTCACTAAGGTCCTCCATTCTCTTCTCAAGTCCAATAAATATCTTTATGACCGTTACTTTAAATTTTCTTTCTTTCTTTCTTTCTTTTTTTTTGACAGAGAGAAACACAGTGAGAGAGGGAACACAAGCAGAGGGAGTGGTAGTGGGAGAAGCAGGCTTCCTGCCGAGCAAGGAGCCCGATGCGGGGCTCCATCCCAGGACTCTGGGATCATGACCTGAGCCAAAGGCAGACACTTAACGACTGAGCCACCCAGGCGCCCCTACTTTAAATTTTCTATCAGGCATATTACTCATCTCTATTTCATTTAGCTCTCTTGCTGTGATTTTGTCCTGTTCTATCATTTGTCTAACTTTCTGTGTCTGTTTCTATGTGTTAGGAAAGTCAGTTAAGTCTCCTCATCTTGAAAGTAATGGTCTTTTGAAGAAGATGAAGAGGTCTTGTAGTGCCCTTCAGTACAATGGCCCATGTTCATCAGAACCTGGCATTTCAGGGGTGTCTCCTGTGTGTGTTGCATATGTCCTACGGTTGTGGCTGAGCTGCTTTTTCCTTTAATCCAGTAGTTTGCAGTGGTTCTCTTTGCCTGTTGTGGTCAGCGTTTGGTTCCTGTGTTGTTTGTAGGCCAGTCTGGGGTCAGTGAGTCAGGCCCGTGTTTGCTAGAGCCATGGTAGCACCAAACTACCGGGCACTTTCACATTGCCTATTCTAGGTACCCTGTGTAATGAGAATCGTAAAATATTTGTTCATTCACAGCTGCCTTGTTTCATTTAATATATCTTTAAGTTTCATCTATGTTATAATGTGTCAGTTTCCTTCCTTTTTAAGGATGAACAATATTCCATTGTGTGTATACACCGTATTTTGTTTTTTCATCTGTTGATGGACACTTGGGTTATTTTCACCTCTTGGCTATTGGGAATATGCTGCCACAAACATTAGTGTACAAATATTTATTCGAGTCCCTTCTTTAAATTTTTTTGTATATATACCCAGAAATAGAATTGGTGGATTATATGGTAATTCTGTGTTTAATTTCTTGAGCACCTGCATCAGTATGTTTTAATATTCACCAGGTGACTCCAGTGTGCAGCCAAGGTGACTCCCATTGACATAGAGCCTTGTCTGATTCCTTCAGCTAAATGTAACCTCTACCTCTCCTTTTTTTTTTTTTTTAAAGTTTTTATTTATTCTAGAGAGCGAGTACAAGCAGGAGGGGTAGGGGAAGGGAGAGAGAAATTCAGACTCCACGCTGAGCACAGAGTCATGTGCAGGGCTCGATGTCACAGAGATCATGACCGAACTGAAACCAAGAGTCAGACGCCTAACCAACTGCACCACCCAGGTGCCCCACTTCCTCCTCTTCTGATCTCAGCTAGCATTTTATTGAACTTTTTTTTATAGTTCAATAAATAAAAACATTTATTTTTATATTATATCATTTATATTATTATCATATCATAGATGCTGAGTATATAAAGACAAACATTCCTCCCCAAAAAAAGCTTCATGAAGCTTGCAATTAAGTGGAACAGACAGATATTAACTGTACAGTCATATAAATGTATAGTTACAAACAGAATTTATGCTGTGAAAGAAAGAAACATGGTTCTTTTGAGGGCAAATTAATAAAAGAAACTGACCTAGACTGGAGATGGGGGTTGGGAGTCTTCCCCAAGGAAGAAAGGCTGGGGTTTAATGTGAAAAAATAAGGAGTTCTGTAAGCCTATAGAAGGAAGGTCATTCCAGGTAGAATAAACACAGGTTTGGTGGATATAAAGTCAGTTTGGCTTGCATATGGGTATCAAGGGGCAATGCTACAGGATGAAATTGGCCATCAACAGGGGGCAGACCATTCAAGACCTTGCAGGTATTTCAATGATTTTGGTCTTTATGGTAAGAACAATGGGGAGCCATTGAAAGGTTTTGAGCAGTCAGGTGACAGTCGTGGATTGGAATTGTGGAAAGATCTCTCTACTGTTGTATGGAAGAGGGATTGGATGGGGTTAGCGTGGTCATGGGGAAACAAGGTGATTACAGTGGTCCAGGTGAGAGGGGCTGGGTCTTTGGATAAGAGAGATAGCAGTGGTGATGGAGAAGTGCCAGAGTTGAGAAATACTTGAGAGATGATCCCTGAGGATTAACCGGATATAAGCAACCAAATGTCAAGGATGATATCTACTTTTCTGACTTGCTCAAAGCTTTGAGATTGTAATTATGCTTGATTACACTTTGCATGCCTCCAGAGCACCCTGCACAAAACATAGGTTCACTGAATAATAACCTTCTAATGAATTGATGAGTCAAAAACCAACCATTATATTATATTGAACACACCCATATCAAGCATGCTTAACACTATTATCTTCTAGATTATTTTTTTCTGCAGATGGATATTTGCATGATTGTCTCAAATGAATTTAATCCAGAATGTTTCTTTTCCTATAGTCAGCACTGTGCTAGGCATGGGGAATATATATGTAGATAATATATTATCTGCCTATGGATAGTTCTAAATACAGTGGAGAAAAGTATAAACAAATAATTACAACAAAATAGAATTATAGTAATAAACGTGTACTTTAATTGCAGAAGGAGTACAGAGGAGGCAGTGATTGATATTTTTCCCCCAGGAGAGCTAGTAAGGTTCCCAAGGCAGAAATGTAAGAACAGCATATTCCAAGTGGAAGCTTTTTTTTTTCCCTCCCCAATTGTAATAGATGTTTTAGGGAAGGCAAGCTTATTATGGTTGGGGCGTGGGAGATCAGGCAGGCAATATAAGTAAGGTGGGGAAGGAGGTAGGAAAGAGGATGGAAGAGAGAGAGAGATGTGGTTGATGTGGTTGGAGGACTGAGCATCATGGCAGCATAGGGACTGGAAGAGTGAGAAGGCCAAAGTATATTCCAAGTTACACTGGCTCTAAGATATTTTTCTAAGTCAAAGGATTTCATGGCCAAATAACCTTGGTAAACACTGATAATTACATCTTGGAGATTTGTATGCTCCTTGGCATATCAAAGTCTCTGTAGAATAGAAATCAGTTTAATTTTGTTCAATACAGTATTTCTTAAATACATTTGACAAATAAAACTCCTTTTCCCCCCATATAACATATCACACATATTGACATCCCGAAGTAGTTAAGAGTTTGGCAAAAGCTATATTGGGTTATGGACTAGAGATGGTTTTCATGGTTTTCCTGTCATTAGGGTCAAAGTGTAGAGTAAGGTCATATTATTAATGAGTATATTTGGTATTACAATAAGTCTTTCAGATGGAATGCTGAGCTGAGCAGGGCACGATACAGAGCAGGGTTCAGCTCTGCTAGCAGGAAGTAAAAGAGGAGAGCCACAGAGTGAATGTTTACTGAAAGACATAAAATGCTACTTCAAGTAGAAAGGACAGTGTAGTTAGACTTCTGACTACTAGTGATCCTGTTAGTAGAGAGTTGTTTTATAGACCCTGTGAGACATTGTTAAACTGGAATAGTAACTGTGTTGTAATTATTGCTAACTTGTTTAGTGTTTTTGTTTTGGTTTGTTTTGTTTTTTTGAACTTAAATCTCTTTCGAAAGGATTCCAGGAATAGAAAAAGCCGAGATCCGTTGTTACCTCCCTGAAACAATGACAGACACCTGACTATCAATCCCAGTTCTCAGTGACCAGTCATTGGATAGATGAGCAGATCCAGTCAGATGAGCAGAGCTCAGGGACTAAGGATCTAGGCTTGGGGCTGTGGTTTTTGCATGTCCAGCATCCATTTCCCCTTCTGGTAGAGTATCTTGATTTTCCTTTTAGGGATAAACAAAAAATCCTGATATTTGTTGTGGGCACTTAAGTATGCAAGAGCCGTCTTATCCCTGTATGGGAAAACAGCGCATCTCTCTCTTCCTGAAGTTCTAAATTGCTCTTCTGTTTATAAATTCCTTTGCTACCCAATGACTCATGTATTTCTCTTGTGAAGATTTGTCCTAGGGAGCAAAGCCTTTTTACCTTTTACAGGATCCTTCCTATAGGCCCTACACAGTACATGTCACATTACTGGGACTAAAAATAAAGTGAATGAAATGACTAGATCTAGCATAAAATATCTCTTCCATCAGTTATAGAATTGCTAAGCTACTGATCTGCAATGTAAGCAGTTATAGGGGTGCAACCAGAGCCTACCTGACTCTTTTATTTCCTGAATATTAATCACGTAGGTTTTTTTCTTTCTGGCTTCTTTAGGAATTAACCATAAATCTGGATCAGATGGCACTGTGGCAGCCTCACTATTACTCTGAGAGAAAAATAGTATTATCTTGGTATTTCACTCATAGAAATTTGCTTTTGCCTTTTTTAGGATTAAAGTTCTTTGTCTGCAACCCTTAGTGTGCTTTCAAATATTTATTTGATCTTCCTTTTGAAGCTCATGTAGCTCTTTCAGCTCTAGGGTAGAAATAATTCTTCCCTCTTTCCTGGATTTAAAACAAACAAACAAACAAAAACCAGAAGAAATTCTTATATTCTTGTTGTCTGTGCCTGTAGTATGGCTTAGAGCTCATGTAAGAAGATAAACTGCCTGAAGAACTTTGGTTCTGAGATAGTCATCTTTCCTTTACAGTTGTAACACGATCCCAACTTCTCTGTACATTTAAATTCTCTCACTTGGGTGAGACAAGTTTATTCAAAAATCATATGTATTTTTAGATGAGTGTCATAATTTTTTCTTTAATTCAGATGCCACTGCATTAATAAAGTAGCAGGAATAGAACTCTACTAATCCCTTAGAAAGGGTCCTTTTTTCCCCAAAGTAAAATGCAAAGGAAATGTAAATGAGTCCTTGATCTAATTGAATAGTTCTGATTTTCATGTTCGGAGTGGTAGACATTGTAATGGGGAGGATTTTAGAAAAGCACAACTTGTTTCAATAAAACTCTCAGGAGTTTAGGAAGAGAAGACCATGGTTTTATCAATGTCTGAAAATCTTGGAAGGCTTTAGTGCCAGGGTAAACAGAAAACAGACACAGCTGTCATCTTGGATTTTTTTAAAGGTCTCAGAGAAGCTTACCCTTCATGCATTTGTATTAGGGCACAAGGAAAGACTTGATTCTGACTCGCATGTAGACGGGGAAACAGAGAAGACAAATCACCAAAACAGAAGCTTTCCAGACCAAGATTGGATCAAGTAGGATATTAACATGATATACTTTATATGAGAAAGCAAGGTCATTGGTGGGATCCAAAGGAAATCTATAGCATAGAAGGTCTAGAGTAACACCCCCATTGATCTGAAATCAATCAGATTTTCCTAAGGAAAAAGAGAAATTTCACCCTGGTAAAATGCCTAGCTAACATCCATTTATTCATTCAATAAAAAAAAAAAAAAAAAGTGAAATTCCTACCAGTCACTGTTGTAGGTGCTAGAAACAGAGTGGTGAAGAGACAGTCCCTGCTCTTGTGCGGCTCACATTCCAGTGGTAGACAATTCATATAAACTAAATAAACCATTTTTTTTCTTATTAGCAGCAGTTCTTAATTTATTAAGAAAATAAATAGAAACAGGATAGAACATGACTAATAATAGCAAGAGTGAGGTATAGACAGGTAAGGACTATCTAAGATAGCTAGGGGAAATCTCTCTGGAGACCACACCTGAACTACAGCTGACTGATGAAAAATGGCCTGGCCTGCTCAGGGTAGTGGCAGAACATTTTAGATGCACGACCAAACACTCCAAGGTCAAGACTCAAATGGAGGCAAGTGAGACTAAAGCAGAAGGAAAGAAGGAAAAAGAAGACAGAACTTACCCATGTAAGTACCAAATTTGGATACATTTTTTGGCCAAGTTTATTGAAGTATAATTTACATAAAATTAAATGTAGTTTAAGAATGATGTTCAGTGAATTTTGATGTAAGTGTTGACTTTTGCTTACTCCAAGATCTCATGGATTTTCTCTGGTTTTCTCTTAAGAGTTTTATAGTTTTGGCTTTTATACTTGTATCTATGATCTACTTTGAGTTACTTCTTGTGTTTAGTTTAAGGTAAAGATAAATGTTCATTTTTTTCCATAAGGTTACCTCACTGTCCTAGCATTGGTTGTTGAAAAGACTATCCTTTCACCGTTAAATTATCTTGGCATCTTTGGTAAAAATCAGTTGACCCTACTCATGTGTCTCTGTTTTGAAGCATTGATCTTTAGATTTATCCTTGCACTAGTGCCACAGTCTTGACTACTGTAGTTTTATTTTTTCAGTGTTCTAAGATTCATTGTTTATGCACCACACCCAGTGCTCCATGCAATATGTGCCTTCCTTAATACCCCCACCCCTCCCTTCCAAAACCCTCAGTTTGTTTCTCAGTGTCCACATTCTCTCATCGTTTGTCTCCTCCTCTGGTTTCCCCCAATTTACTTTTCCTTTCCTTTCCTTCTCCTTATGCCCTCCATGTTATTCCTTATGCTCCACAAGTAAGTGAAACCATATGATAGTTGACTCTCTCTGCTTGACTTATTTCACCCAGCATAATCTCCTCCAGTCCCATCCATATTGATACAAAAGTTGGGTACTCATCCTTTCTGATGGAAGCATAATAGTCCATTGTATAAATGGACCATATCTTCTTTATCCGTTCATCTATTGAAGGGCATCTTGGCTCTTTCCACAGTTTGGCAATTGTGGCCATTGCTGCTATGAACATTGAGGTACATGTGGCCCTTCTTTGTAATGCATCTGCTTCCTTGGGGTAAATACCCAGTAGTGCAATTGCAGGGTTATAGGGTAGCTCTATTTTTAATTTCTTAAGGAATCTCCACATTGTTTTCCAAAGTGTTTGCACCAACTTGCATTCCCACCAACAGTGGAAGAGGGTTCCCCTTTCTCCACATCCTCTCCAATATTTGTTGTTTACTGTCTTGTTGATTTTGGCCATTTTAACTGGTGTAAGGTGGTATCTTAATGTGGTATTGATTTGAATTTCCCTAATGGCTAATGATGATGAATATTTTTTCATGTGTCTGTTAGCTATTTGTATGTCTTCTTTGGAGAAATGTCTGCTCATGTCTTCTGCCCATTTTTTGATGTGATTATTTGTTTTTTGGGTGTTGAGTTTGAGGAGTTCTTTATAGATCTTGGATATCAGCCCTTTGTAGTGTCGTTTGTGAATATCTTCTCCCTTGACTATTGTAGTTTTATAATTCTTGAAATCAGAGAGTATAAATCCTCTAATTTTATTCTTTTTATAATAAAATTGGCTATTTGAGTTTTTTTTTTAATTTGAGGTGTTTTAATTTTTGATATGAATTTTAGAATCAGCTTATCAGTTTCTCTAAAAAGTCCTACTGGGGTTTTGTTGGGGGTTGGATTAAATCTGTAAATGAGTTTGTAGAGAACTTACAGCTTAGTGATATTGAGTCTTTTGATGCAGGAACACTGTATATTTGTCCATTTATTTGGGTCTTCTTTAGTTTTGCTGGTTAGCATTTTGAAGTTTTTGGCTATATAAGACATATAGTCGCACATATATTTTGTTAAATTTATTCCTAAACATTTATTGCTATTTATGCTACTGTAAATGTCATTTCCTAAAAGTTTATTTTCCTATTTTTCATTGGTTGTATGTAGGAATACATTGATTTTGAGTATCAACCTAGTATCCTATAACCTGTTTTTGTGGTGTGGAGCCCAATATGGGCCTTGAACTCACAATCTTGAGATTAAGACCTGAGCTGACATCAAGAGTCAGATGCTTAACCAACTGAGCCACCCAGGCACCCCATCCCACAACCTTTCTAAATTTACATATTTGTTGTGATGGGTTTTATTTGTTTGAAATGGATTAGTTAGTTGAACTAATGGATGTGTTAGTTGAATGTTCAGCCTTACAAGTTTGTAATTGAGGTTTGGGGGCAAGAGGCAGACTGTGATGTTCAAGGTTCAGCACATCTGGAGGCTTGTAGAGGTTCTGTAGTGGGGCTGGGTGTGAATCAACCCATGAAGCCTCCTGGGAAAGTCATCAACCTAAAGAGCCAACTGATGGGTCAAGGATTATTAGTTTTTGGAATGGAGACACTGATAAGAGGCTAGATCCTTATCAGCCATAAAGACTAAAAGAGCTTTTCCACTAAAACCTTTTAAGACAGATAATCCTTGTTAAACCATTTGGAATAAAAAGTAACCACAACTAAAAAGATAAAGATGGGGATTTCATTTTTTTCTGTGTTAATGTGTGGTGTGTGTGTGTGTGTGTGTGTGTGAGAGAGAGAGAGAGAGAGAGAGAGAGAAAATTTAATAAGACTTTAATGAGACGGAAGGACTAAAAACAAATTGAGGTTAAGTAGCTGGTAGAAATTCCACACCTCTCTTCTCCCTTTCCCACCCCTGTCTGCAAGTACCCACCACACACACATATACCCCAAAGTCTTAAATGAAGTCTATTACATTAAAAAATACAGGGATATTTGGCTGGCTCAGTCAGAAGAATATGCAACTCTTGATCAGGGTTGTGAATTTAAGCCCGATTTTGGGTGTAGAGATCACTTAAAAAATAAAAATATAGGGGCACCTGCGTGGCTCAGTGGGTTAAAGCCTCTGCCTTCGGCTCAGGTCATGATCTCAGGGTCCTGGGATTGAGTCCCGCATTGGGCTCTGCTCAGTGGGGAGCCTGCTTCCCCCTCTCTCTCTGCCTACCTATCTGCCTGCTTGTGATCTCACTCCCTCTCTCTCTCTGTCAAATAAATAAATAAAATTTTTTAAAAATAATAAATAAAAATATAGATTTTTGTTGTGGTTGTTTGGATAGTTACAAGTCATAGTTGATTGCAGTGGCGTGAGTCAGAGCCAGCAGTGGTCATGAAAATAAAGGAAGAAATTTGGCAGACTTTAGCCTTCTTTGGGGCATGGAAAAAAGGGTCAAGCTGACCTCACCTATAGCTCCTAGGCATGGCAACTCCACCTGGTATTTGGAATTCACAGGTAGCAAGCAACACAGGCTGCCTCTTCCTATCTCACCTGTTATCTCCATAGCTGTGTTGGAAAATGCACATCCCAGTTTTGGAGATTGGTAGTGTCAGATGTAAGGCTGGTCCACAGTTACAGAGCCTTCGATTTACTGGTCCATTTTCCACCTGCCAGGGGAAGAGCTGCTCTCGGAGTGCTGGGTAGGGAATCTCTCCCTGTCCCCTCTGGTCATTTAAAAAAAATTTTTTTAGAAAGATTTATTTGTTAAAGAGAGAGAGGGAGAGGGAAAGTAACTAGGGGGAAGGAGCAGAGGGAGAGAGAAACCCAAGCCAACTTCGCAGTGAGTACAGAGCCCAGCTTGGGGCTGGATCGCAGCACCCCAAGATCACCACCTGAGCGGAAGCTAAGAGTCAGATGCTTAACCAGCTGACCAGCTGTGCCACCCACAGGCCCCACCCCACTGAGACTGCCTGGGTTTTCTGTTCCTTCAGTCATTTATTCACTTATTAATTTAAAAAAATATATTGACAATATATATATCAAAAAATATATTGAAATATATTGAAAGCCCACTACATTCCAGACATTGTTTTAGGGAGCGTTTGTGCTGGGGATTCAGGAGCAAATAAAACAAATAAAATTACCCGTCTTCATGGGGTTTGTATATATTAAATATATTATAATACATTAAACCATTACTTCAGCACCCATTTGTTGTACTAGGACTTGCGTCTGGTTTCAGTTTCACTAGGGGAAAGAAAAGATAATTACACTTCATACAGGGTGAGAAATGCCAAAACTGAGGTGAGTACAGGGTTCTGTGTTGGAATGAACCTATCCCAGGAAATCAGGGAGGGCTTCCCACAGGCGGTGTCAGACTTGGGTTGGATGAGTATGGAAGGTAGGCAGAATTTTCCTCCACCCTCCTAGGGGCTTCAATGGGACTGACTTAAGACAGGTTAACAGGAGAAAGGGATATGAATTTTACTTATGTGTTCACAGGAGCCTCCCAAGAAAAATGAAGACTCAAGTGGTGGCCAGGTCCAAGTGCTTCTGTACCAGGTTGAACAAAGCTTAGCAATTGTGGAAAAGCCACTAAACTACACGAAAGGAGGGGGACCACTAACAGAAGAGAAGAGTTATTTTAATCAGCTCTGTATGTACAGATTTTTCTTCAGCCTGGACGCCCTTTCTCTGATGATAAGAATGTTTCTTTTTCCTGACACAGGCAGGGCATCATTCACATGGGGATTTTATCTCCTGCGTTCGAGAAGAAAAAGGAAGGTCAGAGCGCCCTTCTTGCACCTGCTGGGTTTTTTTTAGGGACCTTTAACTCAGAAATAATATACCTAAGTGACATGTTTTGGGGTGGGCTGTCTTGAACTCCTCCAAACAGGAACTAGCTGGGTGAGACAACAGGAGCCGGCATTGGGGCAGAGAGATGGACAGGGGTGTGTGCTGTGGCCTGGGGAACTTCCCCGGGGTGGCTCTGGTGCAGGGTGGGGGAGGAGGGGGGGCAGATGAAGCTGGAGTGGTAATTAAGAGTTTCATCATGGAAGGCCTGGCGCATGATGGCGTCAGAGTATCTTATTGCCGCTGTAACATACTGCCTACCCTCGAATTTATCATCTCATAGGGCTGGTGGTCAGAAGGCCGAATGTGTCTCACTGGGCAAAAATCAAGGTGTCTCCAGGACTGCCTGCATTCCTTCCTGGAGGGTCTAGAGGAGAAACCCCTTTTTCTTCCTCCTTTCTCCCCGCCCCACCCTCTAGGCTTTTCCAGCTTCCAGAAGCATTCTTTTCTTTGTGGTTCCTCCGTCTTCAGAGCACCCAGCACAGCATTTCCCCTCATGTCTCTGTGCCTTCTGCTTCCTTCTTCCACTTTTAAGGACTCTTCTGACTAGATTGGTCCCGTCTGAGTAATCCAAGATAATCTCATTTCAGGATCCGCTGGTGAGCAGCTTTCATATCGTCTGCAGTGTTAACTCCGGGCTTGATGTCTAAAATTCCAGAGTTACAGGTTTAGGGGATTAGGGTTGGACATTTTTGAGGGGCTGCCGTTCTCTCTACCACAACTGGGGACCTCCTAAAGGACACAGGCAGAGGAGCACTAGGGCCTGGTGTAGAGGAAATGCTTGTGGAGGAATTGTCCTGAGAGTTGTGTGGAGCTTGAGCTGGGGTGGGCGGGTTGGGTGGGTGGGGGGTGGGAAGGGCACAGGGGACCTGCTGGGGACAGAGGCAGTAGATAGAAAGCCCAGGTGAGTGACAAAGGGTGAGTGTCTGTATGCATATACTTTAGGTAATTTGTCCCTAGAATTCTTAGAAAAAATTAATCTAATTAAGCTTGAGACACACCCCCACAGTGTAGAGAAAAGGAAATTGATTTTTAATCCTGGTTTAAGGCATGAATAACTTTGGAACAAAGGTTGTGTCTTCATGCAGAATTTCCTTACGTTTCCCCAAAAGGAATGTTTTCTGAGTTTGTAAAATGGGGCTTTTGGACTAGGTCACCTGTGAAGTTCTCTATACCACTGCTCTGGCTCTGTGAAAAGGAGATGGGGGTTGTTACCTCTTTATTTAAATTGTGACTTTCAGGTAAATTAACCACATGACCAAAAAGACCTTTGTGAGTGTAACAGAGCTAATGCGCCGAGCCATCCTTTTAGTGAACCACTGAGGACTAGAGCAAATGCTTCAATGAACAACTCTGTGAATCCCAAGAGCTGGGAGATTCGGACATTCCTCGGGTGTGTTTTCAAAAGAAACACAGCAGGTTTTAGCTTCTATTCTTTTTAACCTTGCCGGTGGGAAGAACGGACTGAGGAGTGGATTCATACTGTGTCCATCAGGACTCTTGGTGGCAATCGAGAAGAGCTGATTCGGCCTTGGGAGGGAGGATCTTGAGGACACAGATTGGCTGGGGACTAAAGTCTGGGCTGAGGGGACCATCAGAGAGCAAGGGAACACGGGCCTCAGAGCGAAGAGCACAGACGAGGGGATGCTACAGAAATGTCTGGAACTT
Organism: Procyon lotor; assembly: GCA_028646535.1. Taxonomy (NCBI): domain Eukaryota; kingdom Metazoa; phylum Chordata; class Mammalia; order Carnivora; family Procyonidae; genus Procyon; species Procyon lotor. Next base: position 118,088,169 of record CM053606.1, read on the forward strand.
CGTGCCACACCTGTCTACAGAGCAGCAGACCCCAGTCTTTGTGTTACTAGCTGGAGAGCCAGAGCCCTGAGGGGAACATCTGACTGGCCATGCACCTATTCCCTTGGCTGGAGAGGAAGACTGGGCCCATGGCTCGGCCTCCTGTGTCGCCCACTGTTCAAACAGAAACCTCCTGTGAAGAGGAACAGATTCCAATAAGCTTGTGTCTGTGGCAGGGGTGTTGTGTGTGCATGTTTTTTTTTTTTTTCTTTTAAGATTTTATTTATTTATTTGACAGAGAGAGAGAGAGAGAGGGAGGGAGATCACAAGCAGGCAAAGAGGCAGGCAGAGAGAGAGGGTCAAGCAGGCTCCCTGCCGAGCAGAGAGTCCAATGCGGGGCTCAATCCCAGGACCCTGAGATCATGACCTGAGCCGAAGGCAGAGCCACTCAGGCGCCTCTTTGTGTATGTTTATGTGGGGGTGGGAGTGATGGCAGGCTGCTTGATAGCAAACAAACAAAAAAAAGATATCTTCTAATCCAACTATCTTGGCTTTTCTCTCTGGCCCCTTGGCTGCCTCTGGGCTACTTTTTAGTTTAGTAACTCACTCTACGAGAAGTATGCCACATCAGTTTAGACCGAGAAGTATGCCACATCAGTTTAGACCGGTGATCAAAGTAGGATCCTGATTTACAGAGTGAGTTAGAAAATGAGATTTTTAAGAGTCACTTTGATTTTTTGCGAGTGCCATCCGGCTATAACGTCCTCGATGCTGCACGTCTAAACCTCAACCAAGGTGGAATTTTTTAGCCAATTTCTAATTTGTCTTTGTAGCACAGACAGCTTCTGACTGCTTCCCAGAGAAGGCAAGGCTGTGTGGAAAGACAGAACAGGCCTGGAGAATAGCATGGAGGGACCACTGCTTGGGGCAGGGGTGCCTTCACAGGAGTGATGTTTGACCGCAGAGCCACGATGCTCTTCCGCTTCCGTATGATTCCTGTATGTGTGTAGTGATTGTTCTAGTCGGTGCTCAGCGGCAGAGCCAAACGGGCTGCTTTGTTTTCTGGACGTGTGTGTTTACTGTTAAGAGGACCGGAAAGGGATTGCCTCGGTACTAAGGGTACTAAGTTTCACCATCGTATGGGTCCAGAGTGAGAAAGTAAGATGAAATCCAGCCACTTGGGAAGCAAAGGTCTGGCTTTTTAGGGGCCACTGTGTGTGTGTGTGTGTGTGTGTGTGTGTGTGTGTGTGTGTGTCTGTCTGAGGGCCTGGAACCAGCACAGGTGTGCTGGGAGGAGAGGAGCCAGAGGGCCGGCCGATGACTCCAGCTCTGTGGTTGTCCCCATGTGGGGGCACCGAGCAGCAGGCAGAATAACCACTTTCTCCTCTTCCGAGACTCCTTTTTCTGTTGGTTTCTAGCCAGGTTGAACCAGTGGGAAACACTGGTGGGAGATTGGAGGGCAGGAGGAAGGAACAAGCTAGAATGTGTCTCTCTACCTTGGATGTCATACTGAGCAGCAGCTACCAGCCTTTTGTGGTGCCTCAGTGAGGTACCTGCACCCCCAGCTCCGCACGGCCTCTTGCTTCCAGCAGGTGCCCAGCCTCTGGCCTCTAATCTTTCTGCCTCCCCCTTCCAAATGCCCCTGTAACCCAGGGATGGTAGTGCCTTTCCTGCCATTGATGATTTCTAGAGTCTCCCACCAGCCCCCGTCTGGCTTCTCAGCAATTTCATTAACATAATCAAGTCCCTTAAATCCCATCTTGTAAAAATACTTGGGCGGTTTCTGTTTTCCAGATTAGACCTTGACTAATACAGCCAAGGTGAGGCTGTGGGGTAGTTCCCAGAGGCAGGAATGAAGCCGGGACAGGAGGTTGCCCCTGGTGCTCCCTGCGGAGGTCCCACTGATTGTCCCTTCAAAGAGCTGCCATCTGGATGCCTGCCATGACAGGGCCGTGGGGCAGCCGGGTTAAGAGTGTCTTCCTTCTTTCCTTTTTGCCCCCCCTTTGCCATGCTGTCCCTCTCCCCAAGCCCCGGAGGGGCCCGAAGCAGCAAGCCACGGTGAGAGCAAGAGAAGCAGGTGTGGATTAAGGAAGAGGGAAAGAATGGACTCCCCCCTCTGTCGCTGCTGAGCCCGGCAGAGAGCTCCCATCAGGAGAGGGGGCTGCGAGGGAGTTGGGGAGGGAATTAGGTACTAGTCGACCCACAGGTGAGGAGAGAGTGGCCTAAGTTAGAGTGACTAGGAATCTAACTTAAGTTTTATACAGTCTTTATAAGGTGGGATCACACATGAAACTGGCTAAATGTGATAGGGCCGTTTCCATTCGTAAATTGATTCATTTAACCAGTATTTTCGGCGGCCACGTCTCTAGAACTGATCTTTCTGTCCTTAGCACTGAGAAGGTGGTAGCTCCTTCGGGGTTTTCTGTAGCTATTTATAAGCTTCCCCCAGTGGTTTTCAGAAGGAACCATCTTACTGAAACATGACCATGCTCTTTCTCATCGTTACCGGCCTCGTTTAATCAGAGGTGCACACGCCGTAGACCATCTGGGTGGTTCTCTCTCGAGGAGGGAGGGTCTTAATATTGGACTCTGCCAGTTTATTTTCTCAGTATTTCTAAACACATCAAGTCCCCAGAAGTCGTGAAACAGTAAGCCCTCCCGCGCTCACCCCTGCGCTGCCGCCTTCCATCCCTGGGAGAAGGGTGCTGGCCGCTCACCTCTCTGTTGCTGAACGAGAAGTCAGCCACTTCCTACAGCCGAATTAGAGCCTTGTACTGCAGCCAAAACACAGCGTGGATCAGACAACTAAAGATGTCTTTTCAAGTGAAACAAAGAAATTAATTAAAGTCAGACAGGAAGCGTCTTCGTTGTGGCGTCTGGCGTTGTCCCCTCTGCCGGGCCTGCAGGCTCTACCGGGGGGGTGCAGTGTGGTAGGTGGCTGCTGGGAACAGAGGCCAGACCTTGGGGTTAGCGGAGGACCCCACGCGGGATCTGTGGCTGGCACACCGTTGGCACCGGTGAG